>OX940803.1:8941595-9541595 GCA_954870605.1 Acer campestre | reverse complement strand
CAATAGTGGACCGCTCTCACTCACTGCTGTGAAAGACACAGCCAGCGTGAGCCAAATTTCTTTTTGCCTTTGAATTGCATTAAATTTGCCACAATTGTTGACTTTGCTCTGCACATTAATTACCAACCCAACAAATGCAATTATCTTTGCATATCATTTTCACAAGAGACAAAATATAATTAATTTGCTTAAATTAATTCATCTTGCTTGACTTGAAGTCTTCGTACTCCAACAAGTATCTCTAAGGATTTTCATTGGATACCACCCTAAGCTTAATTAAAGGAGAGGCTTTGCAGCTCCAAGGGGTCTCTTAAGAGGTGCAGGGAGAAAGTAGTGGATTGAGTAGTGGATTGTAATCAACTCAGAAAGTAGTGGATTGTAATCAGCTCCAAGGGGTCTCTTAATTAAAGGAGAGGCTTTGCAGCTCCAAGGAGAGGCTTTGCAGCTCCAGTGGAGCTCACTCCATTAAGAGGTGCATGGCTTTAGCTTCTTAAGTGGACTCAACGTATTTAAGTTTATTTTATTTTTTGAAAAACAAAATATATTTAAATTTTAAATCTCAACAGCTCTTTTACCGTCCAAATTTGTTTTTTTTTTTTTTTTGAATTACCAATAACCTTTTTTTTGCACTATAAATAATAATTATAAAGTAAAACAGAAGATAATAATAAAATATTATTTAAAAGTTATTTAAAATAGTATTCTTGGAACATTATGTGATCTAGCTTGTTTCCGACATTGGTGTCGGATTTCAAATAACTCCAAATAACTCCATAGTGGCTTATGTGTTAGATTATTGGTTTAATATTAAAAATCTTCCCTCACCTTTGAACTATTATTGGGTGTATAGTTACAAATGCTTTTATTTTAGAAATCTCCCCTATGAACTAACACCGTTAGCATTCTGTTTGTGGTGACTGAGTTTGACCGTTAAAAAGTTTAAAATGCCTATATTTAAACTTCAATTGTATGAATTGACTATTATACCCTCATACTTTTACTAAATAAATTAATTATAAAATGGTACAAAATGCGAGAATGTTAACTTACAAAAGAGAAGTTATTTCGTGGACAATTTTATCCCTAAAAATAAAAAAATTGCAAATGAACCAAAAGCATTGAAAATAAATCAGAATATGTATTTATTTATGTATTTATTTGTCTTTTTTTTTTATATAAATCCAAGCAAATATTCATTTTCAATACTTTTGGTTCATTTGTAATTTTGTTATTTCAGACTTTTTAATAGTTAAACTCAATCAACACAAACGAAATACTAACGTTGTTAGTTTATATGGGAGGTTTTTAAAATAAAAACATTTGTAATTATACATCCAATAATAGTTCAAAGGTAAGGGGAGGTTTTTAATATTAACCCTAGATTATTTGTTAGCAATTAATCATTGTCCTTTGTTTCAGTGTTTGAATGGCTACGATTATTTGTTTTTTTTTTTTTTTTTTTAATTACCAATAACTTTTTTCTTTCACTATAAATAATAATTATAAGAAATTATTAAAGGATCTATCCAGGACAATGCCGATTGGAGACAGATTTCAAATAATTCTAAATAACTCCAGAGTGCTGCCTTCTGTGTTAGATTATTTGTTAGGCAAATAATCATTGTCCATAATCATTGTCCTTTGTTTCAGTGTTTGAATGGCTACGATTATTTGTACACCTAGCGTATATGCAATAAGATAAGGCTCCCAACCAAACGTAACCAAATTGTATTGATTAATTCATTGAGTTTCTCAAATTGAAAACAATCATCTCTCGAAATCTTCATTTCTTGTAATTTCCTACCACTCATTAACTTCACCAAATGAACCAGAAAAGCATGCATGCACTAGTACAGTATATGGACATGGATCCAAAGAGTGGTTTCAACTCACTTACAAAAACTTTTCACAGCCTCAGACCTCCCGTCCATCTTCCTCCGGAGGACACCCCACTCTCAGCTACCGAATACGCTTTTTCTCTCCAAGCCAACTCGCCTTGGCCAGACTCAGTAGCTTTAATCAACTCACTCACCGGCCAACGTATTTTCTACTCCGACTTCATCCGGAAGACCAATTCCTTAGCCGCTTATCTCCAAAAAGTAATCAAACTCTCCAAAAACGATGTCGCTTTTGTCCTCTCTCCGAACTTCGTACAAGTACCGATCCTCTACTTCTCTCTTCTCTCACTCGGCATTATCGTCTCTCCGGCCAACCCAGTCAGTACCGAGTCCGAGATTTCCCGCCTAATTCAGTTATCTAAACCGGTTATTGCGTTTGCCACGTCATCAACGGTTCACAAGCTTCCAAGACTTAAATACCAGACCGTCCTCATTGACTCGCCTGAATTCGACTCAGTAATGACGAGTTCGAAACATCAACTTGATCCCGTTAGAGTGAGTCAGTCAGATTTGGCAGCGATCATGTACTCCTCAGGAACAACCGGAAAAGTTAAAGGAGTAATGTTGACTAACAGAAACTTGATAGCACAAGTTGCTATCTCTTGGGGTTCTCAGCAGCAACAACAGCAGCGAGAGTCTCCGGCGGCTATGCTGTTTACGATGCCGTATTTTCACATCTACGGGTTTTACTACTGCGTGAGATCGGTGGCGTTGAGTGAGGTGGCGGTGGTGATGGAGAGATCTGAGTTGAAGAAGATGTTGAGAGCTGTGGAGGAGTTTAAGGTTACGCACGTGGCACTGACTCCACCGGTGGTGGTGGCGCTATCCAAAGATGGCTTAACGGAGGGCTACGATTTAAGCTCCCTTGAGGGAGTAGTGTGTGGCTCGGCTCCACTTGGGAAGGACTCCATCGTCTCATTTTTGGCAAGGTTTCCAAAAGTTGTATTTGTACAGGTTAGTGATCATGTAATGCTGAGGAAACTGTTTCATTAACTACAAACTAATCCAGCAACTATACAGTAACTATATAGTTGCTGAACCTATCTATAAAATATTAGAACAGTTAATTACCTGTATAGCCGATTGTTTGAAGGCTTACGGGTTGACAGAATCAACGGCGGGGATTTCCCTGACGGAGGGTCCAGAAGAAAGTAAGCATTGGGGGTCAGCAGGGAGGCTTTCATGGGGTCTAGAAGCAAAAATTGTGGATCCTAAAACAGGTTATGCATTGTCTCCACTGAAACATGGAGAACTTTGGATTAGAGGACCCATTGTAATGAAAGGTAAATCTATACTATATTCAAGTAATTACTAATTAAGAGGAAACACCCCTTTTTAAACAAAAATTAAAAGTCTATTTTGTTTTTTCCGGAATTAGTAAGTTGATTGTTTTTGTCAAATAATCCATTGAAGAGACATAATTGCCCCTCATTATTTTTCAAAACATCTTCTCTCTCTCATTATTTCTGCAGAATCTTTTTTTTATTTATTTCTTTCTCTCTCTCCTTTCTCTCTCATGAGCCTTCTTCTTCTTCTTCTCCTTCTTCTCCTTCTTCTCCTTACTCCTCCGTCTCCTTCTTCTCTCCTTCTCCTTCTTCTTCTTCTTCTTCTTCTCCAGGTTTTTAAAAAAAAATCAGAATTTTTTTTATACAAAAATTTTCAGATTTTGTTTTTTTTTTCAAAGAAAATTTCCGATGGGTTTTTCGTGCGATGGATTTTCCGATTCGACCACGATCTGGTCCGGATCAAGCGACCCAAACCCAAATTTAAAAAAAAAAAAAAAAAAAATCAGTTTTATTTTTTTTGAAAAATTTCCAGATTTTTTTTTTAAAAAAAAAATCATTTTTTTTTTGAAAAATTTCTAGATTTAAAAAAGGTTTGGATTTGAGTAATGTTTATTTAAAAAAATTTCTAATTTTGTTTTGTTTAAAAAAAAAAACAGATTTTTTTTTTAAAAAAAAAAATTCAGTTTATTATTATTATTATTATTATTTTGAAAAAAATCCAGATTTTAAGTTTTTAATTAGGGGTTGAGTGTTAGTTGTTGATTTTAAGGGTAGTTGTGGTTGTGCTTAAGTTTGAGTATTGTTTGTTTACAAAATTTCAAGATTTTGTTTTGTTTTAAAAAAAGGCTAATTGGCACAAATGCCCCTGAACTGTTCAAAAAGTTGCACTGTGCCCCTTAATTTTTTTTTTTTCGGCACTAAACCCCCTGAACTCTCGTAAATTTGCAATCTCTGAAGGAATCTACCCCTTGGTGAGGGGGCATATTCCTTCAGCGATTGCCAAATTACAAGAGTTCAGGGGGTTTAATGGCGAAAAAAAAAGTTCAGGGGGTAAGGTGCAAATTCGGGTATAGTTCAGGGGATATCCGTGCCAATTAGCCTAAAAAAAAAACAGATTTTTTTTTTAAAAAAAAAATTCAGTTTATTATTATTATTATTATTATTTTGAAAAAGATCCAGATTTTAAGTTTTTAATTAGGGGCTGAGTGTTAGTTGTTGATTTTAAGGGTGGTTGTGGTTGTGCTTAAGTTTGAGTATTGTTTGTTTACAAAATTTCAAGATTTTGTTTTGTTTAAAAATTTTTCTAAACAAATGGGTAGATTGTGTTAAATTGGGTGTTACTGGTGTGTTTAAATGGTTATGACTGGTGTGTTTAATTGTGTGTTATTGGTGTAGTTGATTTTAAGGGTGGTGGTTGTGAATGGAGTTGTTTTTTTTTTTTTTTTTTTTTTTTTTTTTTTCTAGATTTTCGTGTTGAAGTTGAAAATTTCAGATCATGTTTGAATTTTATTTTTTTTTCCAAATTTTGTTCAATTAAACACACCAGGCCACTGACTAAACACACCAGGCAAAAAAATACTAAACACACCAGGGAAAATGAATTAAACACACCAACCAAAAAGGAATTAAACACACCAGGTAAAAATGACTAAACACACCAGGCAAAACCAACTAAACACGCCAGACAAAACTCATTAAACACACAAGGGCAAAAACAATTAAACACATCAGACCACCAATTAAACACACTAGGCAAAACTTATTAAACACACTAGACAAAACTCATTAAACACACTAGGGCAAAACGAATTAAACACACCAAACAAAATGAATTAAACACACTATGACAAAACAAATTAAACACACCAGGTAAAACGATTAAACACACCAGGCAACCCAATTAAACACACCTGGTGTGTTTAGTCGTTTTTCCTAGTGTGTTTAAGTCCTTTTTGCCTGGTGTGTTTAGTTCTTTTTGTCTGGTGTGTTTAGTCCCTTTTTGTTTGGTGTGTCTAGTCGTTTTTGCCTGGTGTATTTAGTATTTTTTACCTGGTGTGTTTAGTCGTTTTGGTCTGGTGTGTTTAGTCGTTTTCATCAGTCAAAAACACAATAACCACCTTCAAACCTAGATCAGACGGCCAACAATTGGAAAACCCATCGGAAAACCCAAACTTAAACACAGGTTATTTTTTTAAATCTGGAAAAAACTGAGAAAGAGGAAGATAAGAGATGAGAGAAAGAGAAGAATAAGAAGAAAGAGAGAAGGCGTGAGAGAAGAGAGGAGAGAAAGAAGAAGAAGAAGAAGAAGAACACGTGAGAGAAAAGGAGAGAGAGAGGGAGAGAGAGAGAGAAAGATTCTGTAGAAAAATAGAGAGATGAGGTTTTGAAAAAAAAGAAGGGCATTTAAGTCCAAAAAGTGGATTGTTTGATAAAAACAAACAAAATACTAATTTCGGATAAAAACAATAAACCTCCTTAATTTTTGGCTAGTTTCCATTTTCACCCACTAATTAATATATAGATATTAATTATAATCGCACCTGCAACTAACAGTTTCCGATACTGCTGCAGGATATATTGGAGATGCGAAAGCAACCAGTGAAACATTGTTAAAAGATGGATGGATGAGGACCGGTGATCTGTGCTACATTGACGAGGATGGTTTTGTTTTTATTGTGGATAGACTCAAAGAATTAATCAAGTTTAAAGGATTTCAGGTAATCTCCTAATTTATTTCTCAAATCAATGTGAATTACTGGACTTGAACTGTGTTATTTACAATGTGCATGCAGGTGGCTCCAGCAGAACTAGAACAATTGCTTTTGTCTCATCCGGAGATAGCTGATGCAGCAGTTGTACCGTAATTTTCAATTTCTTTGGCTGATTATTTATAGATTAACTTCCTGAATATTAGTTCTCAACATATATACATAAATCAAAATTGCAGATACCCTGACGAAGAAGCCGGTGAGGTGCCCATGGCTTTTGTGGTAAGACAACTCCAAAGCCGAAGCAGGCTCATCAATAAAGCAGAAATAATGAATTTTGTTGCAAAACAGGTACTTACTTTCCTTGCACTTGGTTTTTAAAATATGTTTCTACATGATTGCTAGCTTTAAACAAATTTATTATATTTCGATCGATTGCATTGCAATTTGCAGGTAGCACCATACAAGAAAATAAGGCGAGTAGAGTTTGTCAATTCCATACC
Source organism: Acer campestre (assembly GCA_954870605.1). NCBI lineage: Eukaryota > Viridiplantae > Streptophyta > Magnoliopsida > Sapindales > Sapindaceae > Acer > Acer campestre. The sequence continues at coordinate 9,535,200 of OX940803.1, read as the reverse complement.
TAAGAGTTCTGCAGGCAAAATATTGAGAAAGGATTTGATCAAGATTGCCGTCCCATCTAGATTGTGATTGTCTTTTTAGTTTATGTTGAGGCCACCGGCACTCTTTTCACATGCTTTGTAATAAATGTGCGGTCAGACTATCTAATTAATTTCGTAATTGGATTTTTTTACTCCCATAACACTTTTATAATAAAATATATATGGTGGAAATTGAACCCCACCGTTGAAGTAGAGGGAGAGGTGGACACCGCAAAGATGGTATATATTGATATATATGGAAAAAAAAACCTATGACTTATATAATTAATCTTAAATTTTGTGACCAAACCATTTTGGCTTTATAAATATTGTACCCTCAAATTGTTTCGCGCGCGGCAAACATTTTTGGGAGTAAGAAAAAAAAAAAGATTAATTAGTTTCAAACATTGGAACAGCTGTGATTAAGCTCTAAGTTGAATAGGTAAAAAGTCAGATTAAAATATCACAAAATAAAGAAAGCAAACAACTTTTCAAATTGTTTAACTTTAAATAGTTGTTACAGGTTTAGGTTACATGCAATACATATTTATTGATTTTTAATTCAATGATTCAAAGAATAGAAAATTTTAATAAGAAAAATTATAAAAAGCTATTTTTTTTTACTACAATTATATTAATTTAATTAATTATGTATAATAGCACTATAGCAGCATCCCACCAAAATATGTTAATTTATATTCAATAATACTATTTTGTCCAAATTCAGTGTCCAAATTAACATTATCTATTTTTTTTATTTCTAAAATTTTCTTCTATAAATTGTGTTAATTTCAACTGTTACATTCAATTTAATCGATGGAAAAAAAATTGATAATACTGATTTCCAGTGATATTATGAATTTGATTATGTAAATTTATTTAATCACAAATTTACATTAAAAAAAAAAAAAGGGTAGTGATAACCTAGGGCATAGGTGAACACTGCCCTAAAAAAAATAGTCCCACAACCACAAGTCTCTCTAGTAATGTCCTACATTGGGTAAACGTCACTAGTGTTTTGAGTTATTGGGCCTTCTGGCGGCCCGCACTTGCTCTTCTCAGCAGCCAAATTTTCCAGGTCCAACTGGTAAAAAAAAAAAAAAAAAAAAAGAAACAGCAGTGTTGATTTCTCATAATCTGTTTGTGTCAGTAGAGGGAAATGTTGACGATTATGAAACTGTACAAGTTCAAATTATAGTGAAAAAAATAAATCAAAGTAGCTCTTCCTTAAGCTTGGATCTTCGATTGTAGAGCTCTTTGTTCAACCCACTTAAATGGACATTCTCTTTGCTCAGATCCAAGCGGACCTCCGCTCCAACGACGCCCTCCGTCAATCTGGCGCTCTCCTCCAAGCACTCCAGCAATCCGCCGCCGGCCGCGACATTTCAGTCATCGCCAAGACCGCTGTCGAAGAAATCGTCGCCGCTCCCGCCTCCGCAGTCTGCAAAAAGCTCTCGTTCGACTTAATCCGCTCGACGCGCTTGACCGCTGATCTCTGGGACTCCGTCTGCTCCGGAATCCGCACCGATCTACACTTCCCTGACCCCGATGTCACTGCCGCAGCCGTCTCCATCCTCGCCGCCATCCCTTCCTACGCTCTCCCCAAACTCATCTCCGATGCCAACGCCGAGATCTCTGGATGCTTCGATTCTCCGTCTGAGAACCTCCGACATTCGATCACTGAGACTCTCGGTTGCATCCTGGCTCGCGATGATTTGGTCACTCTCTGTGAGAACAACGTGAATCTTTTAGACAAGGTTTCCAATTGGTGGGTCCGTATAGGCCAGAACATGCTTGACAAATCCGACAACGTATCGAAGGTCGCTTTTGAATCCGTTGGTAGACTGTTTCAAGAGTTCGATTCGAAGCGAATGAGTAGATTAGCTGGAGACAAACTAGTAGATAGTGAGAATTCACTTGCAATTCGATCGAATTGGGTGTCGGCAATGGTAAATTTAGTGTGGAAGAAAAGAAATGCTTTGATGTCTCGATCATTGATTTTACCTGTGGAAAGTTTCAGGGCAACAGTGTTTCCGATTGTTTATGCTGTAAAAGCTGTTGCTTCTGGGAAAGTGGAGGTTATTAGAAAATTGTCCAAGGATTCGAGTGGGACTAATGGGACTCAAGTTGAGACCAATGCGGAGAAACTTGTTGGAGTGTCTGATGTGGTATCCCATTTGGTTCCGTTCTTGGCTTCTTCGTTGGATCCAGCATTGATTTTCGAAGTGGGTATTAATATGTTGTATTTGGCTGATGTGCCTGGAGGGAAGACGGAGTGGGCTTCACAGTCGATTATTGCCATTTTGACACTTTGGGATCGGCAGGAGTTTTCGTCTGCCAGAGAGAGCATTGTTAGGGCTGTTGTTACGAATTTACATCTACTAGATCTACATATGCAGGTTTACATTTTCTTTTAGCCTTTTAGTTATATTCTTATTTATTTTATCACATAAGAGAACTGACACATTGAAAATTTTAGTCGAATGTGGCAACTTTGGAAATGCTGTTTATACAGGGTTGGTACTGTACAAATAAGTGATTAAAGAATGCTCACTAGATGAGTAGAATAAAGATGTAACTGTAACTGTTTCAGTGTCATAAGGACCACTAGTTATAAAGAAACGGGAAATAATGTACATATGAGTGACATAATAGTGTGTGAGTGTTGTAGTAATTTATGCTGCTTATCTATATGTTTTAGGATATAGGTATATATATGATCTGATGCTGTAAACTTTGTGCTTGAAGGTTTCATTGTTTAAGAAGTTGCTTCTCATGGTGAGAAACTTGAGAGCAGAATCAGACCGCATGCATGCCTTAGCTTGTATTTGTCGCACAGCTCTTTGTGTTGACCTTTTTGCAAAGGAAAGTGTCCGAAGGGGTCAGAAGCCTCTTGCAGGAACCGATATTGCTTCTCTTTTTGAGGATGCTAGGATAAGAGATGATCTTAATAGTACAACGAGTAAAAGCTTGTTTAGAGAAGAACTAGTGGCATCGCTAGTGGAAAGTTGCTTCCAGTTGTCCCTCCCTCTGCCTGAACAAAATAACTCAGGTATGGAAAGCAGAGTGATTGGAGCCTTGGCATATGGAACTGGTTATGGTGCACTAAATTGGACAGAGCCGTCTTTGGAAGTGGTGGAAGTTTGTAGGCCTTGTGTCAAATGGGATTGTGATGGTAGGACTTATGCAATTGATTGCTATTTGAAGTTGCTCGTTAGGCTTTGTCATATCTATGATACCAGAGGAGGTGTAAAAAGAGTTAAAGATGGAGCTTCTCAGGATCAAATCTTAAATGAGACAAGATTGCAAAACTTGCAGCGCGAACTTGTGAAAAATCTACGTGAGGTATGCCGTAAGCTTGCTTTATTGATTGGTTAATACTACCTTGGTAGTTGGTATCAAATTTTTACTCTTTGGTAATGATTTCACATACCCAAGAATATTTCCCTCAATTTGATGCTCATTAATATTTGCAATGCACTTTTGTGCATTTGAAACACATTTACATTTGAAATTACACCGGTGATTCATTCAATGCATTGTTTCTATGCCTATCTTCTGCAATGTGGTTTCTGTATTGTTTAGACACAATATGCATCCATACATACAGTACATTTATTCGGGAACAAGTTGAATTCAATAGATGTTTCACTTATGTGGCTCTGTCGGCTTCAGTGCCATCCCACTTATAATTATAATTTTCTGTTATATATACAGACAATAATTTCAGGGGATTGGCCACGCATTGTGAGTGCTTCCTGTTACTAACATTTGACATTTGAGGGCAAGTAAATTTGTTTATTTGGAAAATATGGTTGTTAATTTCCATTAAAGATTTTGTTTGAAATGGTTTTTATGACTTCTTTTCTCTGTTTGCGTCTTTATTCGTTCCTTTTGTGTTTATGTTTTGCATAAATTGGATATTGAATAAATTTTGTTTATTGATCCTTATATCCTACACCTTTGTGAATTTTTCAGGTGAATACCCCAAGAATTTTGGCTCGGCTTATATGGGCTGTTGCAGAACACATAGATCTGGAAGGTTTGGATCCACTTCTAGCTGATGACCCTGAGGATGCACTGAACATTATTATAGCAAATATCCACAAGGTTCTCTTCAATATAGATTCATCTGCAAATACATCAAATAGGCTTCAAGACGTTCAGGCAGTTCTTTTAGCTGCTCAAAGATTGGGAACACGTAATTCTAGGGCTGGGCAGTTGCTAATAAAAGAGCTAGAGGAGTTCAGAAATAATAGTTTGGCAGACTCTGTTAACAAGCATCAATGCCGTTTGATTTTACAGAGGATTAAATACATTTCAAGTCATCCAGAAAACAAGTGAGTGTAGCATCAGATATTAATCTACAATGTTGATTTTTACCGAATGTTATTTGTTCTGGATATTGAAGCACTGGTGCATTTTCCTCTCATATCCTGCCATTGTGGAATATGTGCGCATTGTCCCTAACCTGTTTTCTAAGAGTCTAACTATTGTGTGTGTGTGTGTGTTTCTTAAAAGGCTTATAGTTTTCATGTTCTAATACAGCCTTTTCCTGTCTAGGATGTGCTTTGTACCAGATAATGATTATAAGTCATTCCTCTGATCTAATATGTTCTGTAAATCTTATGTTTGCTAATTAGTTTGCATCTTTGATTCACAAAACTGAGTTACATCATGTTTTTTTTTCTTTTCTTTTCTTCCTTTTTTTCAGGTGGGCTTGTGTTAGTGAAGCCAGAGGGGATTACCCATTTAGCCACCATAAACTTACTGTTCAGTTTTATGAAGCTTCTGCTGCTCAGGACAGAAAATTGGAAGGCTTGGTTCACAAGGCAATTTTGGAACTCTGGAGGCCAGACCCTAGTGAATTAACTCTTCTGCTGACAAAAGGAATCGACTCTACACCACTCAAGGCTTCTCCAACTGCCTATACTTTGTCTGGTAGTAGTGATCCATGCTATGTTGAAGCATATCATTTGGCTGACTCAAGTGATGGAAAGATCACTCTGCATTTAAAGGTTAAGATTTATTACTGTTTATTTTTGGATGCTCTGTAGGTCCTTTCATATGTTTTTACTCTTTGACATGCTAAAATAAGTAATTAGTCTAAGATTTAAGTGAAATTCGTATATTACATGCTATTTCTCCTTTTTCATCAAGGCTATTGATGATTTTATTAAATGGAGGCGTGGCTATACATGGTTGAATATTAATTAATAGAAGTCATTTAATTTCCATTCATGAATGCTTTCAAATAGATGTTGTCTATTGTTTCCTATTAGAACCCTACATTGTGGAGAATATTTGGTACCATCTATATTTGATATGACTAGTGACCTTGCTGGATAAAATGCATTTTTTAAGTGGAGTAGAGACTTTTTCACCTTTGTATTAGTAATGTTTAATGGGAGGTTATTTACAGATGATGGTAGGGAAGTTTGTGTAGGTCACTACATTAAGATTTGTTAAGCATTAAGAATTTATCATGCTTTCATGACATGCCATTATGTATCTGGTTCAAGACTTAATGTAGTTACATTTTTCAATAATTTAGGTCTACTCAATCATGAAAATATATTGTTGATTATCTGGATTCAGTTTCCCAATTTTTTTTGGCTCAGTAGTCTCTTAACAATATTGCCATTTTTATGTCAGGAAATAATGTGCCATGGAAGATGGCCTAATATTTGGTTGATAATGTTCTCATTGTTGATTGGTGAAATTGTGGCAGGTTCTAAATTTGACTGAACTTGAATTAAATCGAGTGGATATTCGGGTTGGGTTATCTGGTGCTTTATATTTTATGAATGGGTCTCCTCAGGCAGTACGACAACTACGTAATCTTGTTTCACAGGTTTCCATCTCCTTTGCAATTTGCAATGCATCTTCATCTTTCTTTTCTCTTATTTATTAAACTTTATGTTAAGTTGTTATTACTTATTACTGGTCCTGCCTGTCTCTCCAAACAGACAATGTGTTTGAATTTCTGCATATGATATTGGAATCCCTATTTCTAATAAATGATCCACTCAAGTCATTATATCTATTCTGTTTTTAATGGATTTATAAAGATTCATAGCCAATTTTCACACGATATTGAAATTCACTCAAACACCATATATACTAAAAACTTGTGCCAAGCATTATTGTGATTTTAAGCTTTAAAAAAAAAAAAAAAAAAACACCTGTTTCCTAGTAGCACAAATTGTTCTTTGAGATGAAGATGGAAATCTATTCTTTGATTAGTATTTCTTGCTAGTCTGTTGTTGGCCACAGTACTTGGGTGTCAAGTTCCAAGTCGTCATATTCTCTTCTTGTTTTCACACATTTGATAGCATAGTGTACTTTTACTCGCATGCTCAAATTTTTGTGTGATGAGATCTCATGTTCTATTTACTTTATGACCTGTTTCCAGGATCCAGTGCTCTGCAGTGTGACAGTGGGAGTCTCCCATTTTGAAAGGTGTGCCTTTTGGGTTCAAGTGTTATACTATCCATTCTATGGAAGTGGTGCTATAGGAGATTTTGATGGCGATTATGCTGAAGAGGATGCACAAATCATGAGACAAAAAAGAAGCTTAAGGCCAGAACTGGGAGAACCTGTTATTTTGAGGTGTCAGCCGTACAAGCTTCCTCTGACTGAACTTCTATTACCACATAAAATTTCACCTGTCGAATTTTTCCGACTATGGCCCAGTTTACCAGCTATAGTAGAGTACACTGGTACATATACTTATGAAGGGAGTGGCTTCAAGGCTACTGCTGCACAGCAGTATGGGACTTCTCCCTTTTTTAGTGGACTAAAGTCCTTGTCCTCCAAGCCTTTCCACACAGTTTGTTCACATATCATCCGAGCAGTGGCCGGGTTTCAGGTAAATTTTACTGTCCTTGATTTTCCTTTTCTTTTTTGTGTTTGTGTAATGATGTAATATTTCTTGCCTGAAAGTAATCCCATATTGCTTTTCCCTACATAAAACATCTTAGTTTCCTAAACTTATTAATTTGACCTTAGCTCAATTATTGGCTGTCATTTTGACTCTGATTTTCTCCTGGTTGCAACTGAAACCAGCATCTGAAAAAGAATGAAGCTGTGTAGAAGAGTAAAAATGAGTAAAATATGGTTGAAATGTCCTACTAATTGGAGGCGCAATTAAATATTTACTAAATTCTAAATTTAATTTAAACTTGAGCTTAATGAGGTACCCTAGTAAAATTATAGTTTAATTTCCCAACTTGAAACAGCTTTGTTATGCTGCAAAAACTTGGTATGGTGGTTTCTTGGGTATGATGGTTTTTGGAGCCAGTGAAGTGAGCAGAAATGTAGACCTGGGTGATGAGACAACAACCATGATGTGCAAATTTGTGGTTAGAGCTTCCGATGCATCAATCACAAAGGAGATTGGATCAGATTTACAAGGCTGGTTGGATGACCTTACGGATGGGGGTGTTGAGTACATGCCTGAAGATGAAGTGAAGGTGGCTGCTGCTGAGCGGCTTAGGATCTCAATGGAACGGATAGCCTTGCTAAAGGCAGCCCAACCGAAAAAGACACCAAAAACTGATGAGGAAGAAGAAGAGAGTGAGGAAGAAGAAGAGGATAAAAAGAAAAAGGAAGATGAGAAGGAAAACGGTGAAGATGGTAAAAGTAAGGGACCTTCAACTCTGTTCAAGTTAACAGCGGAAGAGGCTGAGCATCTTGCTCTTCAAGCGGCGGTTCTCCAGGAGTGGCACATACTCTGTAAAGATAGAAGCACCAATGTTAATTAATTTCATTATTCTTTTGATGATATATTCCTTGTAATTTTGATCCGTGATCAGGCAGTAGTTGGAAATTTGATTATAGGGTGACCATTTTTTTAATCACCTCTTCCCCTTCTTTGTACATGTTGTACCTGCTAGTGATTGATGGTCTGTTCTTTGTGAGAAATGAATATTTTAGACGTATTTGTATTGTCAGTAGAGTTTGATTAAAGGTGAGGTTGGTTGGTTTCCACTTGTGAACCTTGTTTCTTTTGTATACATGTGATTGATAGTAACAAAACTTGCATTGCGATTCTTGAAACTATCCGTATTTCATTTTAACTTGTCTTATGAGTACCGAACATTGTTATACATGTACCAACCTTGTTCGAAATATTGTTTCCTGCTACTATGCTATTTTAAATGCCTTAGAGACATTAAAAGAATATATTTTGGCTTGATACTTCAGGTTCCAAATATCAACCGACAGGCTATTTTATAAGAATCTCAGAACATGATTTATGGTGTTTTTGGGATTGCTACAACTTATAAAATAATTATTTATAGCTTAATTCTAAAAATAATCGGTTTAAAAGAAAAGTTGAGAGTTGTGTGATAAATAAACTTAATTAAAAAACAAGGGAAATATGTCTGACAAACTTTATTACACTATAAAAAGATGAAACATAAACATGATAAATAGATGTAATACACATCTCTTTTCATGGTTCAACTTTTTTTAAAACAAAAATATTTTCCAGATTTGTTATTGAATTAAATAACAAAATTAATTTAAAAATAAAAATTTTCTTTACAATAAAGTAACAGAGGAGGCAAGCTCCTCCCCATTCGCCTCCTTACAGCAACCGTTAGACGAAGCTGGGCCACCTCCATTGCATTGATGAAGGAGGAACTGATCTCCTTCGACGTTGGAGGAAGTCCAGGAGCTGAGATCGGCTCCTCCAACGTCTAGCGATCGCCAGATGAGGACCGACCTCCTTCGACAACATCTATGTCACCGCTTTGCCAGTGGTGGTCGGTGACTACCACCGGTGGCCACCACGGCAACACTACATATACATTCTGAATTTAATTTTTTTTCAGAATTTAAAATTATTAATATTAAACATGAGGGCATTATTATCTTTTTCATTAAAATGGTGAGGATATTATAGACATTCTCGGATTGTTTGCTTTTCCAATAATCAACTTTCAAAATCTACCCCTTACCAACTCCTCAATATCTTGATTATTGGAGAAACATATAATGTAACAAGCGGACTTTGAGAGATTTACCAAACACATTTCTCAAGCAGAAGCAATCTCAAACGCACCCTTCCTCGGTACGCTTTCATTACAACACACAACAAAATATCTCAGCCCCTGCTCGAGAATATATCACCATGAAACAATATCAAACTAACAACTGAGAATTTGAGAAAACAGATACTCTGACATCGGAAATGCTCATAACTAGTTCACCACTGAACATAGGATCATGATCAAATATACAAACTACTCATATATGATCAAAATGGCAGAAGAAAATTCTGCATATCTTTTAACAAAAGTGTGCTGATAAACACAAAGAAAACTAACAGATGAATAAAATGTCTAACATTGTTCTCATCATAATTCACTTTAGCCCAGACCCCAGCAGTCCCCTTCTCATATATTGAACTTCTGAGGAACAGTATCAAAGTCATCAAAATCAAATCTCTGTCGCTCTCTCCCAGCCTGAACATGCAAAATAGTTTGTTAGCAAATCAAAGATTAATAAACAAGGTTGACAGATATCTTTAAGAATTGAAACTGAGTTGCTCACCTTTCCTAGATACAAAGGATCACACGATAAAAGTTCATCCATAGCAGTCAGTTTCTTAGACAGAGCCATTATCCTGGAAAATGATTTAACAAAGCAATAACTAACAGTAAACAACTTGAATTTTATAAGAAGACCAGAGCATAACAACCACTATTCTTTGATGTCACCATGAACACCGACTTCAAGTTCAATAATATTTATTGCAAAACCATTTACTCAACAATAAAGGTAATTTTAGCAACTCAAGTGGAAGTAGCAAACATATATAATGGTCGTTATAAACTACACTACAGGGCATCTAATCAGATTTTCCTTTGATAATGTTAAATTCCCATGACTCAATCATGAGTTTCATACCTCTGGATGGATGAGTCAATGTGCTCAATCATCTCGCACGTTTTATATTGTTCGGGATCCTCCAGGAATCTAACCATTCCATCCTTCTGGTTGATTGTTGCGTAAATCTGACCATCTTGTATCTGAAATTTGACAAAAACTTGTTAAATATACAACATATAATATAGAAGTGCAACATTAATGACACAGCACTGGCACTTCAAAATTACCATTTGAAGCACATGCATTTCTGCCTCCTTCGGGCTATTTAGTTGCACTGTGTTGGCAATATCTTGAAGGGAGAGAGTTAAATATGTTTGGGTCAATCTCTGGATATTCCGCTTATACATGGATGATATGACCTGCTTCACCAATCCAAGATTGTTGTCCTGGAAAAATCCCAAAGGCTCAGAATAACCTCAGGAAGCCAATTATGGCTAACATTTTAAGAAAAGAAAAATGAAAGACAGAGAACTCACACTTTCAAATTTCTCCCTATTTACCCGAACATACGTCTCTAATTCTGCAACTTTTCCAGAGTTGTAACTATTGGCCAATTCGATGTAGGACTGTTCAAACAAGTAATGAACTTAAGTATGAAAGCAGATAAATAAACGCTATAATTCCATTTCATCAACATGATAAACCCCAAGAACTAAATGTATAAATATCTTGACAATTGGTCAAACAACAAAAATGTTGAATATTCTAATACATCATTTGATTGAATTAATCTTTAAAAAAAAAAAAAACAAGAGAATACATATTTACAGCACCAAAGTGATGAAAAACATTGGATGCCTATATATTCGATAAGTTCAACATCTATTCACTTAATAAAAAATCACATGGTATGATAAAGGTGTTAAAGAAACCTTTTAGCCGGATACAGCATCCAGAAGTACTATTAGCCTGTCCTTCCAACTAATCCATAGCTATCTGATGTTTCCTATCCATTAGAGATTTTTTTTTTTTAAAACCCTTAATCACAGAACTTGCTCTTATTAAAACTTTATCTTCAGGAATGGCAGAAAACCAGACTCCATATCGCATGGTCTTCACTCAAATCATAAAGATGATAAAGTATATGATTATCTCCTAGTAATAATACCAAACAATGCAGAATTTCAAAACCATAGTGACTTTTTACTTGTTCTATAAAAAAGATACAAGCTTTATTTACATTTGGTTAGAAGAGGTATGCATGGGAAATAAATAATCCACATATGTATTCTTGTCAAAGGTCTATCAGACCATGCAGATTCAAAAGGATAATCATTAAGACATCTAATAAAATAAGTTTAATGTATATAAAACTATAAAAGTAAGCTTTTCATTAAACCAATCATGAAGGTGGTAGTGACCAGGCATGTATGAAGTGGAAAACTCAAAATGGCACGCATCATGTGCCAACTAACAGAAAGAAAAATTATCTTCCAGTATTATTGTTAAGGAATATTCTAATCTGTGCTTTTACATTTTGAACTCAGCCAAGTCAAATAAAGAATGCAGGAAATGAAAAAATCTAACCTGACAGAAGTTCTTTAGATTCCTCTGAGCTGCTGAAGAAGTGTACTTAGGGAGGTTGGTAGAGAACTGTTGCCAAAAACAGAACAAATAACTGGATGTGTCTCAAAAGATAGTTGCAACAAAGAAAGTTTAAGAATGAACTTGCCCTTATCATCATCTCACAGATTACTTTCACAAATTATGAGTTTAGCAAATTACTTTTGGTCAAGTTATTTTTTAATAATCTTCTCCAAGGCACAGTTCAGAGAAATGTCAAGAGTGAAGGAAAGATTATATCATACCTGTCCATGGTGAATAAGGGAAACCAATATATATTTTTTGTAAGCTTCACAAGCAATAGCATTGATAGCAGGCATAGGAGCAGTCACAACCTAGAAAATAATTGATAAGCAGTTAGGATTTCTTATATCAAATTGTCATTATGTTTATTCGTAATCAATGATGTATGAATTGTGCTTTAAATAAATTACACACATTGTGTAGAAGCTCCAAAGCTTTCTGAAAACGCTTTTGCCCAATGAATATCATCCCACTGTCACAATGTCAAATGTAAAACACTGTCAGAAAAAATTACCAGTGTATATACTGATCAAGTAAAACGCTAAATCCCAAAGCATAAATATTTCTTAACATTTGATTAGAAAAAATGAGAGTTTGCCGTGAAAGAGTGAATAATTCATGATGAACAATGGAAGCTAAAAAAGAAATTACAAGTGTCAAATGACATAAAAAAGAAGACTGAGGACGATAAGCATCTCATTGTAATGAAAGTTAAAAGTGTATTAAGTAAAAGAAAAGGAACATTAAGCAGTAAAACAGCAAAAGCAACCCACCCATAATAACAATAGAGAAAAAAGTCCCTCGGTTGATTAACCTCATAGATGTCATCCTCCAAGACTGCAAGACCAGTTTTATAGCACTTCGACAATAAACAAAGTTGAAGAAACTCCGGATGTAAAGCAGTCAGGTGCTCAGTGGAGGCCTGAATCTTGTGAATAGCTGTCAGCAATGGACCCACACCTCTAATGGGTACTTCAAGCAGCATCACTTGTTCCTTAAACCTCCTACAAACGGTTATGACTGCAAACAGATACACACACAAACACACACAAAACAAAGGTCATTACTGTATTACCCAACAACATTCTATACAAAAATGCCATGAGAAACTAATTTAAGTTAAAAGTTGCATACACTTCTCAGGCGCCAAACGAATCTGCTCTGCAACACAAGAAGTTATAAATCTGGCAATGATCGGAACCAGAATATTGGCTCGCTCTTTCGTAATCGTACCATACACGCATGGCTCTCTGTCACCACAAATAACAAGCAATCAAAACTCAATTTTTCCAAAACCCAAATCACATTAAAAAAAAAAAAAAAAAAAAAAGCATACCATACCCTTATGTGATAATTGCAACAATATATTCAAACGAAATTAATTTGAAACAAGAACCACGAAAACTTAACAATTTATCCCTTAAAATTCCCAATTTGTTAAATCAAACATATGCAACAACTTGACCCTCAACAGAACCCATGTAGAAAGCTTTAAAAAATCGCTTTCTCGGAAAACAAACAATTGGGTATTTGCAAACCTAGATATAAAACACGTAAAGGCATAAAATAAATAGAATCCTGATATATAACATACAAAAACCATAATGAAAAAAAAAAAAGAAGAAGAGGGAATTACAAAAAATAAAGGTAACCGAGAGAGTGTTTGGAGGGGTCTAGCTGGTCGAGAAAGGGCAACAACCGAGGCAACTCAGAGCGTAGCGAGTCATCGGCTGTTTTCAAGAAATTATGAAGGACTGATATATCAGAAGCGCTGCTTGACAACCCTTGGATTTGGGTCACAAGATTTTCTACCGATTGCATGCTTTTTGATCGATAATGTGAACAGTGAACTGAGAACAGTGAAACCCCCGGCAAACCAAGAGTGAGCGAGTGAGCCCTGTCAAGTTCCGAATCGGGTTTGAATTTGATCGCGTACGTGGCTTGCTTTATAAATAGGTGAATTATCAACTCGGCGTTAACTCAGTTGTATCCTGTGTATGTTTGAGACTTTGAGTGCACTCGGTTTTGGAATGGCCCAAGTAAAATATCCATTAAGTCCCCTTTTCCAAATATACCCAATAATCTGTAAAAGTGACTTTCTATTGCGAAATTCATACCTGGTCCTGTACTTGATAATTTTTCAATATAAAGTTCCAAAATTTGTAATCTTTGAGATTTTGACTCCCCAAAATGTTTGTTTTTCCTGGTATAATTTGATATGTTCAGTTTTTTATCAATAGAATCCATTTTTTTATGTTGTGTTTATAGTGATGATAGTGTAAAATGATGTAATGATGGTGTAGTTACATATACGCTTTTCATATTATTTGAACAATGTAATATATATATTTATTAAAAGCTATTTAAAAAGTCATATTACAATCCATAACTCAGTTAAATTATCTCAAATTGGTGTTTATATGTAATATTAAACCCTCTAAAGTTTTCTTTCCAAAAAAAACCCACCAAAGTATCCTTATGTTATAGTCTTTAATTAAGTATTTTAACTCGTGATGCACATATAATGGTAGCAATCACACATCACAACAAATGTTATGGTTCCATGTTCGAATACCTCCTCCGGTAATTCAAATGATAATAAGTATTTTGGCAAACTTTATTTGATTACTTTTATAGAAATGACAATTTTAACTTTTTATTTATTTATTTATTTATTTTTAACTCTTATGGTCTCTAAATTTTCAAAAATAAATCATTTTGGTCTATCTAACCAAATTTTTGGTGATCAACCATGACCAGAAATATAAAAAGACTATTTTACCCTTAACCTTTAATTGAATGAAAACATATATGATTTTACCATCAAGCAAATTAAAATATTTTTAAAAATGACATAATTATCCATTAATTATGAAAATTGGATTTACATTTGAAATACATTCAAAATAAATATAGAAAAAATAAAAAATAAAAAATAAAAATAATTGATTAAATAAAATAATAAAAACTATTAAAAAATAATTTTATTATTTTTATATACTTTTATTGTTATTAGTTTTTAGGGATTTTTAATATACTTTTCTTATTATCATTATTTCCTTTTTTCTCATGTGGACATGTGGAATCTTTTTTAAAAATATTGTGTTTTAGATAAAAATATCTTGAAACCGTTAAGTTTGACTAATAGAAGGACAGAAGGATGTATTTTTGAAATTTAGGAATCATGTGAGCACAAATGGAAAAAATGGTAAAATGTGTCGTTTCAGAAAACAATAGGGACTAAAATGATAATCTCTAATTTGATTAAATAAGGAATTATTAAAAAAGAAAAAGTGAGGGTGGCAGCTGATCAAATCAAAAGATAAAAACGATATCGAAACATCTACAGATCAAACCAGAACATCAAACTAGCAAGCGAGCAAATTCAAAGCCAACAATCGTTGGAAAAGATGGGAGATTATCATTTTGTGTACAAAGACGTGGAAGGAGCGTCAACACAATGGGACGACATACAAACAAAATTGGGAAATTTGCCTCCAAAGCCGCCTGCCTTCAAGCCACCTTCCTTCGAACCAGCTCCGGACCAAGACTCCCTCCCTAAAGACAAATCATGGGTCGATAACAAAACCGAAGAAGAGCTTGAAGAATTAGAGGACGATCCCGATCTTGACGACGACCGCTTTCTCGAAGAATACAGGTAACAATCTCTGTTGTTTCGTTTTTTCAGTTACTTTTATATTTAGCTTTAGATTTTTGTGATGTTTTGTTGCGTAATATGTAATTCTATCAACTGGGATCTGTTTCATTTATCTTTTGATTTTGAAATTAATGAGCTTTTAGCTACCAGTCTATTTTTTGTATTTTACTTGATAGTTTGAGGAATTGAGTAGCTAATTGAGAATTTAAAGGATATTTTTTTAGTGAATTATTGGAATAATTCTATTTCTTTTTGTTGAATTTCACTTGTAGACAAGTAATTAGAACTGAGTGATTCAGTTGAAAATTTTCTTACCTTGAGAGGCATGTGTTAACAGGAAAAAGAGGTTGGCTGAGATGAGAGAAGCAACCAAGCTTTCCAGGTTTGGATCAGTGATGCTGATTTCAGGATCGGATTTTGTGCGAGAGGTTTCACAGGCTCCTCCTGATGTATGGGTTGTTGTGATACTCTACAAGGAAGGGTAATCTATTTAAGTGATTTGATACATTTTAAATGTTTTTTTTTAAACCAATTCAATTTGATTTATTGTTTTTGTTTTTCCAAATTATCTAATAGTTTTCCAGAGTGCGGGGTGCTAATGGAATGTTTGGAAGAATTGGCAAGAAAATACCCAGCAACAAAATTTGTTAAAATAATATCAACAGATTGCATTCCGAACTACCCAGATCGTAACCTTCCCACTCTACTGGTGTACAACAACAGTGCAGTGAAAGCAAATCATGTGGGTTTGCGTAGCTTTGGTCGGCGATGCACACCTGAAGGTATGTTATATATACGCACACTTCATGGCTTTTCCATTATTCTGATATATATATAATCTCGACGTGCTTTGTTGCTTTTCCTCACGAAATATTCAGTACTCTTGAAACTAGAAACAAATCTCTATCATTTTATGGAAGAATATCCCTCTCGCTCTCTTCTATGCCTTTTCTAACACTTTACCTTATGTTGAGTCTTTTACTTTGGCATGAAAAATTTGCAGATCATATTGGTAGAAGAATTGATTATAAGCTTTTGAATCCAAATGGTAAAAACTGGTTGGGATATAATGTCTGCCGAAATGGTTGGCATGTAATGCCTTTTACTTGGCAAATTGAAATTGTACAAAACATTATTGTATTATTTGTATCACATATTGAGTTGACAATTCTTGTTCAAAAGGACATTTAAATTTCTTTCGTTGACTAGGCTAGACTTTAGTATGAATTTCTATTCATGTGGATTGCCGTTCATCCAATGTTAAAATCTTGAATTTGTTTATAAGCTCTTGTACTGTGGAATATTGTCTCTTTGAGTTTGTAGTGTGCCATAGGTGTCTCAGCTTGGTGTTTATTTATGCCGTCAAGGAGCAGATGTTGTGGCTTAAAACTCCTATGCAGAGTTCTCTATTTATTTCTCCTATAATGTTTTAAGTAGCAATGAATATGAACATGAATTCTGTGCTCTCCAGCCTTGTTTGTTGCGAACCTCTGATTTTTGGATTAGTTTTCTCATTAAATCTGTTACATCTTATTTAGCTTTTCCCTTTGCTTTTCTGAAAAACCAGGTGTTGCATTAGTTCTCTGTCAATCAGATCCCGTACTAAATGATGGTCAGAGTGGAAGTGATCCATCAAGAAAAAATGTGATTGATGGAGTTCGGAGGAGCTTTATTGAGAAAGTTGTGGCACAACATGAAGATGATGACGACGGATCATCAAGTGATTAGGTTTTCAGTAATTATTGTGTTTGTTTTTACTTGTGAAGGAGCAAACTTTGCTTAGTGAGTTCCCTGTTTTGACTGTTAAATGAAAAACTTGGTTTGTTTGAATCTCTTAAACTAAGACGTGTGCCGGTATTTATAACCTAGGTTAACCCTATTCTCTGAAAGTTTCTTTGACATTGATGTACAATTTTTGGATGCCAGTGACATTTTATTTTCTACTTGTAACTTATTTGAGGTTGTAGGTTCATTTGTTTGCTCATTCCTTGATTCCTACATACAGCCTCAGATGCTTGAGGTTGAGGGAGTGGACCAAATAAAAGAAATCTTAAGATAATAGCACAATTTACATAACTTTGGTCTTTCATTATAAACTTGTAATAGTTTAGGATGGATTGAATACTTGAATGCATTTCTTCCCAGGAAAAAAAAAAACAAAAAAAAACAAAACAGAAAAGAGACGGGAATATTTGGATGCATTCTTCTAAAGTTATTAAACTAACTGTACGGCCAGTTTAGTTCTACAGCTTCAGCAAGCAAGAGCAAGAGCAAGACAAATCAGTACCCTTCTCCCCTGGCTACGCTTCAAATTTGGACAGAAAAAGGTTCAAAAACCAGGCATGACAGCCATTCCAAATATGAGACAACCTGTGCTCATATTTTTTGTGGTTACATACAGACAGACGATAAGGTTTCCCTATTAGACAAGTAAATAAAGTTCCGACTGCTTTTCAAGCAGTAACCTCTGCTTCGACTTCTCTCTTTTTGCCTCTTTTCACATTAGGACCCTGTTGCTGCTGCTCCTCTTTTTTCTGAGCTCGAATCAAGGCTCGTCTGGCACGGGGCCGCATTTCTCTAACTGTTCGAGGAGGCATCACATACGGTTCAAGCGGTCGGTCACCAAAGGGGTGCTCATTTCCAACAAATATCCTCAGTTTTCGATCTCTATCCTGCATTCATAACAATATATCGTGTAAAATAAGCTAATTCTGAGAAAACAGAAGCCAAATATTAAAAGTAAAAAGATAGAAGTCAATATTTGATGTATTCACCTAAACGAGCCATTCTGTCATGCCCCAAATTCTAGGTATACTTCAAATTATAACCTCAAGAACATAAATATTTAAGAAAATTTCAGTAAAGTTTCAGCTTCCCAAAATTTTTATTCACCTGCAATTTCAATTTCCACACTTCACAAACATTTCCCATCACAAATAGAGACTGAATCTCCTCACAATATCAATAGATCACTTCATATATCACAACATAACATATAGTTCCAAATCTACAAAATTTACAACACTTAGTTATATATTTACATCTGCAGCTAAATATTAAACTATTTGACTATACAACATTTAGTCCATATTTCCAGAACTTATATCATTCTCTCCGAGAAATCTAATCTAATCTCGAGCTCTGATACCACTCTATCATGCCCCAAACAATAATTTTCCTCCTCTTCTGAATTTTACCAACCAAAGACTATTGCTCCAACAAAAGAAAAATGACAACATAGTTAAGAACTAACTTAAAAACCCAACAATCCTATGTAATTCAGCCGTAAAATTACCCTTTTAATATTTTCTTGAATGCCCAATATTTTTCATGTGCAATTTTCATTTTCAAAGAGCTACTGCAAGTTTAATTTGCTTAAATTCATTCAAAACTTGCTTACCCATTCTCAAAGCATTAATTTTGAGCTCTGACAGAGATTTTGAAATCTTTAGAGAGAGATCTCATTAAAATAGGAATAGCAACAATACATTGGATTAACTCATTGTATGAGTACTTGAAAGACCAGAATATTTATGTAAGGGTGAACAATGATCCAACCACTTCACATGATCATAAGTAGAGAACAAGAAATAGGTTCACAATACATCTACTGGATGGATTAATTACACAAATTATATGAAAACTTTATGAATCCTTAATATGTCTACTTATTACAGAATGAGCACATAGATGATCCTTGATGTAAGAATGAACACAGGCAATGAAAACTTCAACAAAATTACAAACGGTTTCAGAGACAAAATCAAATGGATAGATGGAGATCAATAACATAAAACCGAAATTTAATCCACTCTATCATGAAGGTAAGTTCTGGGTACATTCATTTAATTTCTTGCAACACCAGTATATTTGATTTTGATTCTGTAACTCCATTTAACTAAAAGCTTAGCTTGCTGTTGTATATAGGAACATAAAATATACACACAATTAGCATATAAAACTTTTAGGAGCAAGCACAGAAAGCAGGATGGACATGGACACCAAAAATAAATAACATCTTACCTAAATATATTGGCATCACAGCTACGTCAAAGAAACCAATGCCTCTCAAGTAAATTCTAAATTGCATGAGATTGTAACCCTAATTTTATCTGGTTATACTGATTTTACTTTTTAGCAGTAATATTACATGCTTTGATCCAGAAAAGAATTCAAGTTGTGATGATATTGACTTCAAAGATATGAAAGAGGATTGCCAGAGAATTTATTTATACCTTTCTTAAATGTATCACATAAAAATGACGATAATTTCTCTAAATGAGGGTAATTTAACAGAGAGCTCATTTTTGTTCCACACCAATTCAAGTACATTATTTAGCACCTTCTAGCACAAAAGAGTTGTAAACTACATTTCCCATAAGTGTTTAGATGCTGAAATCTCAAATACAGGAATTTATTGACTCTGATTTGAAAGCAAAACAAATAATAAATAAAAAGTGAAAATCAAGATGGAAGCTACCAAAGCACATCAGGAAATCATGTAAAAGCGCACGAGAGAGAGAAATTTCATGTAAATATAACTTGCTGCTATTATACTCACATCACGCAATTTGTTTCTTGGAAGCATACGTAGGACAGCTTTGCGAATGACTTCTGTAGGGTCCTTGGTCAACTGGTCCTTTAAACTCCTTTCCTTGAGGTGGCCTATATACCTATGGGAAACAGATAATTCAAATTTAAGAAAGCAAATAAACAAGTTAAGCACTTAAGCAGAATGATAAAAATTGAAAATTTGAAATCAAAGACATAGCCTCTTCATGTCAACAAACTTGGAAAAACTAGCTTATATTTTGTTTTTGGTTATAATTAATACCTGTACTCTTACAATTCATCTACAAGGAAATCATTTTGGATTTCAATCAAAACCAAACACTAGTCACTAACTGATATGAAAATCAGAACATAAACATTAAAATTTCATGTAGTCAACTTTCCGATGACACATTTGGTTCACAGAAAATAACAACCAAAAGCAGTAAAACTTGCCCTGTATGCCAGCGATAGAACTTATCGGTAAGTTTTCTCCCAGTAACACATACATCCTTTGCATTGAGCACGATGCACATATCCCCATCGTCACGATTAGGAGTGTATATTGGCTTATCCTTGCCTTGAACCACTGTAGCAATTTGAGATGCTAATCTACCAAGGACCTATGAGAAGAGGTGTTACCATTAGCTTTCATGGACTTGATGACTTGAATACAATACGAAAAGATTAAAACCCATCAGGTTGAGAATACATCAAAACAACATATATAAGAAACCACTTGCTTTGTTAAAAAATAATGATGCCCTCTAACAGCTTTATTTGCACAAGGAACTACCCATCACACTCTAGATTTTCCTCCTTTTCCCCTGGACAAGCATCAGAAGTTTACAATACATACAAGTCTCAGCGGAAGTTTTCATCCAAGCCAACACATACAGAAGTTTAATTTTTCCTGAAAATCCATCAATGCAATGAATGAATATAAAAGAGAACAGTACATTCCAACCTGGCCTTTGGCATCGAAAACTCTCCAACGCAGACCTTCCAGATCGATACGCCTCAAGCCAGCAAGTGCTTTCTGCATAATTAAACAAGGGTAATTTCCTAATTGAACATCTATGAAGACCGTCAAATATCAGGAAACATGCCGACTGGCAACAGCAATACCAGTAAACTTTGAAACGTTTAAACAAGCTCGTGTGTCATTCTCCATAATAGAAGTTAAAAAACCAACAGAACCTATAAATAAATTATAACTTGAAATGCTGAAATCACAAAATCCGCAAACACTTTCACGATAAATACGCAAAACACAATATGGTTAAAACTACATTCGACCAATACAATCTTTCGTTTCGAACATTTTACAAATAGTTTGAATGCATTGAAGAGGATTTCCTAGTCAAGCTTATAAAGATGAGATTTAATCAATCTACGTGCAATAAAACTATAAATTATAGAAAAATAAGTAAAATAAAAAAGAAAATTGCCTTTATATTGCCATTGAAAGACGTAGCTGCTTGGTTTGCCATTTCTCTTACTCTGTTTTCGCTTCGCACCTATTAGAGACGGATCGGCAAAAGCTATATTGAAAAGAAAGAAAAAAAAAAACAGAAAAAGAGTAAGACTGACCTGGTGTAAACCCTCAAGTAGGGTTTTTTTCCTCTGGGGAAGACGAGAAATGTTGAATGCTCCCTTTGCTATTTCGGATCTTCCCTTTTGGGCTGTGTTGGGCCAAATATTGCAAGCCCAAGCCCAAAACGTAACTCACTACTCACTACAGATTATTATTACTCACAATTTTATTTTATTTTTTGTTTTTGTTTTTGGTTTTTGGTTTGCTTTGAAATTCTTTTATAGTAACTAAACTGAACAAAATCCCATGTGGTAAATGAAAATGTCCCGGATTCGAGTTACACATAGTGGTTTGGTGGTAAAGGGTAATGTCCCAGGTTCGAGTTACACGAGTGTTTTTGTAATGGTATAAAGTTTCCCTTGAGTAGTGGCATAGCTCTTCAGACGCTGCAGATCTTTGATGTTATTTTGCCCGAATAATGTAAATTGAATGATTAAAATCATTGAATTTTAATGATGTCACATCAGCTTTAAATTTGGACAAAGTAGAATTACTCGTGAATTTATTCAACTCCTGCTACATTGGTACATCATAATAATCAAAAGGAACCGATAAAAAGAAGTCACAAAAAGTCATTATATTTAGGCATCTTTGATACTGTTGATCTATAAGACTATTTGTCACAAACAAATGCAGACTGCAGAGTGAATGCTGCTAATTAACCATTATAGCAGGTCCTGTCTGACAAGTACAAGAGGACCTTTGTTGCTTTATGTATATATTTTGCTACAGAGAGCCCAGGTGGGAGGCTGGGAGCAAGCAAATTATATATTATTTATCTCATGAAATCTCTGTATCACTTTGTCTCTGCTGCTTCTTCCTCCTTCTGGTTCTGTGAGTACCTGTGACAGAAAAACCATTATCAGAAATCCTTGTGTCAGTCGCTTGAATGCAATGTTTTTAATCAACAAAGGAACCTGATGAGGTGGCTGGCAATGCCAATAGGAAATAAGAGCATATAAGATATATATCATAGCAAAGATTAACCAGTATTATTAGCCATGTCATTATCGAATTGATGTGATTGCAAAATCCAAATAAACAGAAACCAAATATGGAGTTGGAGCTTAGCAGGTTACCCCTGAGCGTTGAGGAAACGATAGAGCTGATAGAGTTGCACAGTCTCATTGGAGGCATGCAATACAAGGAGGTGTAAGTTGCGCGGCTGTACCATCCACGCAAACCTCATGAACACAGCTGAATATCCACACATCACTGCAACAACATAACCAAACAATTTAAACATCTTTAAAAAAAAAACACAATCTAATTGGTTTCATTTCATTTGATCAATCAATCATGCATACGTATAAGAAATTTACCTCCAGTCATTTTTCCAGATATCATTTCTGGGGGTTTCTGTGTGTCTGCTACTGCCTGTTAGAAACATAATTAATCTTAATCTAATCAGCTAAATATTACCAATATGTTATGCATATGTATACATACCGCAAGAGGAATGCTCCAGCCGAAGACAGGACCCCAAAAATGAGTTGTTTTGGGACCAATTGGGCTGTTCCAAAAAGTCCTCAGGATTTTCATTTACAGCCTCTCTGTTGCAAATTGTCCTATATGCATATATACAGACACTGTTAATTCAATGGTAAATTGTCAAAATTTGACCAATTATTTTTATATCATATATCTAAAGCAATTATTTTGAATCTGATAAAAAAAAATGCAAATGAAACCTGGGTTTGTGGTCGGAAACACTGACAGTAGAATCTTGATGGAAGTGAGGAGGAGATTACAAGGAGGCCTGAAAACTTGGAGAGGATGAGGATGAGATCCAATTACTAAAGAGTAAACACAACCTGTTCCGTAAGGAACTACTACACTACTGTCTACTGATTATTTTAAGTGAATTATACATGTCTTGTTTGAGACATATTGTCCAATCATACCTATTGCTTATTACTTTAATATGTGAAAGCAATTTCTTGAGGACGACTTTAGGATAGGGATGGGCGTGGGGGCCCAATAGGGCAGGGGAGGGTACCCTCACCCCCATTCCTCAAACCTCCCCCCAATGGAAGGGACGTTTTGGGGGAGGTTCCCCCCACCCCCACCTCAAAACTCATTTTCTTTTTAATTTAAAATTTAAAATTTTTAATTCGAAAAGTAATAAAAATACAATATAATACAAAATAATTACATAATACATACATATATATATATATTATTTTGGGGGTTAATTACACCTTATAAATGAACAACCATAACATTTAATTTTAATAATTTAATATTATAATTTATAAATTTTTTTAATTGTTAAATTTTTCATATAAAAATAAAAATAAAAATAATATATATTATTTTGGGAGGCTCAATGGGGTTTTGGGTTTGGGGGGAGGTACCCCCACCACCTCCCTCAAAATATGTTTGGGGGCAAATTTTGCCCCCAAACCCCCCATGAGGGATGGGGCCCTATGGGAAAACACCCCCCTACTTGAGGACAAGATGATGTTATTCGGTGCTAAAACACCTCACGCCTAGTCTTGCACTTTGAGGCCCTGATTGATGTGTGGGATTGGATTTAATAGGATTAGACTAAATTAGTAATACAGTAAAATCTTATTAATTAATAGAGTTATTAATTAATCTATAAATTAATAATTTATTAATTTATAGACTGCATTTATGATTCAATATATATATATATATTTGACAATATCTATTAATATAAGACCAGGTATTTTTTTGAAAGTTTTCGCCAACTGTAGGATTCCAACTGCTGACATATGAGTCATTCGTCCAAACCTCAACCTCATCCATCTGCCAGCTGAGCTACGCCCATGTTGGCCATTTATGATTCAATATTATCTGAATAACCAACTAAAGATTCAACTAATATAATTAATTAAATGTTATTAATCAATTAAAAATACATGAAGTAAGAATTAAATATTCAACTAATCTAACTAAAATATTCATTAATCAACTAAAAAAATATTAACTTAATCAAAAAATTAAATCAATTGTACCTATCAGTTTAATTGAAAAAAAATCACTATAATTGTATTCATTAATTAAATATGATAGTACATTATAGTTGTAATTTTAATAAATCATTAATTTATTATATGTATGGGACACATATTTATATAGTGGTTTTCTAAATAGTATTATATTATCAATTTATTGAAATTATTAATTTATCTCAATGGTCCAAGTCGGGACCGAAAAAAATTATTATATTATAGAGATTATTTATTTATTATATATTAACTTATGGAGGTTTTAGTGATGTGTTTAATGTAATACAAATTAGACTAAAATAATATTGTTTGTTGTTTGGTATAACATATGATTGGATACAAAATAATTGTATAAAATTATATTAACTTAATTTTTAAATAAATAAAATCATGTTAATTCAATTCAAAGAAAAGAAAGTTAAAATTATTTTAAATTAAAATTGGTTAAAATTTTAATTTTGAATAAAATAAATTATTTTATAAAAATAAAATAAATTATTTTAAATTAATTTGAAATAAAATAACTTTTTTTAATTGATATAAAAAAAATCTATTTAAATGTTAGAATAAAATATATTAAATTAAATTCTGAAATAGATTAAATAAATTTAATATTTTGTATATAAGTAGTTTAATTAAAATAAGGAAAAAAAAGAAGGTGAGATCCCAGCCTTTGTGGTGAGACAAGACTATTTGTCTACATGAGATTGGATTTCTCCAATGGGATTGGACTGAGATTAGTTCAATCACACAACAAATAGGGCCCGAGGGTAGCCTATTGTCCGGTTCATTTGTTGTTTTGTATTGTGATAAAATAATCTAAAATACGTATTGCAATGTCTTAGTTAATTTGTTGCGGTTTGTGAATTCAACTTTGGAACTTCTAGATGTATTAAGAAAAATTAAAGATGAAATTCAACTAGATTTGAAATTCAAGAAAAAAAAAGAGAGGCAAAAATAGGGTCATATTTCAGGAAGATATGATATTAAATTATATTAATATTAATGCTTGAATACATCCCAGTTGCTGGAAATATCTCAAGACCAAATCACAAAAAATAATAATAATAATAATAATAAATAAATAAATAAATAAAAAATCACCTAGTCAATTGACCAATACTACCTCTTGTTCAATATCAGCTCGTGAAAATTGGAAGGGCACATGCTTATGCTGGTTTGATTGTGCAATGTCCTCAACATTTCTTCATATGGATACCCAGGATTCAAGGATAAGCTATTTTTTCCTATCTTCAACCGCTCAATGAACCCAGTTGCTGGAAATCACAAAATATATATCTAAAGACCAAATGGTCCAAATCTATGAACAAAAGAAACCAAATTCGTTCTATCAAGTTCTATCTAATCGTAAACCCAAATCAAATCTCCAATTAAACTCAGATACAAATTAACCCAACAATCAAAAAATAAACAAACAAAAAAATGGAAGGAGCCCTTGCTCTGCTTTTGGAGGAGCATATCGGTGGCTCCAATGCCGGAGGAGGAACTCACTCCCTCCGGTGTCGGCTCATGGAGAAGTAGAAGAAGAGCTACACCATTTTTGTCATGGAGAAGAAGAAGAAAATGAAGAAGAGAAAGAAGAAGAAGACCTGTGAGCTATGATGAACGAAGTAGAAAAAAAAAGGTGAGAAAAATTAGTTAAAAAAACAAAATGAAAAACATCTGAAACTTGTTTTTCAAAATTTTCACTTTTAACACTGATTTTGTTTTTGTTTTTGTTTTTTGAAAATAAAATGGAAAACGATTAACGAACGCGAATTCGAAATCGTTTTCAAAAAATAAAAACAAAAACACCCTTAAAAAACAGAACCGAACATGCCAAACTTTTGGAAATACATTTTTATTTTCAAGTATGAGATTTGACTCTTTTACCCTCTCATCTTCCCTATTTGAACTAGTTGGGGTTGTCCATTATAATCATCTTAAGGTGTAACATTTTAACCACTTAAGGTTTAAAGTTTAAACATGAATATTGAAAAAAGTTTTATTCAATTCTATGCAAAATTTGGTAGGACAGAATAAAAAATTTATAACTTTGTAAGTTTCAAATGGAAAACCCTCGGGTTTTTAATGTAGAAAATGATCACATGCGATCTAGGTCCCTTGGGTGGGTTTATATTATGATCTATGTTAAAAGTGTGTGATCATATTTATGGTTAAGTTTCAAATCACGTTGTTTGTAATATAATTCATTAACTAATCCGTGGGAAGTTTGTGATTTTATTGATTTCTATAGGGATTCTGATAAGACAATATTTGAGTGTCTACAGAAAGAATTTCAAGCTGCATGGGCTACTCAGACTCAAGGTGGCTTTGAGAACAGTAGTTGCATTAAATTATACATACATTATATAAACAACAGCCATGGTGGTTGACTTTATTGCAGCTTGATATTCATGTTTTATTTCTAATATGGAGTTGGAGCTTAGCAGGTTACCCCTGAGCGTTGAGGAAACGATAGAGCTGATAGAGTTGCACAGTCTCATTGGAGGTATGCAATACAAGGAGGTGTAAGTTGCGCGGCTGTACCATCCACGCAAACCTCATGAACATAGCTGAATATACACACATCACTGCAACAACATAACCAAACAAATTAAGCATCTTTAAAAAAAAAAAAAAAAAAAAAAAACACAATCTAATTGGTTTCATTTCATTTGATCAATCAATCATGTATACGTATAAGAAATTTACCTCCAGTCATTTTTCCAGATATCATTTCTGGGGGTTTCTGTGTGTCTGCAACTGCCTGTTAGAAACATAATTAATCTTAATCTAATCAGCTAAATATTACCAATATGTTATGCATATGTATACATACCGCAAGAGGAATGCTCCAGCCTAATACAGGACCCCAAAAATGAGTTGTTTTGGGACCAATTGGGCTGTTCCAAAAAGTCCTCAGGATTTTCATTTACAGCCTCTCTGTTGCAAATTGTGCTATATGCATATATACAGACACTGTTAATTCAATGGTAAATTGTCAAAATTTGACCAAAAATTTTTATATCATATATCTAAAGCAATTATTTTGAATCTGAAAAAAAAAATGCAAATGAAACCTGGGGTTTGAATTGGCTCCTTGCGGTCGGAAACGCTGACAGTAGAATCTTGATGGAAGTGAGGAGGAGATTACAAGGAGGCCTGAAAACTTGGAGAGGATGAGGATGAGATCCAATTACTAAAGGAGAAAAACTTCAGTGGGACGGTCCCATTGACTTGGATATGGGACCGTCCAATCAGAGTACACCACATATACATTGGAAGAATATGTAGCACACTTGTGGCGTGCTCTGATTGGACGGTCCCATATCCACATCAGTGGGACCGTCCCACTGAAGTTTTTCTCTTACTAAAGAGTCTATGCAACCTGTTCCGTACGAAACTACTACACTACTGTCTACTGATTATTTTAAGGGCTCGTTTGGTACGCTGTATTGTATTGTACTGGATTGTATTGGATTAGGCTGGATTGGATAGTATTGCATTGGAATGTATTATTATTATACAATCTTATGTTTGGTGATATTTTGTATTAAACTGTATTAAGTTATACAATGTTTGGATGTGATTTCGTATTAGACTGTATTAATAGATTTCATGACCAAATAATTCAACTCCAATTTTTTTTCCTCATTTTTTTTGTTTGCATCAATAAATTATTTTTTGATTATTATTTTTTTAGTCTTATCTCTTATCTAGAGAATATCTGGAGAACACCACTTGAATCCCTCTCTTTAACTTATCTTCTTCTCGCACATCACCAAACCCACCATCACCTCTCTTTCTCTCCTCTCTCCACCGCCGCACCAGCCTTCGCCTTCATCTCCTTCCGCCGCCCGCGACCTTCGCCTTCGTCTCCTTCCGCCACACCAGCCTTCATCTTCGTCTCCTTCAGCCACCACAGCCTTCGTCTTCTTCTCCTTTCGCCGCCGTAACCTTCGTCTTTCTCTCTCTCTCTCTCTTCCTCTCTTTTGATGTGTGTGGACTGAAATGGTTTGGGTGTGGATTTGGTGGTGATTTGGGTGGATTTGGTGTGGATGTTTCTAGGTTTGTGTGGATGTGGTGGTGGTTTGGGTGTTTCTGGTTTGGGAAGATGAAGATGAAGATGAGGTTGGGTTCTAATACATCATAATACCATCTGATATTATGTATTAGATAATACAATAAACAGTGTATTAGGATGTATTAAATTAATACAATACAAAGAAACCAAATAAGCACCAAACATAGTATTGTATTAAATTAATACATTTTAAAGGCTTAATACAATACAATACACTATAATGCATGCCACCAAACGAGGCCTAAGTGAATTATACATCTTGTTTGAAACATATTACATATAGTCCAATCATACCTATTGTTTATTACTTTAAAATGTGAAAGCAATTTCTTGAGGACAAAATGGTGCTGCCCGGTGCTAAAGCCCCTCGCTTTGAGGCTCCAATTGTTACTTGAGATTAGATCGGATTGGATTAGACTAAATTAGTAATATAGTATAACCTTATTAATTAATAGAGTTATTAATTAATCGATAAATTAATATTTTATTAATTTATATAGTGCATTTATGATTCAATATTTTTTTTGATAATATCTATTAATTTGTGATCAGGTATTTTTTTGAAAACTTTCGTTATTAGTAGAATTCGAGCCGCTGATCTGAAAGTCTTTTGCTTGCCCAAGTCTTGAACTCGTCCATCTACCTACTGAGCTATACCCCTGCTGACAATTTATGATTCAATATTATCCGAATAACCAACTAAAGATTCAACTAATCTAATTAATTAAATGTTATCAATCAATTAAAATTACATGAAGTAAAAAAAAAATTCTATTATACTTATCCATTTAATTTATTAAAATTCATTGTAATTGTATTCACTAACGAATACAACGAGTTAAATATTCAACTAATCTAATTAAAATATTCATTAATCAACCAAAAAAATATTAACTTAATCAAAAAATTAAATCAATTTTACCTATCAATTTAATTAAATAAAATTCATTATAATTGTATTCATTAATTAAATATGTTAGTACATTATAGTTGTAATTTTACTAAATTATTAATTTATGATATGAATAGGGCCACATATTTATATTGTGGTTTTCTAAAAAATATTATCTTATCAATTTATTGAAATTATTAATTTATCTCAATGGTCCAAGTCGGGACCCAAAAAAATTATTATATTATAGAGATTATTAATTTATGGAGGTTTTACTGATGTGTTTAGTGCAATACGAATTAGACTAAAATAATACTATCTTTTGTTTGGTATAAGTGTACATATGATTGGATAAAAAACAATTGTATAAAATTATATTAACTTTATTTTTAAATAAATAAAATCATGTTAATTTTAAATTCAAAGAAAAGAAAGTTAAAATTATTTTAAATTAAAATTGGTTAAAAATTTAATTTTGAATAAAATAAATTATTTTTTAAAAAATAAATTAAATTATTTTAAATTAATTTGAAATAAAATAACTTTTTTTAATTTATATAAATTTTTTTATTTAAATGTTAGAATAAAATATATTAAATTAAATTCTGTTAAATAAATTTAATATTTTATATATAAGTAATTTAATTAAAAAAAATAAAGCAAAAAAAGCAAAAGGGTGAGATCCCAACCTTTGTGGTGAGACAAGACTATTTGTCTACATGGGATTGGATTGAGATTAGTCCAATCACACAACAAACAAGGCCCGAAGGTAGCCTATTGTCTGGTTCATTTGTTGTTTTGTGTTGTGATAAAATAATCTAAAATACGTAATGCAATGTCTTAGTTATTTTGTTGCGGTTTGTGAATTCAACTCTGGAACTTCTAGATGTGTCAAGAAAAATTAAAGATGAAATTCAACTAGATTTGAAATTCAAGAAAAAACAAGCAAAAATAGGATCATATTTCAAGAAAATATGATAGTAAATTATATTTATAATTTCAGCAAATTATTGATGCATGATATGAGTGGGACTATAGATCTATGTAGGGGTTTTTTGAAAAATATTTTCTTATCAATTTATCGAAATTATTAATTTATCCCATTTGTCTAAATCAGGATGAACAAACTATTATATTATAGAGATTATCAATTTAATGAGTATTAATTTATTGAAGTTTTAATGTAGGTAGGGAATGAAGGAATAATGCTTGAAAATGTTTGTTTGTGAACCAAGAAGAAAGCATTTGAAATAAAAGAGCAAGATTTTGGAAAAAAAAATGAGTAAACTTTTGGAACCATTGAGCATAATCGTTGTGGCTTAGATAAAGAAAGCCTTAATGTAGAATGGGAAAGGGTGAAATGAGATTGGTATCGAGAGTGAGAGTCCTAATAAACAGATGATTTGGTAGATGGTTAATGGAACGATATGATATAATACAGCAATGAAGAAATTGTATGTACTATGGCTCTTTCTTTCATCATATTTTTGTCCTTAACAGAAAGAAAAAATCATAGGACCACCAGGTCCAACACAACTCAAAGAAATTAACCTTTAAAAATCTGCCCAACTCACATCTTAAAAATAAAAAAAAAGGCGTTTCATTTTAAAATGCTTATTAGTTAAGGAAACTCAAGAGACAACTACACAAGACACGGGAGAGAAGCAAAATGGTGATCTTAAGGATGGCAATGGACTTAGCGTTCTAGGACCAGCCGATATCATCTCCGAAGACACTGTATGGCTCAACTAACTCAATCCCCGGCGAGCCTTTCCCTCTGGACGCCGCTCGCACCAACGGAGCCCTCCGGATTCAACAGCTGACGCTTATGGTATTTCCTCTAGGAATCATCATCCCCTAGTATTCTCACAAGGAGCTGGGCTTTTACCATTTTTAGTCTCTCCTCCTCAAACAATCCACATTTCTAGGTATTATTAATTTTAATTTTTCTCTTATTTTTTGCAAGACTTAATTTTGTTGGAAGAAAGACAAGGATTTGGACTAGTAAAAAGTAGCAAGGATTTGGACTAGTAAAAAGTAGCAAGAATTTGATCTATGTATATTGTATGTGCATGTGGGATGGATTTGTGGGGCAATTTCGTCCAAAGAAGCAGAGTTTGTGCAGAGATGCTGCTATGCAATATTTTTTGGACAAGTCTCTTTTTTCGATTTCTATTTGTTCACAACTTTCTCTGGTCCCTCTGTCTTTTTTTGTGGAACACTGAGCTACATGATCATGAAAATGTTCATCGCCACAAGATAAAGCTCTACCAATAGGCATGAAATTAAACTCTATTCCTATTAATTTCTTCAAAGGTTCATCACCACAAGATAAACATTTGAAGAAATTAACACAAACATCCCCTTGATTGAGTTAACCGCCGTCTGTCAACTATCTTCACTAAAGCTGATTTTAACTTTTGGATAACCCACAAATAATTACTAACCTGCCACGTGAAGGAGACGGAGGCCGGTACAAATAGAGGAGGCAGTGACATTGCAAGAGGTGTAGGACGTAGGCGTGAGAGAAAGAGAGAACAGATAAGTTTAGGGTTTGGTCTGGTTGCTGAATGGACTGAATGGGTTAGAGTTTTTAGTTTTCTTTCCTATTTATACATAATTGTAAACTTACATAAATGTCCTTCATAAATAGTAAAATTACATGTTTACCCCTGATAATCGTGTCAACTCGTGACACGGAGGGTCAACACGACCATGACCCGTTTATTAAACGGGTTAGGCGAGTTGACACGATTATTGACATGCCCATTTATCCTCAACACAAACCCGCAATAATCGTGTTTGTGTTGTGTCGTGACCGATATTGCCACCCCTATATGAAGATGAAAATTTGTTTTCCAGATCGAAGAGGTTTCTTCTATTTGGATTTTTACACAATTAGATTTTAAGATTTTTTGGTATATTTTGTAATTTTATTTTGACTAATGTGTAGTTATAGATTTATTTGGGGGTGTTTCATAATTTATTTTAAGTTTAATTATTATTATTGTAGAAAATAACGTTGTTACCCTTAGACCATTAAGTCAACCGTTAGTCAAACTATAAGTCAACCATTAGTCAAAGGAAATCAAGGGAAGTTTGTGTCATTTTGGCAAAAATTGCCACTCAGTGCAATATTGCATAACCTCATGGGAAGTTTGTGCAATTTTCCCATTAAAAAAAAAAAAAAAGCATTTCATTTTAAAATGCTTATTAGTTATGGGTTTTTCTTTGGGAATCATCATCCCTTCCTATTATCACACGGAGCTAGGCTTCTTCTCTTCAGTCTCTACTCCTCAAACAATCTACCTTTCTGAGTATTTTTAATTTTAATTTTTTTTTCCTTTTTTTTCAATACTGGATTTTATTGAAGAGAGACAAAAATTTGGACTAGTAAAAACTAGCAAGAATTTGATCTATGTATATTGTATGTACATGTAGGATGGATTGGTGGGGTAGTTTCGTCCAAAGAAGCATAGTTTGTGTGGAGATTCTACTATGCAATATTTTTTGGACAAGTCTCTCTATTCGATTACACTCTGTTCACAACTTTCTCTAATCCCTTCATTGTCTTTTTGTGTGGAACATGGAGCTATATGGCCATAAAAATGCTCATTGCCACAAGTTGAAACTCTACCAATAGACATGAAAATAAAGTCTATTCCTATTAATTTCTTTAAACTTATTGAATTTGTACTGTATTATTGAAAGATTAGAGTGAACTTGTATTTGAACTGATAATTGTATTTGAACTTGTAATTATTAGCTGATTCAAACTAAACATGCACTAAGTGCTAAGAACAAAAAGCAAGTAAAAAAAAAAGAATAATGCTTGAAAATGTTTGTTTGTGAACCAAGTAGAAAGCATTTGAAATAAAAGAGCTAGATTTGGAAAATAAAATAGTAAACTTTTGGAACCATGGAGCAAAATCGTTGTTGCTTAGACAAAGAAAGCTTGAAAGAAGAATGAGAAAAGAAGAAATGAGATTGGTATCGAGAATGAGAGTCTTAATAAATAGATGATTTGGTAGGTGGCTAATGGAACGATATTGGTTGAATTTGAGAAAATTTTGGTGTGGTGAGCGACATAATGCAATTGGGGAAATTGTATGTACTATGGTTTTTTTTTCTGCATCATATTTTTGCCCTTAACGGAATGAAAAAACCATAGAACCACTGGGTTCAGTGCATTGTAAAAAAAAAGAGTGGTGTACGTGAGTAAAAGACCTGTGTGAGTGAAAAGATAGGTTGCCAAGATTGAGAGTGTGTGGGTTTATAAGAGAGCTGTTTTTTTTTTTTTAAGGAAGTAAAATAGCGTAGGTTGACGATGAAGGATTAATGACTGTGTGTGAGTTAATGTGTGTGGATGAGCTGTGTTTTGAAATATTGGGTGTGTTATGGTTTTGAGATGAAACATAAAAAATCTAATGATACTTAAATGGAGGAAGTTAATCTATTTCGATAGGAAAAAAAAAATGTAGATTGGTCCTTAAAACTGCTTGATTGGAAGTAATTTTATCTTTTAATGAAAACTTTGAATTTCTAAAACTACATTCACTTTTTTAGATATATTTATATATAAAAAAAATAGATTATGGATGGTGATGTTGTTGGTGCTGATTGGAGAAAGTTTATGGATTTGTCCTCGACTAGAGATCAAGGAGCATTAAGTGAGCGCAAGTTTTTTTTTTAATTAATTTTTTTTCTTTTGTTGTTATTTGAATAACTTTTTTTTTCGCTAGATATTTGTTAGGTTTTATCCACACTGACGCTATTGAACTGGGGCATAAAATGGAGACTGAGGAAGAAATTCTATTATAAGTGCAACAACTAATTGACTTTGTTTGGTCGGAAGACAACTTTAAAGAAGGCCTTGGTTTCAAACCGAGACTTACTCTCGAGTATATCATGAACAATGGAATTAATACTGAGCAGATTTATCCCTATTTGGGCTATCGCCAGAACATAATTGACCGAGACATGAAAATCCAGGTAATTATTTAATTACTAATTGATAATACAACTCTTCTAATTTTTACATATTGCCCCGCCTTGAACTCTTTTTAGACTTTAAACACCCTCAAATTTTTGTTTATTTTTTCAATAGTTCAAGTATAACTTTACATACTCTCTAAAGATGAAAGTAGAGAGAATAAAACATCGGCATATAAACAATATAATTGTAATTTTTTTAATCTTCAAATTCATTAAACATTAAAGAATACAAAGTGAAAATGGCTTTTAAGACTTACACTTTTGAAAGAAACCAAACAATGAGGGATATTCTCAGTGGATTATATATGCAATCCAAGAGAAGACTAAATTTATTTGTATTTGAACTTGTAATTGTCGGCCGATACAAACAAAACATGCACTAAGTGCTAAGAACAAAAAACAATTAAAAAAAAAAAGAAAAGGAATAATGCTTGAAAATGTTTGTTTGTGAACCAAGAAGAAAGCATTTGGAATAAAATAGCAAGATTTTCGAAAGAGAGGGTAAACGTTTAGATCTATGGAGTAGAATCGTTGTTGCTCATACAAAGAAAGCCTTAAAGAAGAATGAGAGAGGGAGATTGGTATCGAGAACGAGAGTCTTAATAAATAGATGATTTGGTAGGTGGTTAATGGAACGATTTGGGTTGAATTTGAGGGAATTTTGTCCGGTGAATGACATAATATAGCATTGGGAAAAACTGTAAGTACTATGGTTCTTTCTTGCATCATATTTTTGTCCTTAATGGAAGGAAAGAATCACAGAATCACAGAATCACTGGGTCCAGCGCAATGTGAAAAAAAACCCAAAAAAAACATATATTATTTTTTTAGTTCAAGCATAAACTTTACAAACTCTCCAAGGATGGAAGTAAAGAGAACAATGCATGCATCTGCATGCAAACAATATAATTATAATTTTTTTTTCCTTACATTTTAGTTCATTAAAGAGTAAAGAAGATTAAGTGAAAATGGTTTTCAAGACTTAGGCCCTATTTGATTTTTCCACTTAACACTGAATGATACTTAATGTGTTCCATTCAGTTATTTTGTTTGATTTTTTAAGTGTTAAAATCACTTAATAAACCCTTAAAACCACTTGTTTTAAAAAGTGAAAAAATTTCACTTTTCACTTAACACGAATCCAGTAGAATTTAATGCAAAGTTTTACTTCCAAAACTATCC
The DNA here is from genome assembly GCA_954870605.1 of Acer campestre. Classification (NCBI taxonomy): domain Eukaryota; kingdom Viridiplantae; phylum Streptophyta; class Magnoliopsida; order Sapindales; family Sapindaceae; genus Acer; species Acer campestre. The sequence continues at coordinate 9,499,752 of OX940803.1, read as the reverse complement.
TCACTAAATTAATCTATTTCCAAAACTAACCACTTGATCTATAATTTTTTTTTTTTTTTTTAACATGAAATCTATAAATTATATAATTATCTAAGTTTATTCCAAATCAATTAAAGAATAAATTATACACATGAAGTAGATTGCTAATAACTAATAAGAACATATTGATGAACTTCATTTCGTCCGTAATATACACATGAAGTAGCCCATTAGTTTTATAATGTTACTAGCTAAGAGCTTATTGATTATTAGGTTCTATACAATAATATAAATTTAAAATATTATTAATAACTAAATAAATTTATTTTGGAATTAATTTATATGTTAGAGTTGTCCGTAATATATTAAAATGTAAATATAAATGTAAAAGTATTTATTTTCAGATATTTATAACTTAAAAAAACAAACTACTTATCAATTATCACTTATATTTAGTTTTCAGTGAAAAAAAAACAAACATGTTTTTCAGTTTTTAGTTTCAGTCACTATTCAGTCTTCAGTAACATTCAGCACTGTTCAGTCTTCAGACAAAAATCAAACGGGACCTTAAAACTTTTGAAAGAAACCAAACGATAAGGGGTATCTTCGGTGGATTCTTTATTTAATCTAAGAGAATACTAAATTTGTCTTTGTACTTGCTTGTAATTGTCCAACAATTCAAATAGAACATGCACTAAGTGCCAAGAACAAAAAGCAAGAAAAAAAAAATAATGTTTGAAAATGTTTGTTGTGAACCAAGAAGAAAGCATTTTAAATAAAAGGGCAAGATTTTGGAAAAAACAAAGAGTAAACTTTTGAAATCAAGGACCATAATCGTTGCTGCTAAGACAAAGAAAGCCTTGAGGAAGAATAGGAGAGAGATAAATGGAATTGGTATCAAGAACGGTAGTCTTAATAAATTGATGATTTGGTAGATGGTTAATGGAATGATATGGGTTGAATCTTAGGGAGTTTTGGAGTGGTGAGCAAACAATAGGTTGGAGGAGGGCCGATCGGAGAATGGCCGATCGGGCTGATTGGGGGAGGTTCCCCTCCTCCACCCATTTCCCCAATCCGGCAATTCCTAGTCTCTCGTTTTAACACCCAACATACAAACTAATATTATTATGAACCTGGGCCGAGCCCAAAACGTAACTCACCGGTTACCATAGATTACTAGAGAATAGAGAGTAGAGAGCTAATAATTTTAGTTTATTTTTGTTTGTTTTGGATTTTTTTTTTTTTTTTTTAGTGACTAAACTAAGAGTAATGTTAAATGTCCCAATTTTTTTCCCAAATTCTATCCCAAATGATATTGCACGTGAGGTGTCAGCATCTTATAAATCATGAGATTATATGGTAATTGATATGATGTTAACACTTCATGTGCCACATCATTTGAGATAGAATTTGGGAAAAAAAAAATTGGAACGTCTAGCATCAAAACCCCTTATTATATGCTACTATTGGCTTTTTATGTTTATAATAAAATTCAATGTTACCACCCAGTGTGATTTGACAATATTACATATTCGAGTTACATCATTTTTTTGGTATGGATTTTGCATTGAGGTTATTGTGAATTTATTTGGTTTCCGCTACATCATAATCATAATCGAAAGGGACAAATAAAAATGTCACAAGGGTCATTATATTTAAGCATATTTGATACAACTGATCTATAAGACTATTTATCACAAGCAAATGCAGAGCGAGTGCTAATTAATCATTATAGTAGATACTGTATTAAAAGTTGAGGATTGAGATTCTCTGCTTAACCATTCGATGTCAGTACAAAGATCAGCATACAAGGGGACCTTTGTTGCTTTATATATATATATATATATTGCTACAGAGAACCAAGGTGGGAACAAGCAAATTATATATGGTATTTCTCATAAAATCTGTATCACTTTGTCTCAGCTTCTTCCCCTACTGGTTCTGTGAGTGCCTGTGACAGAAAATCATTATCAGAAATCCTTGTGCCAGTCCCTTGAATTGAATGCAATATTTTTTAATCAACAAAGGAACCTGATGAGGAGGCTGGCAATGCCAATATGAAATAAGAGCATATAAGATATATATCATAGCAAAGATTAACCAGTATTATTAGGCATGTCATTATTGAATTGATGTGATTGCAAAATCCAAATAAACAGAAACCAAATATGGAATTGGAGCTTAGCAGGTTACCCCTGAGCGTTGAAAAAACGATAGAGCTGATAGAGTTGCACAGTCTCATTGGAGGCATGGCATACGAGGAGGTGTAAGTTGCGCGGCTGTACCATCCATGCAAACCTCATGAACACAGCTGAATATCCACACATCACTGCAACAACATAACCAAACAAATTAAGCATCTTTAAAAAAACACAATCTAATTGGTTTCATTTCATTTGATCAATCAATCATATTTATATGTATAAGAAATTACTTCCGGTCATGGTTCCGGATATCATTTCTGGGGGTTTTTGTGTGTCTGCAACTGCCTGTTAGAAACATAATTAATCTTATCAGCTAAATAATACGAACATGTTATGCATATGTAGAGTAATGTTATGCGATGGAAAACTTCAGGACCAGACCTGACCAGAGAAGGATCCATGTTATGCCTATGTATACATACCGCAAGAGGAATGCTCCAGCCGAAGACAGGACCCCAAAAATGAGTTGTTTTGGGACCAATTGGGCTGTTCCAGAAACTCCTCAAGATTTTCATTTACAACCTCTCTGTTGCAAATTGTCCTATATTAATTCAATGGTAAATTGCCAGAATTTGACCAAATTTTTTTATATCATAAATATCTAAAGCAAATATTTTGAATCTGAAAAAAAAAAATATGCAAATGAAACCAGGGGTTTGAATTGGCTCTTTGCGGTCAGAAATATAAGTGAAGTGAGGAGGAGGAGATTACAAGCAGGCTGAAATCTTGGAGAAGAATGAGAATGAGATCCAACTCAAGGTAATCTGTTGTGTAAGGAACTACACTACCGATTCTTTTAACAGAATTATACATGTCTTGTTTGAAATTTGTTAGTTGTTACAAAACCCCGTTTGGAGAAATGGGGGATGGGGACACCCACCCCATTTCCCCAATCGCCAATCCGGCGACACCGTTTCACATGTTTCATCTCATTTTCTCCGGTTGAGTTAAAATTAAAAATGAATCATACAAATAAAATTAAATAATAATCCAAATATCATAAACAAATACTTATATATACTATAAAAGTTAAAACAAATTTAAGTTGGAGTTAAGCAAATTGGTGTATTGTGGTCTGGTGTAATTGTAACTAGGATTGGAGTTCAGGTTAGGGTTAGATATTAGTTAGGAAAAAAATTTAAAATTAAATCTTTGTATTAAAAAAGTTAATGTTTGGGGGAAATTGGGGTTCCCCACCCCATTTAGATTTGGGGGTGAAATTTCCCCACAAACCCCATGGGGTCCGAGGGGTGGGGCCCGTGGAATAAGTTGCCTGGAAAATGCAAAAGAAAAATAAAATGCTTCATTTCAGCATCCAAAAACAGAATATAATAGCCAGAAAAGTTTCTCATATTCATATGAAACATTTTTGTATCCTTTTTCTTCAACATTCTTCTGGTATATAAAAAGCAAATGAAGAACTACATATATCTGAGTAAAATTTCTATGTGAAAGGCAACAGGAACCTATTCTAATTCAACAACTGATCTAACATGATCAAGGCTAAGGATCATATCAACAGGAACTCTATTTCTGTACAGTGAAAGTTAGTTCTGCAGTTTTACAGGCAAAGAACGGCACAGCTTTGGTCCCATTTTGGAACTTTTAGGACTACCATGTCACCATTAGCATCTTCTTGCTTCACACCCACACACCCTTTACTTTTCAACACCTGCAAAGTGGTGATATAGAGACCCTTGTTAGAGTTGAATCACATTTGTATTTGAAAGTCGAGGGACGTTTGATATTAAATAAGTATACACAACATTGTGCGGGTGTGAAAGAATAAATTCATCTATCGATAAAACGGTTTCTCATTTTAAGAGCCAACCTGTGAAGAAATGATTCTAAAACACAAATGATGGTACATACCAGTATCTCATAAAAGAGTCTTGCACTTTCTTTCTTGGTTTTTCCTTCCAGGAGTTGCATCAAATTCACCGCTTCATTCTCTCCTCTTTTCTTTTGATTTTGAAATCTTCTATGCAAGTATCTCACCACCATTCTGTACACCACAAGTTAAGAAAATTTAAGGAGAATTCTACAAGAAATGTTTAGTTTAATATCCAAGTCAGAAGTGATAATTGAAGAAACCACATTTGGCTATCCATGTTACCTGGTTCTTGCTGATAATCCATCTGCAATCAAATGAAAACCCAGATAAAAGTGATGCATGAAGCAACATACATATATCTAAAATGATTTTCAGATCCCAATATACAAGGTTAAAATTAATACAGGACTTACCTAGTTCTGAGTTATCTGCTTCACATGAATCTGGCTCCTGAAATGAAATTCAATAAATAAAATTTTAAAACCAATAAAAGACTACATTTAACTTTGTAAGGCAGCATCATATTTGGTCAATTTCGAACTTAACATGTCTAGATAGTTAATAATATTATAAGAAAAACATCTCTACAGGAAATCTAATGCTGAAAAAATAATAGCCGAATAGGATGAACTGCTAAGATTGTAATATGTGGGGCAGAGTATACACGATCGTTCAAAAGGGAAGCAACTTTGCTATAGTCATTACTTCATCCTTTACCTCAATAAGCAGATTGAGATCACAATCTTGATATTTGCTTGAAGATGGCTCTTTCTCTACATCCTGAAATGAATGATCTTGTGTTATTGTATCTGAGTGAGAAGCTTTCTGGTTCTCAGGAGTCTTAAATAGTCTTTTCTCCCTTGAGTGGAGAACAGGTGTTTCTGGAGCAACAGCTTGTTGCTCTGAAGATCTACCAGTAGGTTCTTCTGGAGCAATAGCCATTTTCTCTAGAGATCTGCTCGGTGTCTCTGGAGCAATAGCCGTTTTCTCTAGAGAGCTGCATGTAGGTGTCTCTGGAGCAATAGCCGTTTTCTTTAGAGAGCTGCCCGCAGGTGTCTCTGGAGCAATAGCCGTTTCCTCTAAACATTTGCTTGTAGGTGTCTCTGGAGGAATAGCAATTTGCTCCAATGATTTCCCGACAGTAGAAGATTTTCGCTCGGGAGATTCCACAGTTTCAGCAGTTTCAGCAGTTTCCAAAATCTTTAACTTCTTTAGGCAGAAGAGTGGACTAAGCTCTGATGACATACCTGCAGAAAACACAGTTACTAAAGATAGCACTAGTAAAAAAGACACTAAATAATATAGAGAACTTACAAGGAAGCAACGGCACCAAGAAACCCTGTGAAAGATTTGATATACGAAAGGCTTTCCAAGCACTGAGAGCAGTACGAGGAGCTTTTCTTCTTTTTGACACCAAGTCACTTGCATCTTCTAGGCATTGCTTCATTACACTGTAAATTGAACAGAAGAAATCATGTATCATAAGCATGCCAAGATAATATCATTCTCAATTAATGGCTTCCTCAGCCTCTGCTCAATTATAATAAAGGCATTCTCATAGGAGTAATTCAAACATGGAAATGTGACTATATATAATGTTATTTTCAGTCATACTTGCATTGAATATGAAGTAGGGTCTGCAAAAGACACAAATTTAAGGTGACACATAAGCGCCATAATACTGTCGTATGAAATATACAATTCTTTTGGCCTGAATAGGCAGATACAGAGCTCCTGCACATTTAGTGCATGATTGGCACATCGTATCGATCTGCAAAAAAGCAATACTGTACTAAATCATCCAAAACCTGTGTTTAGTTGAGTTTCCAAGCCGTTGACAACATTTAGTAATACAGTGTACATCAGATTACTAAGGATGGAGATGGGATTACATAGGATACAATAAACCAATTATATTAAAAAAGAATAAATAAATTAAACACAATTCATAAAATTAAAAATTAAAATCAATTTAATAAAATTAAAAATTGTAAACATAAATATACAATAAATTGTCAGAAATGGTATTTATAATATTGTTCTAACAAATATTATATTAAAATAAATAAAAGGATTTTTTACTTGATCCAAAAAGTATATGAATGATCTTCCAAAAAAAAAAGAGTACATGAATCATGAATGAACAACAATGTAAGCAAATAATAAAATATACTAAAATAGAGTATTTCATCTTTTAATAAAAATTATCATTTTTTACCTTTAATGTATGCACAATAGTTAATCTGAACTCCACGGTACAGAACAAAGATTATTTCAGCACAAGATACCACTACCAAAAAAGGTATAATATAAAAACCAACTTATTAAGAAATAAATTGTAATAAAATGAAGCATTTTCATCTTTTTTCTACATATAGTACCAAGGTCCAAGTTTAATTTGATACCAATTATAACCTCTTAAGTAGGCTGATACAGTATTGTTTTTTGGTATTAACCAAAAATGTTTCATAATAATTTGGGGACCCAAGTTTACTTTAAAATCATGCAACCATTATCCGAATTAATTAGAATTACACAATAATGTCAAGTCGATCAGCTATAGGTCAGCTAGACAGAATTTTTAATACTTTGACAGGTTGAGGGAGTAAACAATGAAGTGACTTACTTATTAGGAAAAATTATCACATCATCCAAGCAACATTTTCTTTTTCTCATCCTGGGAGTACGATCCTTGGTAGCTGGGGTAGGAACAAGCATGAACTCCGGTGTAGTAGCTCCTGCATTAAAAGAAAGTATGAGAATTAGATAAAAATATATATATTACAAGGAACCATGATAGCAATAATCAATTTCCGCTAAATTTTACAAGGCTTTACATGAAAAAGACGCCCCGCCTTGATTCAAAAAGAGAATAACAGGACAATTCTCTGATGCAGAAAGTTGACAGCTTAAACAATCCCTTTAGAGGAAGCACACATTAATAAATTAAACAAGTTTATTTCTGAAAATATGAGAATTATATCCTTTTAACTTCTCATTTACCTGAAGCATCTGGGAACTTGGATTGAGGAGTTGCATCAACTGTGGTAGACACTTGATCCTCTTCTTTCATTGAATGACATTTACCATCTCTTGACAATGACATTTCCATGGAGTTCATCTGCACCACATGATGCTCTTCACAAGATGGTTTAAATAGTTCTGGACGTTCCTCCTCAAACCCACAAACCATTTCAACATCCATAGATACTTCTTGAGGGAATCTGTGGTCTAGAAGCTTCTCCGGGCTTGCTGGTAAGTTACTTAGATTATTGTCTTCATTTATAGCCTGGCACATCTCTTTTTCTGACTCTGCAATATGTGGAACCTTCATCTGATCTCCATCAGATTGATTGTCTTCACTATGTAACATTTTAACGTCCATAGATACTTCTTGAAGGAAACTGTGGTCTAGAAGCTTCTCCGTGCTTGCTTGTAAGTTATATAGATTATTGTCTTCATTTATAGCCTGGCACATCTCTTCTTCTGACTGTGCCGGATGTGGAACCTTCATCTGATCTCTATCAAATTGATTGTCTTCACTGTGTAATTGAACAAGGTCTAGAGATTCTTCTCCACCCCCAGGAGACCTGTTATTCTGATGCTTCTCAGTGCTTGCATCACCTTGCACTCTATTTTCCGGCTGTGCTATTACTGGAACCTTTATCTGCCCTCCATCAATATTTTGATCTTCACCAGACAGGTTAATAGAGTTTGCATGTTCTCTGTCATTCCCACGTAACCTATCAAGGTTCACCCATTCATCTTGAGAAGAACTATTGCCATGATGCTTCTCCAAGCTTGCTTCTAAAATGCTTAAATCATGTGATGTGCTTACATCCATATCAATCTCCATTGACTGAAATATTAAAAAACTGAAACAAGAATATGAAAAATGGGATAGTATCAGAATTTTGATCTGGCTCATAATTATCAAAATATGAATAGTAAGAGTCCTCAAAATAAGAAATTGAATTTGAATTTGATTCTTACTCTTCCATTGGAGTGTACTCAGTAAAATAAGTGTCATCGAAGGCAGAAAATTCCTCATAAGGATACTGCAAACTTACAGAAACAAATAAGTATACAACTCTAATAAACTAGTTAAACATTAATAGTATTATTAGAAGCTATGGCATAAGCTTTTGGGATCAATGGTCATTCCACACAGTAATCGAACCTATTTGATCAAGATTTGAACTTCGAAACACTCTATTACATTAATTAAATTTCAATGCAAAGTAAGATAGATCTTTTATCTATGGTGGACAAGCCCATTGATTAGATTTCACCATTCAAGGAATCATAACTCATAATAGAGTTCAAATATTATAGTTGTTCCTACAAGAATTCAACAAAACTTAAATAGTTAAAGCATCCCTAACTGATTAATTCAACAACGTTTAAGGATTGTTTGTTAATTTTGCTCAACTCATTGATAGCTATTAACTGTGTATGTTGTACAGTAATTCCAATAATGGATAGGATTAAACTGAAGTTCTGTAACTAAAATAAGTCAAGACATAAATTGAATCTGTAAAATGCCTCTTAACACTTGAATTAGTTTCTTAATATTCTCTAAAAGTCTAACACACACCATAAAATATGTTTTATATTCTATTATATATGTAACATGTCTTTCTACAGAAGTCAATTAATGCAACGTCATGTTAAAATAACAATGTCTTGATTGTCTATATAGCTATTCATTTAGATTCAAGACTTCAATTTTTCAAAATCCTATCGGAAAGAAATTTCTCAGAGAGACTCACGCATGGACAAGTATGTGCAAAAATCAATGAAAAGGAAGCATCTTGAGAGAAACTAAAACAGATGGATAAATGTACACAAGGCAAATACATAGAAGTGGATAAAAACCATAATGTTTTAAGAACAAATACATTATATATATACCTTGCCTAGAGAGTACGATCCTGTTCTACCAAAGTTTGAGGCGCTATCTGTATGTTATTGTAAAGTTATCAATACACGAAGCAAGTAGAATGACACTATTAAAATTTAAAACATAGACGGTACCTTTAAGTGTGATCTCTTCATAGGGCAGCACATTGTCTCTGAGGTAAAGGAGGAAAACACACGAAGAATTAGTGAAAGACATAAGAATGTTTTACATCACTTGATTTGCAAACTAGAATAGCTCACCCATCAGCATCTTCAACATCTTCGACAATCTCCAGATCAAAAGCATCAAGTTCAAACCTGTCTGGTAGAGTAATAGAGTAAAATGGTGCACGCTGGACTTTCAAGTGTGTCTTACTTTTTTGACTAACCACAAAGTCATTAATCTTAATCATTGCGTCCTGACAGTCGTCACACAGATATTCAACTTTTTTGGAGTATATCCTGACCAAACCAAGAAGAAGGTAGGCCAGAACTCTATATGTCATTACATCCAATTCTTTTTCCAAAATCTCATCTGCAAGCAGCAACCAAATGAAGGAGAGAGAAATACATTGGGATCAGAAATTTACAGTTATCAGCATGAAAAAAATCTAAAACTTGCTTGCAAATGGTGATACTACATTGAAGATGTTACCTATATTTTACCTGATATATAAGAAAATACATATATTACAGTTATGGCTTTATAATATCCATGATAGTTGATTCATCTTATGATTTTCATGAAAGTTGATTAGCGTGCCTTCATGATCGGTTTGATGTATTTCCTATACCAACTACCAAATTTTACATTACTGATTGATTTAGTTAAAGTGCTAACAAAACTGGTTTTGACCAAACAGTCATTCAGCATTCAAACTGCTATGATACAAAACAGAGATTTCAAGATGCCTTAGTGTTTAAAACTCCAAATACAATAAAACCTTGACAAATGAATGATCGATAAACTAATAACATCGCTTAAATAATAAAGTTTTCCGGTCCCAACTCGGGCCAATGTACTAAATTAATAACATCGCTAAATGCATAAGATAATATATTTTTTTATAATCTTTTAAGGCCCAACGAATTTATAAATTAATAATTGATTAAATACATAAAAATTTATAATATAAATTAAAGAACTTTTTACTTGACAACATCTATTTTCTCAATTCGGTTCTTTCTCAAAATATGCACCTAAAGTCGTTTGTCTTTTCTTTGTACCTAAACCGAACTCAACCTCATCCTAAATTTTTTGCAATGCATACACCACATTTGGTTTTTTTTTTTTTTTTTTCATTTTGTAGCAAATAATTATTTAAGGTTACTATTGATTGAAAGACCTTTTTTGGAGAAATAGTTTGGTAAATCACAAGTGTCATCTGGATCATGGTCATCATCGATAGACATATTCATTACCCCATGAATAATCTCTTCATTAGTAGGCGAAAGTACAAAGCAAGATATGAAAATTATAATGATCGAGTCCAAGAGTAAACTAACAACTATTTATAGAGGTTATGTTTTATACTTTTATGTACATAAAATATCTTTAAACACTTTATTTGCTAGGGCATTTAATTTTGAAGCCACGTCCATCGTATGTATCTACTTATTAACTTTTATGTATGTACCTTAATTTTTGGGCTTCTATGTATGTACATACATGTATATTTTTACCATCATGAGTAGAAGATCTAGGCCTTTGGTCTTTAAATGCCCATTCTCCATTCAAAATCAGTCAAATAAGTACCTAGGTATGATCCCTATGATTTTTAACCAAAGTTGATCCATTCCATCACTAAGGTTGCATCTTGAAGCTCCGTAACCTTACGTCAACATTTTCCATAAATTTGGTTTTCCTGTTTTGGTCATTAAGATTCATCACATTGCAAACCATTTCTCAGGGGATGCCTCGAGGAGAAGCCTTTGAAAACTACAGATGATAGGCTGCTATGATTTCTTCTCACTAAAGAACATCTAAGAAGTGAAAATCTACACTTAAGATTAATACATAATAAATCCAAGCACCAATTATTTCTCTTTGCATCATTTGATTGTTCTTTACTTAAATGTCCCCAAGTTCAAAATTTTAGCAATAAACAGAACCTCAAATCACAATTTGAGCCAATTTGCCAATTGAGTAGAATCTACATCCCCTGGTTTAACAATTTTATGTATGTATCCGTGTGAAATGCAAAAAAACCCTTGACAGACTCACATTTAATATGTGAGATACCTATGCAAGAATCAGTGTCCATATCCAATGCCCTAATTACCAAATTTCTACAAACAACCAGTGAGACTCAAAATGGACTTTGGAACAATATTCTTCAACTTAGTAAAGAGACCTGAGGCCACTGTACAAAAAGAATCAAAGCTAGAAGATTCAAAATAGTGGCCAAGGAACACACCCATAATCTTCGTTACTGGATAAATTACTTCAAAGCAAAACATGGTAGTATTTAGAAGAACTAGGGAAAAAAATTAAACCCAAATGAATTTAAGCCGATTCAGCCATTATACAGAATACCCACCTAGAAAAAACCACTTTCAAGCAATATATCACACAACTTATAAAGACCCAAACATCCTTACAAAAATTCAATTTCTATCTCCGAGCAAATCATACGAACGCTTATCTTCAGATTAGAAGAAACAAAACAAAACAAAAAGGAGAAGGCAAACAAAAACTCACATTGACCCCTTGTTTGGTTACCAAGAACAACTACATGAAACAAACAGATATTCCAACGAGCATTACAAAGGAAGCCGTATCAGAAGAAAAGAAACAATAAAAATGTCAACTTTATCATTTTATTCTTCATTGTAACCAAAAACCAAACAAATATAACAAAAATCAAACCAAAAGTTGGAAAAGGTTGGGACTTGAGACAAACCAACAGAGGAGGAGATGTCAGCAGTAAAAACTTGAGCTTTTTTAAGTCTTTTGAAGCAGTAGGCAGCAACCCAAATGACTCCTAAAGAGCCTTTCCTCGACAGAAGACACTGTGAGTAGAACATGTCCTTCTTCTTCTTCTTCTACCTATCTTTGCTGATTCGATTCTGGTTCCAAAATTCAAAACCTAGAGAAGAAGAAAAAAATGGTGTTTGTTTGCTTGCAGCGACGGTAGTGAATGAAGAAGTTTGTCTTTGTCGAGAAGAAACGGTCGAGTTGTGTTTTACACAAATCTCTCTGCAAATACAATTTTTGTTTTTTAATTATTACAGAGAAATATTTATGTGCTTATTTAAGAGAAAACGACAGGCGTGTCATGTCGTTTCGTACATGTATATGTGGTTGGTCAATGGTCACTTTAGGTGGTGATTTTAAAAAAAAATAAATAAATAAAAAATTAAATGCTCATGAAATTATATATAGACAGTAATTATCGTTTTTGGTAAATCATAAAATATTAGTGTCAAGGACACGTGTTGCTGTTCTGGTTAGGCGTGTAGTGACCAACAGTAATTTTTTCATGTTTATCTAGTAGTAAATTTGTTAGTTGTGCAAATAGAATACACGTGTCACATTATTTATAGTCAGCAAATAATTCCCACCATGATTTGACCATGGAGATACCACACCAATCACTGTCACTGACTAATAATACCTTTAATCATTATATAAACACAAAAATTTCCTTTTAAAAGAAAAAAAAAACACAAAAAAAATAAAAAAATCCAATTTTATAACTAATTTATGATGTATTTTTCTGTCAGCTGGCTAGGGTTATTTATTTATTTATTATTATTTAAGAAACCGTTATCGGCTGATATATATATAGCATGGATCAAATATTTATTATCGTTATAGATAAGAAAATTTATCTATCACATAAATTTACAGAATGTATACAATTAGACCCGTAAATCTCCTATTATTAATATGAGAGAAGAGGTACACAATACATGAGTCGGGCTTTGTACTGATGGGGGTTTGATTGGCGTGGTGGGTAGGGGTTTGATCTGGCACCTTGGTCGGCGACGTCACTGGTGGGGCTTCTCCGGCAGCATGGGTCTCTCCTCCTATCGGTCTTCTGCTCGTTGTTTTTGTTTGTGTTTAGTTTTGGTTTGTTTGTATTCCCACTCTTGTGTGGGCGTTTTTCTCCCGTTGTGGGACTCTGTTCTGGGCTTGTGCTCAAATAGTTTTATCTGTGGAGTCCCAGTTTGGTTGTAACCTTGCCCTGGATCTGGTTTACCAGATTTTCAGGTGCTCCTTCCATCAAAAAAAAAAAAAAAAAAAAGCTAATAAAACCATTTAAATTTGAGAATCACCCAAACCAAGCAACAACATACTAGTATCAATTTATTAGGAATCTATCATTAAAAAAAATAAAATAAAATAACTTAGTAAGAATCTATGTGATTATCCATGTAATCTATCGTGGAATTTGAAGGTATGGAGGATAAACATTCTTACCTTCTGAAAAAAAATAAAAATCAATTTACTGATTATTATTATTGCAATAAGTTAATACTATAGCGTGATCTAATATTGTGTAATACATTGTGATAAGCGTGGCCCAACAACATATTCACAAAATATGAATGGAAATTGGGGTTATGTTAATATATATATTGTTCTTCCTGACAATAAATATATCAGGACGAAGAATGTAAACCATTAGATTTACATATTTTGACTCAAAGTATCTACACTTGTCAAAACCTTTCCATAATCTGCGGTCCACATTTTTCGTCCTCGTATATTTATTGTCAGGACAAACTGATAATAGAAACACCGAATATATATATATATTTGACAATATTTATTAATCTGAGACCAGGTATTTTTTTTTTTAAGTTTTCACTATTGGTAAGATTCGAACCGTTGACCTAGAAATCATTTACTCAAGCCTCAAGCTTGTTCATCTATTAGCTGAACTACGCCCCTTGTTGATTTAACCTCCAAATCAAATTGATATGATATTTAAAAAAAAAAAATAAAAAAAAATTGACACTTGTATCAAACATGATATTATAAAGGGTTAATAGCACTAGTGCCCCCTGGACATATAGCGAAATCGCATAGTGCCCCCTGAATTAAAAATCCTGGCATTAAACCCCTCAAACTTCAATAAATTGGCAAAAATGGACGGAATGCTAACTTCCGTCCATTTTTTGGTCACGTGACCTTCTCGTGCAGCTACAGTTAGGGGTAAAGTTGGAATTAAAAAAAAATAATTAGGGTTAATAGCACCAGTACCCCCTGAACATATAGCGAAATTGCATAGTGCCCCCTGAATTTTTTTTTCCTGGCATTAAACCCCTCGAACTCCCATAAATTGGCAAAAATGGATGAAGGGGGACGGATGTCAAAAGTAAATTACATTTACACACCCTGATTATATGTATAACTGCATTAAAACTGGAAAAATATAATAATATCACACAAACACCCTTTGACTTGTTTGACTAATGTCTAAAAAATATATATATATATATTAATAATTTAATATAATAATATAATAATAACACAAACACACCCTTTTAATTTGTTTTCAATAAATAGATTTTTTTTTTAAAGAAAGATTGATCTCCACCGTCCATCACCATGATAGACGTTAGAGATCAAATTAATTTTAAAAAAAATGATTTATAAAAAATAAATAAAAAATCAACAAAAAAGATAATTATATATATATAATTACAAATTTAAGAAAATCAAAAATTCCAGAAAAAATGGTGGAGATCCATCATTTTTGAAATAATTAAAAAAATAAAAAAATAATATATATATTAAATGCATTTAAATTAATAAATTTAATTAACAATAATAATAACAATTAAGGGAGTGTATTTTATATATTTAGTATATATTTAATTTATCAACTTTGAAATAATTAAAAATAATCCAAAAATATTAATTATTTACTAATCAAAGATGTAGATTTTTTGATTAATAATATTAATATTTTATTAATAATCCAAAAATAATCAACTAGGAAATTTTTTGTTTGATTAGGTGGAGATCCAGATTGGATCTCCACCATCCATCATATGAGATGATGGATCTCCACCATTTTTCTAGAATTTTTTATTTTCTTAAATTTTTTAATTATATATATATTTAATTATCTTTTTTGTTGATTTTTTTATTATTTTTTATAAATCATTTTTTAAAATTAATTTGATCTCCACCGTCCATCACCATGATGGACGGTGGAGATCAATCTTTCTTTAAAAAAAAATATATATATATATATATTTACTAAAAACAAATTAAAAGGGTGTGTTTGTGTTATTATTATATTATGTATATATATATAAAGTTTATTATTATTATTATTTAAATTTTATTATTAATAATATTATTATTATATATTATTGTTTCTTAAAGTTTATTATTATTATTATTATTATTATTTTAAATTATTAATTAATATATATATATATATTTTAGACATTAGTCAAACAAGTCAAAGGGTGTTTATGTGATATTATTATATTTTTCTAGTTTTAATGCAGTTATACATATAATCAGGGTGTGTAAATGTAATTTACTTTTCACGTCGGTCCCCCTTCATCCATTTTTGCCAATTTATGGGAGTTCGAGGGGTTTAATGCCAGGAAAAAAAAATTCAGGGGGCACTATGCAATTTCGCTATATGTTCAGGGGGTACTGGTGCTATTAACCCTAATTATTTTTTTTTAATTCCAACTTTACCCCTAACTGTAGCTGCACGAGAAGGTCACGTGACCAAAAAATGAACGGAAGTTAGCATTCCGTCCATTTTTGCCAATTTATTGAAGTTTGAGGGGTTTAATGCCAGGATTTTTAATTTAGGGGGCACTATGCGATTTCGCTATATGTTCAGGGGGCACTAGTGCTATTAACCCTATTATAAATATAGTTCCACGTTTGTCAATTATATCGCACTTGAGGAGATATGTTCTTGAGTGAGTGTTGACAGACCCAGTGATCAACAATATGTTGGCTTTCAAAAAAAAAATTTCAAAAATGAAATAAAATGCTAGGGGTCATTTACAGCCCAATAGAATATGGAGTTGAATCCAAGTCCAACCCTATTTGGTGGGAAACTTATGGGCTATTGGCGGGTGTCGGCAAAATCAAAAACCCGAGTACACACAAAATCACCATAAACCCTTCACCTCCTAAACCCTAAAAATCCAGAGCACAAGAAATGAAGCCATAGATTGACCTTACCTGCGCTGTCAAAGATTAAATAATATTAAATTATAGCAAAAACAAATCATGGCTATGTATCTGAGACGAGCAGTCTCTAATCGAAACACAATTCTGTTTCTTAGAAATGGAAGCTCTGCTCTTCAATCTCGCAATTGGTCTCATATTCCATGCTCTTCTAAGATCGGTTTTTTTGGGACCCAATTCAATGACTCAGCTTTTCCCGCTTTCGATTTCCTTCGAGATTCTCGCCGAGGTTTTGCCAAAGGCAAAAAATCAAGTACATTCTCTGACCTCTCTAGTTATTATCTTGTATGATATCGTTTGTGGGAGTTATTGTTCCTCGATCGGTGGTTGTTGAATGTGATTGTTACGTCTTTTGATGTTTGGTGGCATGATTTTAGCTATGTGTTTTTCGATTTTTGGCTTCGTGGGTGTGTTTTTATTTTGTTACAGAAAGTCATTGCTATACAGAATGCTACAGTTTGCACATTGTCATGAATTGACTATATAAAGCTAACTAAAAGACAGTGTTTGTTGGCATTATTTTATCAATTTCAATCTGTAAAAGAAAGTGTTTATATGATTTATCTAATCAATTCCAACAGAAGTTGTCAGGGAAAGTCGATTATTTGACTAGACTCTAGAGGACACTCTGATATGGAAGAACGATTCAATCCAAGTAAGAGGGATGATATGGGGAAGGGTAAAGCAATGATATTATTACCACGGTAGAGGTAGTGGACAATAACTAAATTTTAGCCAAATTACAGAAGATATGTTCGTAAATGGGGTGGATTGGAATTGTGTCCAAGTCATGTTGAATTTATTTTACAAAAGGACCCTAGCATAGTGCTTAAATGCTAGTTTTGTATTCTTTTTTAGATTCCTCGGCTGATGTTACTTGATTTTTTTTCTCTTTTCGAATAGCATCTTGTTTTACTTCTTGAAATTTGGATCAATAAGTTTGTGCATGAACTTATACCATTTCATTTACATGTCTAGAGGATGATTCTGCTTCTGGGAGCACTGTTGAAATTGTGGATATTGGTCCCATTGTTAAGGAAACTGCTGTCTCACAAATGGATGCAGCAATAGTTGCACTGTCACGAGAATTGACCAAATTAAGAACAGGAAGGGCATCACCAGGTACTTACCGCAGGCCATCTTTATTGTAATTTAGTGATAGAGTTTTTGTGGTCTGATAACTTGACATTTCTGTAAATGATTTTTTTTTTCAGGAATGCTTGACCACATCATTGTAGAAACTGGTGGTGTGAAGATGCCCTTGAATCATTTAGCTGTGGTTTCAGTCCTAGATTCTAAAACCTTATCCATCAATCCTTACGATCCAAATGTAATGATGTATGCCTTATCTAAGTTAAATGCATTTATAATCTGTTTGATTCTTTTATCTTTTGCTGCATTGGAAAATGTTTATGTTTCTATATTACCTCTCCCAGTCTCAGAACTCATGATATATAACAGCAACCAGATTCACAATACAGAGATCTGGCCTGTGAAATGAATAGCTTTCTATGTTAATAAAATTACAGCTGTGAATATTGGTAGAAGCCAGAAAAAATTTATACATGTTTTTTTCCATTTAATCAAGTGTAAATGTGGAAAAATTATTGGGATAAGTTGGAGTTATTTACTTTGCCAGATTAAAAACTTTACTGTTTCTCATGCTAATTAGTAATATCTGGAACGACCTCAGCCCAATCGTATCTTGCCCATGATGGAGTGCCTGTTTCTTGCAGACCCTGAAAGAGTTAGAGAGTGCAATCGTGTCATCTCCACTGGGTTTGAATCCTAAAGCAGATGGGCAACGGTTGATTGCAGCTATTCCAGCGTAAGCACTCATTCCATTTCAATTTGTTTCTCGTTCATCTGCATGGAAGTGAAATACATCTAATAATAATGGATGGTAAAACCTTCTTTCTTTCTCTGAAATATGAAGTTTCAAGAGTTTTCAAATAAGGACATGTCGATATCCCAAATAACAGTTTAGTGTGCCTATGCATAAATTGTTCTCGGGTTTTTTGATTGCTTGACTGAATCACTTCTTTTATGATTGTATTGACCAGATTGACGAAAGAGCATGTTCAGGTAAGCTCATATTGATGGACACTTATTTTTAAAATTTTTGTCCTTGTTTGCATATATATCCTTACAATGTTACAGCTAAATTGTCCTTGAAAATTTGGACCAGGCTATGTGTAAAGTGGTAACCAAGACTGGTGAAGACGTTAAACAAAGTATAAGAAGGGCTCGACAGAAGGTAATTCGGTAGAACATTTTTACTATATCTGTTTTATTGTTATTTAATATTCATCAATAAATTCAATTCAACATAAGTTGCTCTAGAGTCATGGAGGGATAAAAACTTTGTGAAAATGTGTAACAGACTCGAGTGATGAATGTATTACGTATAGTTCACACGCAATTTAATTGAGTTAAGATACTGCAAAAAATATATTTTGACTTTTCAGAGATATGGAAATCATTTTTTTATACTGCAAGTTGAATGTCAAGTCCAGCATATTTTGAAATTTTTACTTATGTACTCTTCCGGATAAGGTTATTTTACAAGATTCCTATTTCTTTTATGTTGTACTATGAATGCTCCAATTTTGTGTCTAAGCAGATAATTTTCTCTGTTTTACAGGCACTGGATACAATGAAGAAAGCTGGTTCAAGTTTTCCCAAGGATGAAGCGAAGAGATTGGAGAAAGAGGTGTGCTTTTAGCTTATACCATCTAAAGAAAATAAGACGTATTTGATTTTGGATTTATTTCCAGGTTGATGAATTGACTAAAAAATTTATCAAGTCAGCGGAGGATCTATGCAAAGCAAGAGAGAAGGAAATTAAAGAAGGCTGAGTCCGCCAATACAGTATGGATATCAACTAACCTCCTTTTAAGTAGTTATGGACACCTGAATTTCAATCTACAGATCTTTGACCAATCACCGTTCTCAAAATTTTCTGTAGATTTTGACAATGATTGGCAATTGAATTCGTGAGAGTGAGGCATATGCTGCATTTATACGAAGCTCAACAGATTCAATTACTTTGATTCAAATCTATTATACATTATTTTCTTGCTGCCTGCGGGCGATACAATGAGAATTTGAAAGCAATGATTCTTACTGGCTTCATGTCTTTTTAAGTTTCAAAGGCTGCATGAAGTCAGGTTTAGAGTCACATTCGTGTGTAATATTTTTGTTTATTAGACTCTCCATGGAACAAAGATATTTTTCAAAGGCTGTGATTTTTATTTTTTTTTGGGCAGATTGTAAACTTGTTTTTCGATCAAGTATTAGTTATTGTTGGCCCAAGTTTTGAATATTATACTAGGTAAGTGGAATTGAGAACTCGCATCTTACTACAAGTAGAGTGACCAACCTACAATTCTCATTCAGATGAGACGCATTTACAACTACAGGAGATCAAAACCTAACAAAGAAAATACAGCTATTCAAAGCACTTCGAGAAAAAGTACTTCGAACTTCTATACATACTTCACAACCACATCTCCGATCATGTCTTCGTTTCTCTTCTAATCTATTTACCACAAATGGCCTCCCTCGTCACAAGCATTATTCCCCTTGCCAACAGCTCAGCCATTTCCAACCCACCCTCACATACAAAATGAACCTCCTTGTTCTTGGTGGTCACTACCCGAAACACCCCAGGTTTATCGGCATCACCTTTGCTCCGCCTATTCCTCTGGAATATCAAGCTAGACCCCAACTCTGCCTCTCGGCATATCACATTCTTCCACCTTGAATTTCCCCACCGCAGGACACCTGAGCCCAACATTACAATTTCCTTCCTGTGCGGACTTCCTTTACCTCTCTTGGTGTGTTTTTGTACACAGACACCACTTAAAACAAGCTTCCTAGCAAGATCATCTAGAATCACACGTTCTGCGTCATTTTTCAAGCCTGGTTTTTTTCTTGCAAGTGATAGAGCAGTTTCTCCTCTTGCATTCTTGATATCACAAATGGCTCCACTGGAGATCAAGAGTTGACACATGGGTCCACTGCCTTCCCTGGCTGCTAACATGAGAGGAGTATAGCCATCACCGTCGGGCATATTAACATCATAACCCTTACTGGTCAACAACTTAACTGCCTCCAAGTCCCCACGACGTGCTGCACAATGTAATGCATAGAACCCTCCAGCATTACGGTTTCCCTTTTCTAGTGCAAATTCCAGCATCACTTTCTCAAACAGGTCACGATTCTGGTTCAACTCAGATAGTGTAATTGCTGTTTCACCTGATTTGTTAAGAAGCTTCACATCGGCTCCTGCATAAACCAGTAGGCGGAATGCTTCGACATGACCCTTCAAAGCAGCAACCATTACAGCTGAGAAACCGTTATCATCCTGATAATCGAGATTAATTTCTCTCCATCTGATTAGAACTTTTAAGGCCTCAATATCACCAGCCTGGGCTGCAAACATTAGGGGAGAGAAAACTGATGTATTGCTTGATGTTGGAATTTTTCCAGCCTTAATTACATTTAATACTGTTTGCTGAAAACCCAGGGACCACTGATTTGATCCAGCGATTGAACTTGCAGTTTGACCAGCAACATTAACTAAGCCAAAATCAGCACCAGCCCGGGCCAAAACTTTGAGACACTCTTCTTGCTTATATTTAGCACTGATGATCAGAGCTGTGTCACCGGATTCTGTCTTGGAGTTTATATCACAATGAGAATCGATTATGGATTGAAGAACTGTGGAAAAGCCAAGACGGGCAGCCAGGTGTATAGGCCGGAACTCTGTTTTCTGTGTTGTAATAGGGCATTCTACGTTGGCACCACAACTCAAGAGAACATCGACTGCTCCTGCATTGCCACAAAGGATTGCATGGTGAAGGAGAGTTCTTCCATAGTGAGGAGTAGTGGGGGAGAGGTTTTGCAGGAGCATCCGCAAGATGGAACCACTAACTTCAAAATACTCCACTGCACACCAGGTGATGACGTAAGGTTCAGCAAGTCCAGCACCCACTCGTAACTCTTCACCTGTGGTGGTATCCCATGACCATGCTCCAAGTCGTACTTTAATATCGGTTTGTACACCAGCCTGTTTTATTGCGTTGGGATGAAAGCAGGACATTAGTTGTATGAAACAATGAACAGAAAAGAGAAAATAATTGATAGCAAAAAATAGCACAAAGTCCATCACTTTCCTAACCAATATTGTGTTTGTAGAAATATAATCCCATTACATATACTAAGGATATTACATGATCACAGTAATGTAATAGAGGTGATCTACCCATAAGTGTCAAATAGAGTACCCAGAAGGCCAGAACTCCATTTTTCCAATTCCCAAACTATTAATTTTTCATGATTAAAGAATATATATTAGTGTCACCCCCAGGAACAGGAGAAAAAAAGGAAAAAAAAAAAAAGGCTACGTATAGTATGAATGTCATAAAGTTAATTAATACGAAAGGACAGTTCATCTATAGAAAAATTGAATGCATTTAGTACAGAAGGTGAAATTGACCGCAAACACAATTTGACCCTTTATGAAACATCCATTATCTAAAACTTTGATACTGAATGGTGGACGATTATAACAGTACCTGTAGTAACAAACGGACGACAGAGACCTGCCTACTAACTACAGCAGCAACAAGGGCAGTACAGTCAACATTTGCGTGCAGAGAAGGTTTGAATGACTGCAGAAGAAACCGATCAGTTGCATTCACATCAACTCCGCACTGTCATTAAGAGCAATTATGTTAGTCAGCAGATGGAGCATATCATATATCAAATGCCATGCAATCCGATTTAAGATATTAGAATTCCATGGAAGTCACACTTAAAACAAATAACAGAGATCCAGTCATTACTCATTAATCTGGTTTAACAGTAATTCAGTAATAAATCATTAGTCTAATTTTTGTTTTATAGCATTTGCAAGTTGCAACTAGACAGCCCTCGTAGTTAAACAAGATGGTTTACCTTCATGAGAGTGTCCACCACATCAACAAATCCTCTACAACATGCCATGACAAAAGCATGCACAGCAACATGGGGCCGAATCATATCAGAGCCCATCAGTAGCTCCACCAGCCTTGCTTGACCGTAACAGCTTGCCTCCAGCAAAGCCTCCTCACAAGCTGGTTGAGAAGCACCGGCTTTCAGTAAGATCTCCAAAATCTTGAGATGGCCCTCCCTTACTGCTACTGTTGTGGCAAAGCCCCTGAAGAGTTTCTGGTTCACATCAGCTCCAGTGCTCTGTAATTTGTTACAATGCAAAGGCAGTGAAAAGACTTGACAACAAGAAAGCAAATCTCGCTATCTTTTCTTGAATTTCTCATATATTTTCTCAATATTTTGATGAAAGTTAACAAGAAGAAAACAAAACTACCGGTCTACTACTATAGTAACCATCTTGGAATCTTCATTGAGAGCAGACAATAATTGGCCACACACGGACAAAAACAGGGAACAACAGCAATGCAATAGACAAAGAGGCATGGAACTTACATGAAACAGTATATGTAGTTCATTAATTAGAAAGGTGAGGGGATGCATCATGTGTACTGTTATGTACTTCAGGTTATCGTCAATGGACCAGGACAGCTCAACATGGGGCTTGCATACTATATTTCATTAAATAAATAAAAATCTTATGCTTTAATTCCGCTGGCTCTTATTTCTCCCTTTTATATTTATTTACTATCTGTATTTATTATCTCCTACAAATATGTATTCAAGCACGTCCATGGTGAAAAGCAGAACCGAATTCAAATTCTGTTACATATACAAAATATATATGAAAATTTTCCAGAAATACCAATGAAATTGCCCATTAAGAATTTGAATTATTGGATTTGCATCAACCCTTTTTCAAACAAAAGTAGAATAATACTATAAAAAATTGTCATAGCGTTGTTTAATGAATGTAAATCAGGCAATCAATATGGGACCAGGGCAGGAAAAAGCAAAAAAGCAAAGAAGAAAATGAATCTTTTAAGATACAGAAGGCATAAAGAACTTTATTTTGGAAGATAATTCCCGCTTAACATGAAACGACCTTAGCTTATCAAAATCTTGTAAGCAAAAAGATCGAAAAAGTGTAAAATACCATGACATCTGCAAATCTCAAACAAAGAAGAATATATAATTCAGCACATAAAGTTATAAATCAAATGTCTAAGCACCTCAGATGAAATTTAAATATACCTTTTTGAAACTTTTAAATATCTAAAATACCAACCACACAACAAATGAAAACGACAAGTCACAAGAAACCAAAAAAGGAGAGGGGATTTCTCCTCCTTAAATTTGAAAAACAAACATAAAAGATATACATTTAAAATCTTTAATTTTATCAGAAATCGTGAAAATGAAGGTAAAAGAATTAGTGAGAGAGTTTATAAAACACTTGAAAATTCGCAAATCAATTAATAGTTTTTTTTTTTTTTTTTTTTTTTCTTTTCAATTTCACTAAAAATCGACAGTGTAGACGTGTAGTAAATGGAGCTTTGAATGTCGAGTCGTCGACTTCACCAACAGTGATCTGATCAGTACCTTCTTTTCGTAGTAATCTCTCACAACTAATATATTAATAATTCAACAAAATGTGAAAACAGATTAAAATAAAACTAGTACCAAATCAGACAACACAGCTTTGAAAACATTCAAACGAGCTTAAAAACGCATGAACCATCTCCAAAAACGACATCATAATAAAACAGTTTCAAATCTCAACTTTTTAATTTTTTTAGTGATCTGATTTTTTTTTCTTTAATATATATATCAAATGCTCCAATTTTTTTTTTTCATAAGAATCACAAAATCTTCAAAAAATCAGTGAAAACGAGAAATGCAGATTAAACAAACTTAAACTCAAATCCAAATGTTTTATAAAATACACTACAGTGGAAAAACAGTTCAAAATGATAATGCAAATAAAACAGTAGTTCAAAATTTGAATTTCTTATTTCACAACAATCAGAAAAAATACCAGTAATTTCTTCACGAGAGTGACATTTCCACTATGAGCAGCTAAAAACAGAGGCGTGACGTCAGTCTTAAACTCCTCGAACTCGACGCGAACCTCATTCGCCGATTCCTCTCGAAGCACCACCTCGGTCTTCCTCGTCTTCAAGGAAACGGCGCCGACGAAGTTCACGTCCACGAACGGATCAGCAATGCAGTCCGTCGCCGGTTTCAGATCGCTGGCGAGCGTCGCTTCAAGAAGCCTCTGCGACACCTCCGCCTCGTAGTCGACCGGCACCACCTGCTTAATGGAAAACACCGTCATTGTTGCGACGATGACGTGTCGAGGTTTCAGTTTCGGTGTACGGAGTTGTTAGTGCTGCTACGGGTGAGATTCGTCGAAGCTGTTTATGTTGTCTCTCTGAAGACGCGAAGCTCGAGAGAGAGGAGGAGAAACTTTGAAAGAAAGAGAGCGCCTAGTAAAGGAGAGAGAGAGAGAAGGACGGAAGCATATTTATTGGGAGTTTGGGACGGTTTTTGACCCTTATTTTTTTAACCACGGTTAAAAAAAAAAAAACAAAAACGACTTAGAGTGGTTGCTAGTCTTGTTACCGTGTCATTTACGTTTGTGGCCCTTTTGGGGACCCATTTGAGAGGGTGGGTTTAATTTAGTTAAAACGGATGAGCCACCGTCATGACTCGGCTCGGCATCCTGGCCGTTTAGATGGGAAAGTTAGTTGTTTAATAAATTAGTAAATATTATAAATAAGAGAAAATATAATTAAAAAATACTCATGCTTTTTTAGAATGAATGTATGTATAAAAATGTTTTATATTATCGACTTGTATTTGGATATTGACAAGAAAATTAAATAATAATATCCAAATATATATATATAATGTATTTTAAAAAATATTAATTATTTTTGTTACTTTTTGCCAAAATTTTTGTTTTGATTATTTCTTTTTGCTAACATATTAATGCATCGTTGATGAAATTATTAAAAACATATTACTAATATCATCTCAATAATAATAAAACATATATATATATATATAAATATGGATATAAAATTTACAAAAAGTTGTTGGTGAGGATCGGAAGACATTAATAATGAGGTGAATATTTGTATGAGAAAATAATGAGCAAATGCAAAGAATGTGAGAGGTTATGAAATATAAATGTGTTGATTTGCATAATCTATATGTGATATTCAATGATATTTATAGCAGATATGGGGATCCCACTATGAAAAGGTTGACACTTAAATGATAAAATGAGACATTGTAATCATATTATGGTTAACCTTTTATATCAAATGAAAATATACACAATGCATTAATATAGAAAAAAAATTGTATATCATCGACTAATCATTTGTGCTACTCTGAATTATATTGTATTAACATTAGGGGTGAATTCAAAAAGAGCCAAAAAATTTATGGACTTATTGTTTTTAGCCACAAGTTTATTTTTTATTGTTTTCGTCATTTTCTACCACTTTTGTACAGAAATACCCTTAAATTTGAAATTTGAAAAAAAAAAAAATGTCAGGGTGGAACCCACCCATCAGTAAAACAATAGTAAACAATAGTTAAGGTGGAACCCACCCATCAGTAAAAGAAAGAAGTCAAGAACGAACCAAAGTAAAAAATTGAAAAGAGAGAGAAGGGAAGAGAGAGAGAGATCGCCGTCCGTCGTTGCCGGTCGTCGTCGCTGCTGCTCGCCGTTGTGTCGCACTTCTTCACCGTCACTGCAGAGAGAGAAAGGAAGAGAAGACAGCTGCCGTTCACTGTTGCCTTGTACCTCCGTCGCTGTCGTTCACCGTCGACTCGCCACTCCTCTCAGGTTTGCTTTTCAAATATATAGGTAAACACATGTTTATGTTTATTAAAGTGATTATCTATGTCTTACTGGCTTTTGTATGCCATGGGGTTACACTGCCTTCCTGCATAAAATGAGAGTCAATAGTGATTGATATTTGAATGTGCTCATTTTATTTATACTGTTATTCATCGGTTTTTTTTTTTTTTTTTTTTTTTTTTTTTTTTTTTTTGAGTATATGGGATTTTTCTATATAAGCTTCTTCTACTGCAACTTCAATTAGGTTTTCAATTGTGCAATGTGAATTTGTGAAGCGCTCAAATTGTCTTCGAGTGAGAGCAAAAGCTTGTGTGAGTGTCTCACATGGAGATACAAACTGGATCATATTATGCATCAATTCATGGGTTGATATTTATCAAAAAAAAAAAAAAGTGGCGGATTGACTGATTGCGATGAATGGTTGCCGATCTATCACTTTGTTGTATGAATACTGGTATTGGATTGTATGAAGACCGGTAATGGATTGGTAATGGATTGTTCTTAATTTGTCAATTGATTGAAGATATGGTAGATTTTCTTTCAGGTTTGGAATGTCACAATGCTAATGGTTTCATTTTTGGATTTTAATTTGTTTCTAATAGTTTGCTTTTGTGCTTTTTGTTGTTCATTATTTTCTCAAAGTTGCCAAATTTAGGATTTGAGTGTAGATTTTGCTGTTGTTTATTTTCTGGATTGATTTCATTTGTTTGAAATTGTTGATTGGGTGGTTATCTAATTGTCATGTGTGGGTGTGGAGCATGAGTCATGATCCACGAATCCAAACAAAACTTCTTCAAACATATTATTGCTGTGGTTTACTTGTATTGTATTTGCATGTTTTGCTTTTATAGATACGATGAAAAATTAACAAACTATTGGGACAATAATCAGACTATTATTTTCTCAGTAAAGCTTATAATCAGACTATTGTTTTTAATATTGCAAGTAATAAATTGAGTTCAGTAGAGCTGCAAGTCTGTAATATGTATAATCTGATTGTGATGAATGAATAAATTATAAATGGATTATGAATGGTAACGATAATTATATATTAATTGGTAATTAGTACTAGAAAAATAAGAGTGGGTCCTGCTATGATTCAACAAAAACAGCTGCAACCAAATCAGGTGTGTGCATGTATTGAATTTTACATTCGATCACAGCCACTCAATAGAAACTATACTAATTTAATCAGTTCTTTAGAAAAAAAAAAAAAAACAAATAAAGATCGACGATTGGTTGTGGTATTGAAGTCTCTGAATAGACTGAATTATGATGAGTAGGAAAACTAGCTATCAAACAATAATGGAACACTTAACGCACGAGATTGGTACAAAAAATGACCTGTAGCTTTTCAAAACCTGCCAATGCCTTGTCCTTGCCTACTTGGGCCATACATGTCTCCAGTGTTGCTGAATGGTACGGCTTTTTTCCTTTTTCTTAGTTTCTGGATATTCTATTTATGGGGTTTTAGTGATTTTGGTATGAATTTCATCGTGGATTTCATTTTTCTCGGCTGAATTATTATGTGTGTGTAGTGTATGTGTTGTATGTATCAAGTTTTTTACTTGGAAAGATAAGCACTTTTGCATAGTTTAGCTAATTAGATGCATTAGGCAGCAATAATTTGGAGTTTCTTTAATAATTGTGTTCTGTTGTATTGTAGTATGATATCTTTCTGATTCTGAACCCAATGTTGTCATGTTAATGAACTTGTAACATTGCTCTTGTGAATTTCTATCATAAAAAATAAATAAAAAAAAAAAAAAAATCCATGGTGAATTTTTTGCACAGGATTACCACAATGGCTTTAGTGTGGCAATATGGAGAGAAATCTGGTTTTGAATCTTGAAAATCTGATTTGTGATTAGTTATGCCCTATTAATGTTACCTAGTTTGATTTAAAAGTTCAATGACACCGTGGGTCTTTATATCATGTATATATAGATGTGATCCATTATTTATAATTGGTTATGCTGAGATTTTGATGCATATTTGCTGTTGTTATTTGATATTTACAGATATGATTAAAGAATTAATCAGTAAGGGATAACAGCTTGATGCAGTGCATTTTACTTATGAAATTGGCCTGTTCCTCTACTTAAAGCTTTTCTTAAGGATGCAAGGAAGGTTGCTGCATCTATTTTGGAGGATCCTAATACTGCTGGTCGAGCTGGACAACGATAACAATAACAATAGTTGTGGTGTTTTCATATATCGATACACAGACATATTGATGTTTCATCATAAATGTTTTTGGGGATGGGGAACCAAGAATGTGCCCAGGTTTAGGGAGGAAATGGCACTAGAAATATTTACAAATAGTGTAGTGTCAGATTGATAACTTTGTTGGTACATCATCGTTGTTTTTGAAGTTATTGGAATGTTTGAAGTTGTTTACTTTGTTTTTGGACCTTGTGTTTCAATTGTGAAAATCAATACTAACTGGCATGTAACTTCAATTTACACTGGCATGTAACTTCAAATGGAACTAGCATGTAACTTTTGGCATGTAATAATACTGGAATTTGTTTTTGGAACTAGTGTGTCAACTGTGAAATATGTTCAAACTGGCATGTAACTTAAAATTGCACTGGCATGTAACCTCAAATTAAACTGGCATGTAACAATAGTGGAATTTGTTTTTGGAACTAGTGTGTCAACTATGAAATCTATTCTAACTGACATGTAACTTCAAATTGCACTACCATGTAACTTCAAATTGAACTGGCATGTAACAATATTGGACTTTGTTTTTGGACCTTGTGTTTCAATTGTGAAAATCAATACTAACCGGTATGTAACTTCAATTTGCACTGGCATGTAACTTAAAATTGCACTGGCATGTAACCTCAAATTAAACTGGCATGTAACAATAGTGGAATTTGTTTTTGGAACTAGTGTGTCAACTATGAAATCTATTCTAACTGACATGTAACTTCAAATTGCACTACCATGTAACTTCAAATTGAACTGGCATGTAACTTCTGGCATGTAACAATATTGGACTTTGTTTTTGGACCTTGTGTTTCAATTGTGAAAATCAATACTAACCGGTATGTAACTTCAATTTGCACTGGCATGTAACTTAAAATTGCACTGGCATGTAACCTCAAATTAAACTGGCATGTAACAATAGTGGAATTTGTTTTTGGAACTAGTGTGTCAACTATGAAATCTATTCTAACTGACATGTAACTTCAAATTGCACTACCATGTAACTTCAAATTGAACTGGCATGTAACTTCTGGCATGTAACAATATTGGACTTTGTTTTTGGACCTTGTGTTTCAATTGTGAAAATCAATACTAACCGGTATGTAACTTCAATTTGCACTGGCATGTAACTTAAAATTGCACTGGCATGTAACCTCAAATTAAACTGGCATGTAACAATAGTGGAATTTGTTTTTGGAACTAGTGTGTCAACTATGAAATCTATTCTAACTGACATGTAACTTCAAATTGCACTACCATGTAACTTCAAATTGAACTGGCATGTAACTTCTGGCATGTAACAATATTGGACTTTGTTTTTGGACCTTGTGTTTCAATTGTGAAAATCAATACTAACCGGTATGTAACTTCAATTTGCACTGGCAAGTAACTTCAAATTGAACTGGCATGTAACTTTTGGCATGTAACAATACTGGAATTGAATTTCATCAATGTACTCAATTCAATATTGAAATTTGGTCTTCAAAATAAATTCATTCAATAGTGGAATCTAACTTAATAAAGTCTACAATACAAATATAGTATTCCACCCATACATATAAGAATTAAAGTCTACAATACATTCGCTTATGAGTCCGAAATCAGTTCAGATTCAAGCTTGTAATGTAACTTGATATAGTATTCCACCCATACATATAAGAATTTAATTGTCATGTAACTTGAACATCAATTGGCATGTAACTTAAACTTCACCTGACATTTAACTTAGAATACACCTTCAAACATGTAACTTGAAAATTGCTACATTGTGACCTTCTCCTTCACATTCCTTGTACTTGCTACATTGAATGTGTTTTTTCTTGTTATTGTGAATAGCAAGAACGTGGTTCTACCGGAGCAATGCGTCCTAGTCCAAGTAACGGAGCAGCCGCAACTCCTCTTCTATTCAGCAAACACCTGAAGTTTGTCAACCTTCCAATAACTTCTACTGGATCCTTTGCCAGATTGTCATAAGGTGTCCATAACCACTCTTCCATGAGAGGGATAGAAAACAAGAAAAGAGCAATTTTGTCAGTTGAAAATAAAATATTTAACCAATTGATTTTGAGATTGATAAAATGAAGAAATAGTACCTGAAGCTGCTGCTGCCCGTGGCCATATGGTAGTTCACTCTATATTTATACCAAACAACTCAACATACCGATCATCTAGAGACTACACTCAGCACCTAATTGTAGAAACAACAAACGACTATTTGTAACTGTAATTGCTTCAACAGAGTGGAAACAATCAGAATCATAAAGAGATCTTCTACAGTATAAATCATATTACAATAAGCAACATTTGTGTGCAATGTACTGTGTTGTGTTTTGTATACATCATATTACAGTATACATCATATTACAGAGTGGAAACTTTGCAGAGTAGCAACATTTGTGTGCAATGTACTGTGCTGTGTTATGTGGAAAAGGGTACAATAAGCAAAATTTCAAGCAATAGAAACCACAAAACTATACAAGCATATTACCATAATAATATCAAACCATAACTAAGAAAGAAAGTGAATTATAAAATACAGAAGATGCTTGTAGGATTTTGGCAACGTCAGAGATAGCAAGTTACTACAAGCAGGAAAGGCCACATATGATATTGAGAACAAATCTACCAGAGAAGAAGTAAATGTTAAGCCTTTCTTTTACTTGTTCTTGACCAAATTATCCATATATCTTAAAAGAAATTTTAGAAACTATAGTTTAGAAACACCCATGATTACAAATACTGTATTCCTGTTGATTTGTATATATCATTATATCCTAAAGATGTCACAACTCTAAAGGATGCAGTGATGTGTTGGCACATTCATTGAAGTGATAAAAGAATTTATGATCATCACATCGCTCAGCCATCAGTTTTTTAAGGATGATTGATTCCAAGCATTTTTGGCTGCATCTATATCTTTAGACAAGTAAAGTTATCTCACATGAGGTTTGTATGCAGCCAAAATTGCTGCAAGTCAGCAAGCCCTTCTTCACCATATTCTCTTTCTATTGATTAAATTTTTGAAAAGCATGTAATAAAAAATAGGCCAAGTATAATAGATTAAACAAAAAGAATCTCATCAGAACCACATACCAGTTATATTGTTATCCCTTGGAACATCAACTAATAGAGCAGGACCTGTTTGGAAAAGAAAAAACATATATAACTGACCACCAACAAGAAAATGTATAAAACAGTGAGTTATAAATGTTCTATTAAAAGAAAGATATGATTCAAGAAATTCCTCTGAAATGTCATTTTTTTCATTGGCAAGATGGCTGAATTCTAAAGGTTGATTTGTAATTTCATCAAATTTAGTTTAAATCACCCAATCTTTCTCTAAAACAAATTCAGTTGACAGGTCTAAATGCAGTTCCTAGCTGAGATGAACTAAGGGCTACATGATTTTCTTGGTTGCCGAGGAACTGGTTAGCATTTTAAGTTGATAGTAAAAACCCATATTCCATGATTTCACAGAACATATAGCACTCACAGTCACATACATCAAACAACACCTGAGCATTATCATCAATATTGTGTCAATGAAAATGAAGTACTTCCTAGTTAAAAGTATTTACATTTATCATTTAGTAATATCATCAAGCACATACAACGCAAACACATAATTCAATCACCAAAACAAATAAAACATTACCATTAAGCACTTCCAAGTCAAGCGAATCGACATCGTAGCCAGCATCAGCATAATTATCGAACACATGTGCCGGCGAGTCCACGTGCGTGGCAGTGTGCACCGACATCTTCACTTCCGCCGCATTAACCACCGACCCATTTTTGATGCTCGCGAGCGGCGACAGGAACTGACCAAGCCCCTCCTTAGAATCCCATGTGGTTGTGTCTTTGCTCACCTTGTGTGTTATATCGAACAGTCTGACATAGAGGGTATGTTTGATTCTGAGTGAAATTTGGGGATTTTTAGAAGATGAAAACGCAAACATTTGAATGAGAATAAGAAGGAGGGTCTAGGGTTTGTTGAAACCAACGAAAATGATGAAAAAAAAAAAAGGATTAAATCAAAGAACCATAAAGTGAAATCACCTGTAAGCGTATATTTCGAAATCTCAGGAGAGAAAGAGAGACATATTCCGGCAACGATGGACGACGGTCAACAGAGAGAGAGAGAGAGAATTCAGATTTTGAAATTATAAGAGAGAGAGAGAGATTTCTGATTTTGAAATGTTGGGTTGCCGAATTGGTGGATATCAAGACCAAAGAGAGGCAAATTTGGGGAGGGAAATTTTGGTCCTAGTAAAATAAATTTTAGGGTAATTTTGGCAATTCAAGCACAAAAATGACAAGAATAATAAAAAATAAATTTGTGGCTAAAAACAATAAATCCATAAATTTTTTGATCATTTCATGCAATTTCCTCTTAACATTATATATATATATATATTACATTACAGCAACTCGAATCTGAGACATTGTAGATTCATTTTTATTCTCTACCAAATCACCTTTAGTCCATCAATACATCCGTACACTATAAAATTGGATGCATGATAGTTACATGCAACTCACATGTCTTAAGTCAAGTTGGATGCACGATATAATGTAAATTTTAATGGGATATCGATGTAATGTATAATGATTATATATATATATACATATGTGTGTAGGTATTAAAATCTGAAAAAGCGTATATACCATCACATATACAAATGTATAATAAAATAAGCCTTCTAAATTTTCAACAACTTTTTTATAGATCAAATTATAAGTAATGACATATCATAATTTCTCTAATCAATTCAAGTCATATGTACCTTTCCTTTCACATTAGTGGTGGGATTTAAATCTTACCTTTCGTAATTATATATTTATATAGGGACAATTTCCATTTAATACTATTGTGTGAGACTTGAAGTAGATATCTCTCGATTATGAAAATGAATAATTATATACTGTATAACGTTTGATTTGAACGGATTTTGACATGTTAATAGTCATCGTTGTTAATAGTAAATGATAAATTAAAAATGAAGTGGAGTAAAATTAGTTAAGATGTGTGAAGGAAAGGAGACAGGGAGGTGGCAAGCAGGCATGGTCGGGAATCCTAAAGAATCGGCTTTTTATACGGTCATGGTCCATCGTCGTCGTCCAAATAAATGACAGGGTCAAAGATCTCTTTACCAGTTTGAGACTGAAAAAGAGTTTTAGAAAGTTATTTTATATGGCTTTGTACTCTCCTGGTCAACACGAGTACTCAAGAAGCTATCTAGCTAGCTAGCTTGTCTTCTCCGATTCACTGACCTACACCATCGATCTTTTTTGACCATTCCTCTTTTCACTTTCACTTTCTCATTTCTCAAACAGTACTCTCCCAGTCACCCGCCAATTTATGATCTTGTCAAGAATCATTTGGTCAGTGAACAACCGGCCACTGCCTCAAAAACATAATTGCATCGATGTTCATTTATATTTCTTTTCTTATAAAAGAAAAAGGATACCGAAATGCGAGTTTACCTTAAAGGAATTAAGTTCATTTTCTTGATTTTTTTTCGTTTTTCGTTTTGGATTAATAAACCCGATCCAACTCTGAAATAATCAATCGAAATACTATTAGGTAGGTTACAAGTTACAGCATTCGTAAATTTATACGCGTTGAAATCAACTACTCTAACATTAATGTATGGATAAGTACTAAAAAAATTTATTTGTTTGTAGTATATATTAGTACGGATGCATGGAAGGTACGACATTATGTGGATACCCACAAGATAGGAGGCCGAGGGTGACAATATTGACTGTATGCATAATACACTACACAGCTGGATAGAAAGGATGAATAGGATCAAATTACAGGATGGAGGAGAGATCTTCTGCTTGGACTTATAAAGGCAGAGGAGAATGGTATGCTTATGATGGTAATTGATTCACCGGATGTATAATGTATTCCCGTTAAGATCGTGCCATGTGAGATTTATTCGAGTTTTTTTCCATGTTGTATGGTTAAGGAGTGTAACCAACTTATATGCAGATAATCTGAGTGAATAGACAATATAAGATTGGTCTAGTGATTTATCCTTCTCACATCTGTATAAAAAAAGGAGATGGGTTCGAATTTATAATATTCTTCAAATCCCGAATTAATGTAATATTTTTAAGGACAATGCTTACGTACTGACTAGTCAGTACCCAAGGTGCTAACCATACTACTCATTGTTTGCCACGTAACCCAAGGCAAGGAGAAAAATGAAAAAAAGTAAAAGAGTTTTGCCACGTGACAACACCCCATTGGATGATTTGGTGTGATCAGTATGGCTGGTCAGTACCCAAGCAATTTCCTATTTTTAAAAGAAAAAATTAAAGAACATACTTCTCCCACCAAGATCTTGCCATGTGGCAATTACAGACCGAGATCTTGAATGGAGATTGCACCTATTTTTGATAATTGACAAAGACTATCATGAGTTCGTCCGACATCGTATTCCACGTGGCAGGGGGTGATCAAATTGAAGTTTTGACAGCCGACCCACAACTAGGGCATACTAGAAGTCTAGAATACAAGTAGACAGCAGCACAGTGTGGCTTTTTATTTATTTATTTCATTTCAAAGTTGAAGAGTCTGACACCCTCTAATTGTCTACAAATCAAAACTTATAAAAAATACTCGAAATGTCCAGAACAAGTCCTTGGTATCTGAACCCCGATCCTAATCTCTCTCTCACTCACTTTGTCCTTTGCCTCAAAAAATATCATTAATTTTTTTTATTATTATTATAATAAAGCAGGCTCTTATTATTTTAAATTTATTACAAAATTTATCATATACCCCCTGTAAAAGCTTTTAATTACAACTTTTGATAACATGAATTTTTTTTTTTTTTGATAACATGATAACATGAATTGAAACCATTGCATTTAACTATATTATACAGTTGGATGAATTCAATATAGATGCAGATCATTCCATAGAATCAAACAGAATCCTTACTAGATCACAAATTGAACTTGAGAGAATAGCATCCAATGCAGAAGAACAGATGCGATAAAACCATTTAAAATATTATAATGTAATTGACTTGTTTTTTAATTAGAGATTTATGGGCCGCTTCTCCATCTTCATGTAATGTAACAATTAAATATTATTATTAATTAGTATATAATAAAATGTATGTGAAGCAATTTGTCGCGTTGTGGGCAGAGGGGCATGGGTAGGCTAACATGCAATGCAAGGGCCAAGGGGGCCGTCCACAATAACGGGTGTGGCCTACTGGCTCTGCACGTGCAGGGTAGGGTCAACCCACTGGAGAAGGTCAATAAGTTGTGTTTTTATTCTTTCTTGCGTTTTTCGTGTTATGTTGGATCCGGTGGTGCACCCCTTCTCATGTGACTCTCTTTAATGACCCTCTTTCAAGTCCAACTTCGAACTTGGACCAGCCGACTAGGACGAGTAGAGTGAAATATACGCCCACTGCCCTAATAACTCAATTCCATGTATTGTATTGTTGTAATCGTTTATTAATTGTAACATTTATGTGTCATGATGTTATTGGAATATGAAGAAGAGTTGAGATATGAAGATAGGATTTGAATTCCCTCCTCACTTCACTTTGTTTTCACTTTACCCTCATATAAATCAATAACACTGGTTAATTCTTTCTTTTGGGAGAGTAAAAACATAAAAATTAATAGAAACCTGAACACCATTGTGTAGTACCTCCGATACATCAATTCGGAATCTCAAAACCGATGAAACACCTAGAAACCAGGACCCACCAATACCTTTCTAGTGGATTTGTAGGTAAATTGACACATGTTGATCTAATAATGAAACTTGTCAAAACCAACTAATAATTCGAAGATAGGACACCATAAGTGTCAAAGTAGAACCCTATATAAATCCCTTCTCACCTTAATTGAAGGGTAACTTTTCTCACCTTTGACTAGACCTAACCAAAACCAATCTTCGATAGTCAATCCCAAGCCTATTTACATTTACTCAAGATAGCCAACCCTATAAGAGGAGCCACCGAAGGGCTAGTTTACGTATAACAACCAAAGGCATAATTTCTATCCTCACGGTACACATAGCAATGGAATATAGAGATGATAACAATTAAGGCGAAGAGAGGATCCAGATCTATGGATGTAATCCAAATCCATAGCATGCATACTTTTATTGAGGCAAACATATAACTTTCTGAAATGTCAAGTCATATAGTTATATGGTATGATTGATATCACTTGTTAAGATAGACGTCTATGTCTTATCAATACGAATTATTAAAAGATGTGTTAGTACTTTAAACATATTTATTTAGTTCATTAATATGATATCGTATCGTATGACATAAATAATCAATCACATATATCAATAATATTATTCATCGGAGTCGTAGATAAGTTCTAATGTTCTATCTTTTAAATATGTATTTTTTTTTTCTGGGAATATAAGTGCTCACACCCTTTTCCTCGAAGGTACGGACGGGGCGTGCCATACTGCAATTAATTTAGTGAAACTCTACATATTTTCAATGAAGTGAATTCGAGCTCGTCCAACCTCACGTGCTATTGTTTGCACGTGTGGATTAATTAAGTTGTTCCAAACTTTGAATGTACACTAACACCATTCAACAACAACGTTAACAACCACCACCAGCTTTTTTTCCCTTCTAAAACGCACATAAAATTATGTTAATTTTGTGCACTGCATTATATATTATTTATATACCACTGGTATGAGATATTGTCCGATTGAATAAATGTCTTTCACCACAAAACCACGTTGTATCTCATAATTATATATAACTATCTAAATTTTGAATCAAAAATATCAGAAAATGTCTTTGAGTATTTGAAATACTGTACTTTTAACAATATGAAAATCACTTCAACTATTCTCTAATATATACGTATGAATGATGCATTAATTAAAAGGGGTTCAAATAAATATTAAGGACTGTCTCCATTTGTGTAAAAAAAAAAAAAAAAAAAAAAAAAAGATCGATGATTCCCGCAACAGGGAAGGACTTTGAAAATAGTATTTGAAATCTAAGGAGGTTGACCCGTAGACAGGCCCACCAAATAGAGAGTGTAGAGAATGATGTTCATGGTCCACTACTCCACTCCCCAGTGTCCTTGGTGTTGGTGGAGACTGGAGATCATTGGCTCATTGCTATTGTCTTCCACGATTGGGACAGTGGATACACCAACTTTTCTTTTCCTTTTTTTTAACAACCTCCAAATTCAAAATCATTCTTGCAATTCATCAATCAATTATATCAATATAATTTAATTTTGGTCTTCATAATTGCCAAATCAGGCTCAAGGTAAGTGCTCACTGTGCCCACCACCCC
This sequence comes from Acer campestre, assembly GCA_954870605.1. NCBI lineage: Eukaryota > Viridiplantae > Streptophyta > Magnoliopsida > Sapindales > Sapindaceae > Acer > Acer campestre. The sequence goes on along the minus strand of OX940803.1, from coordinate 9,462,299 downwards.
ACCAGCTTTGTATTTCAAATTCAAACACGGAAACACCCCCTTTTTGGTGCAATTTGGTGGGATAATACTATAATAGTAGATCTTATTAAATTAATAGAGTTTGTAAACGTCGTTAGCATTTGAATCACTTAGGCGCCAAGCCTACAAGAACTCTTATAAAGAAATAGCGATGTTATACCATCCAAAAAAGTATACTAAAAAAAAAAAAAAAATGATGTATTAAGTGATTCCTTTTTCCCATATAATTAATGGAATGATGTGATAAATGATATGACAATAACGAATCACTTAATACATCATTTAGATCGTGTAGGATAATTGCATAGAGAAATACAGAAAGATCAAGAGGCACGTACAAGTGACCCCATCGTCAACTTTGAATTATCTATTGCTTTAATTTCAAATTTTCCAAGGAATTTAATAAAGAAATCACGATCATGATCATCATACATGTATAGATTTTTAATTGATTAGTCCATGATTGGATTAGATTGAATTTGACCTACACTCGTTAATTAGTAAAAGAGACAAAACAAAATTTGTCCTAAAGATTGTAAGGTTCGACGTAGATCTTAATTACGAACTCTATTTTCTAAGTGGGTTCGAGGGATTTCCATGTTATTAAAAAAGAAGAGGAGACAAGATTTGTCTATAGGATTCCAACTAACCTCCTCTCCATTCAATCAAGTTGCTTGCTTGTGTCTCAAAGTTCTAAAACTTAAGCAAATCAATATGATCATCTAATTCTATCTTATTTGAAGACTAATATCAAAAGAGACCATCTTCTTCTTTTCTCTTTTTTAAGATGGTAACCATTCTTACAAGCCATGCAAAGAAAACAAAATGGAAGGTTTGTATTGATCAACAAATTAGATCACCATGATTGAAGGTGCAAGAATTCTAAAATTTGATTGAAACTTAAAGAGAAAATGATTAGGCTAATTAAAAAGATTGACAATGTTTTGGAAAAGCTATATGTAGGGGAATTAGTGGGTTCTTATCATTTTAAAAGAAACTTAAAGTACACACTGTCTCTTAAAGCAAAAAATCTAATAAAATTACCACTTCTCCTAATTTCACTTTGCTTACATGATTAATAAAGTTTTACTTTCGAATTTTAGCTAGCTCTACTATAAGCTGCCTAAGCCAATATTCAGGAACATGAAGACTTTTGTATTCTTATTCGAAAAAATAAATAAAAAATAAGACTTTCGTATTCTATGCTTGATTCGCTATCTAAAAACAATTTTTTAGTTAGAATTGATTTTTGATTTTGATTTGTTTGAAATCAAGCAACAATCGAGTCAAAGGTCTACTGAGATTTAGTGAGATCAACCGTTACAAACACGATTTCAGATATAATTTTCATTACAATTGAGGGGTCTCCCCACACTTTACATTTTAATGGGTTAAGGTGAAACTTAGAACCCGTATCACAAAATTGAAGGGAAAGTTCCGGCCCAACCATGTTTACAATATAACCATATTAGGATTACAATCTAACTAAATGATTTTTTTTTAAAAAAAATATATGTATTATTATTATTTAAAAAAAATAAATAAAGAATTGTATTCATATCATTAAGTAAACCCATTAAAAATTTGCAAGTAAAAAATAATAATTAATGTTATAACTTATTAAGATAAAATATGGTGTACATCTTATATTTAGGGTAAAGTACAAGGTCTTTGATATGATACGTGGTGTATTAAAATTAATAAATAATTGATGTAACATAATTTAATTTTTTAAAAAAATGAAGAAAATCTTTAATTAATTTAAAACTTTCATGAAATTCAACAACCCTAGTTTTGAACTTTGAACAAACATGCAAAATGACATGTGTTTCCTACCTACCTAAATAATGTTACATGTTTTTCCTCAGTCGTATCTTTTCGAACCACCTCACATTCCCAAGTCCACAAGTAAATGAATTTGTCACTTTGATTTTGTTATCCAGTCTCTATCATTTTTTATTTTTATTTTTTATAATATCTATTAATTCGGGACTAGATATTTTTTTTGAAAGTTTTCGCCATTAGTAGGATTCGAGCCGTTATCCGGAAGTCATTTATCCAAACCCAAACTCGTTCATCTACCGATTGAGCTACGCTCCTATTGACGATATCTCTATCATTATTAGATAATAGATATCAACTTAAAATTTAATTTTAAATTTGTCACTTTCACATTCATTAATTCATATGATTTTAATCTAATGGGTTTGAACTATCTGCTCTCAATTTATTTACTCCTTTTTATATCATTGTTTTGCGTAACTATACATGCATGTAATAATGATAATTATCAAGTGCTAAACCTTTCATGTTTTTTTTATGTAGAATCCTGACTTTATAGCATTACAAACTGAATTCTGCTGCTGACTCTATAACGTTATAAAGCCGAATGAATTCTTCCAACTCTGTAACACTATCACGTTACAAAGTTAGATTCTATACAGAAAAAAAAAAAAAAAACAAAAAACAAAAAAACAAAATCCCATAGCTGAAACCTCCTTGACATGTGCATACAGTATATGTAACATCCATAAAAAAATAATTACCCAAATCCTAAACTTGGATCAAGGGCATTTAGTTGGACGATGTGTGCCATAGCCCAATGATGTGAGTGGAACTGGAGTTTCTGTAAGTGATCCTTCATATTTACTATTGAAAATGAAAGAAATGCACATGATTTGTCTCTGATTAGTTCAACAAACACTTTGATTTAGTATTTCTATCAAAACAAGGCCATTGATGTGATGTCCAGATTAGTTACCAAAATTCGCAATTTAACTATGCACCAAAACAAAGCTGCCAAAATTTTCTAACTGCTACATAAGGGGAATAAAAACTACTATCTATCAAAAGTACGGTTATTTAGCTGCAATGATGCAGCATAAGAACACATATAGCAAATTCCACCTTCTACAAAAACAGGAAAAAACAAATCAAATGGCAAGTTTTGTGAACTTTGCTACAAAAAGTCCACTGGTTTTTGATGTCGAAGGGTCAAAACGCAAGGTCTTTGGTATCCTCCCGCTTCTACAAGGCCAATCTTTGGCAGCATCTATCTCCTGCAACTCTGCAAGATCAGAGGAAGTGTTACTGTATCTAACGCCAGAAAGAGTCAGTGGATTGAAAGAGAACGAAGTACAGAGCAATATTTTACTATCGAGATTAGCAAAATGATAGTAAATTAGCTTATCTTCTTAGAAAATAACATAAGTTGCCAGACAATTAATTAACATAAACCGCAGATTATAATCTCAAAATACTATAAGCAGTAATTACAATCTACCAAAAAATTCAAATTTTACACTTTAGATTACAAAGCGTGATTACCTGCAGAGGCATTCTCTTTGAGAAACTGATCTACCACATCCTCATTCTGAGCCACTGTCAAACTAATCAACCAAAGAAAGAAATGAACAAAAATGAAAAATATGAATGTGTTTTGCGTGTCTTCTGAGCCATAAGGAATGCTGACTGGACACACCTGCAAGTGCTATAGACAAGTGAACCCCCGACTTTTAGTAATCTGAAACCATTGGTGAGAAGTTTTAACTGCAAGCAGAGATTAGTAGTTTTAGTTCAATGCAAAGGTAACGTAAAATTAAGTTGTGAATACGGAAACTCTTGCACTGGAATTTTTTAACCCAGGAGAACGAAAATAAGAAAAGGAGAAACATTTTCTTTCATTATTATTTCAGCAAACAAAACCTTTATAAATTTTGAAGGACGTGGTAAATTCAGCTGAAATTAACTATGAGGACAAATCAATCAAAACCAACACACAATTATGGATCTACTTGTACAAAGGAGGGATTGAAAAGGACAAATAGGGCAGAGGGTCCTCCAAAAACGGATCAAGTTACCTGAAGGCTGATCAAGCTATCAGTTCTCTCTGCATCCAATACACGACGTTGAAGTGTTGTCCAACCCCAATTCTCAAATTTTTGGATATGTCTTACTGACCCATCATGAGTGCACTCAGCATCCACAAGGACCTAATCAAATCTGAATCTCTTAGTGGCATTTATAACAAGTGAAAAAGTTTATAGCTTGGAAATTGTCACCCTCTAAAAATCATACTAAACTACATCAGGAATATCACCCAATTTCATCATAAAAAAAATATATTAACAAAAAATGCTAAAATGCAACTTCACCTTGTCATAACCGGAATTAGAAACTTCACCATTACAGACACTTTGATATAATTCGCTTTTACTGAGCCCAATTACTCCGGAATGATGCCCATAATATATAAGTTCGGGATGTTTACTATTTGCAATCAACCCTGTAGCAGCACTTTCCCTTGCTTTAGCAGCTCTTTTCCTTTCTTTCCATGGTCTCCTAGAAGTCCACTCCTTAAATGTATCAGCCTTTTCTTCCAATGCAGATATACCTGTTTAATACTAGACAGAATGATAACACATCAAAAAAGGTCGGTGATTGGTAAAGCAAAATCATGGTACAAACTATAATAAATGTATCACAATCCACAGCTACTTTTTCCAGTTACTTACATGATCCAGAATCTGAATCAAGCCTCCGGGGAACAAGAGAAAATGTTGTTCCATCAGCGACAAAAAGTCGGCACCTATTACCCAGAGCATATTTCTGCAGCAATGTTCTACAAGCTGCAAGACGATGTCTTGCAACATCGACACCAGTTACAGAACCCGAATCACCAAGAGTATCAAGTATCATACAAAGTTTAGCACCTGAACAAAAGCAATTGATGGTAATAATGAGAAACATGTCAAACAATCAAGGATCAATAGCATGGTTCATCAACTAAGTGGGCACTTAATCCAAAATTAGATATCATATACAATTCTCCCAATTGAAGTAAAAAAGAAACCAAAATTCATTTTCTTAACAGGTTTAATCAACTTTCCCATTTATCCAAGTTAAGTCTTTAAAACATTCGTCTTTTTTACATTTAGAGCTCAGCTAATAGATAAATATCCCCACTTTAAACAATACACATCCTCACACTACGAAATTTATATTTAAACATACTACATTATTTGAGAAAAAGAGTTGCATACCAGGAGCAGCACAAAGATCAAGTATATGATCTCCCACTGAAACATCTAGAGCAGAAACAGCTGCTCCAGAAGCTGCATCAATTCCATATATCTGAAAGAACCACAATAACAAATCAAAATTCACATAAAAAAATAAAAAAAAAACAACATTGAAAAAAACATTAAACTAAGTATTTCATAGAAATCACCTTTCCTTGCTTGTATGCGTTTGAGTTAGCGATTTTAAAATCAGGTGGAAGAGAGTAAAAACCTTGCAACCAATCAAGTCTCTCCAGCTTACACTTAATTTCAGCTTCAATCTCTTCTAATTGAGCTTCACTTCCAGCTTTCAACCTTCCCCATGCCCAAAAAGTTAAAAAAATAAAATAAAATTGATTCTTTTTAGAAGAAAAACAAAAAGAATATAGCTTTTGGGTTTGGAGTACCTTATATAACGAGGGGTTGAGTCGACGGCGGCGTAAATGGAAGGGTCCAGTCCATTCTCTTGTAGAAAATCAAGAAATGCATCAGGAAGGTGTAGTTTCGATATTTCCTCCATCAAACCACTGACCAATTTCCCTAATCAAATACAGAAGAAAAAGAAAAAAAAAAAAAAAGGAATTGTATGCCGTTTTTTGATTTTGCTTCGCGGAGTTGAGAGGTGGTCAGACTAATAAGAAATTAAGAACAGAAGACGCCAGTATCGCAGAGAAAACGCACCGTTTTATTTGGTTGGGGCAAATACGGTGTCGTTTCAAGTGATAGAGCCGAAATGTTTTTCCGCACGTTTGGCAGAATCGTTATCTCGTGTGTACTTTGTACACATTTGGACTTTGACTAGTGCCCGCGGATTTCTGATTTCTGATTTCTGATTTCTGAGAGCTCCGAGACTGATGATAATGGCCTCAAAAGATAAACCAAGTAAGTCTCTTGTTCTCTGTAAAGCACGCAAATAATAATAATAATAAACAATTGTGGAATTGAATTGTGTTAATATTGTGATCAACCGAGTGGACGCTAATAAGAATGCGGAGTTTTGCAGGTTCTGCTAAACGAGTGGCTGTTGTTGGTGCCGGTGTTAGGTATGTTAACTCTGTTTAGTGTGTTTTAAGTCATTAAAATTACTCTTCCAAATGCAATTCCTGAATATGCTTATATGTAGGTTGGATAAAATGTACTCCTTTTTATTTTTATTTTTAATAATTTCCAAATTGAAAGAAAAACAGCTCAATATTCAATTAAACAGTTTTCAATTCCATGATATCAATGGGACTTTCGTGGATTAGGAACTTATGAAAGTGAGGCTAATGGTCGGATGCAGATGGCAAGTGATTAGTCTGATTTTGTGTATTGACATTATTCATATGATGTTCTAGCGGGCTTGCGGCAGCACACAAGTTGAAATCACATGGCTTAAATATCGTGGTGTTTGAAGCTGAAGGGAGAGCTGGAGGGAAGTTGAGTAGTATTTCAAAGGATGGTCTCGTTTGGGAAGAAGGAGCAAATACGATGGTAGATATTCTTGGAACATACTACCCTTTTCTATTGTAGTCTGTCAATTGGCTGACAAATTACATTACAAGTATGCATGTGTAGGGAATTTCTTTAACGAGTTGGCAAGTTACTAGAACTGTTACTTATGAAGATGTGTGTAGTGATGTACATTTGTGCAGACTGAGTGTTGTTCGTGTATAACGATATTTTTTTTATTAATATTTAGGACTTTTTGATCTTGTGCAGACCGAAAGTGAGATGGAAGTCAGATGTTTGATTGACGATCTTGGAATTCGAGAAAAGCAACAATTTGTGAGAGTTTCCATATCATCTTCAACTTATTAGATTGTGAAGCTACAGTTTGTTCCTTTTTGTGCATGTAAATGGTCTTGTTTTTATTCATGTTCTAATGCCAAATTCTTACAACCGTTTAGACTTCTGGAATATTGAATCATGGAATGTTTATTTTACTGTTCTGAAGTTGAAAGTTTGGTATCTTATCATAGATGATATATAAATTATAGTAGTTCTCTTGAGTCTTGACTAAATTGATAATTGACTACTCTTACAGCCAATTTCACAGAACAAACGATATATTGCAAGAAATGGAGTTCCAGTACTGGTAAGTCCTGCTTGTTACATTTGTACTGCTATTAAGTTTACATCTTTTGACATTAAGGCATAGGGAATGCATCTTCTATGGCTGAGCTCTCTTTTCCTTTTATAAGTAGACATCCATCTTTGACAGTGACCATAATTTTGTTTACATATTTATGCTAGATTCCCTCAAATCCCATTACGTTCATCAAGAGCAACATTCTTTCTGCCCAATCAAAGGTTTGTTTACCACCATGTGTTTTGTGGCTCATCTGATAAAATAATAGCTCTTCAATTGAGTGCATTTCTGGACTTGCAGCTTCAGATAATTTTGGAACCATTTTTGTGGAAGAAAAGTGACTCTGCAAAAGTGTCTGATGCTAATGCAAATGAGAGGTAAAAAATGAATTTTATTTGATGGGTCTGTTAAGACTTTCCGCTTTTCCACTTTATTTGTTATAGTTTTAAGGAATAAGCTTCATAGCATCGAGGTTCTATTTGTTTTCCTGCAGTGTGGGTGGGTTCTTCCAGCGTCATTTTGGGAAGGAGGTATTTCATTCTAATACTATGAATTTACTGTACGTTTTGTTTTGTTTTGTTTTTTATTTTATTTTACAGGAAACTAGACAGATTTTTTTGAAGAAAGATGATGCATGCTTGCAAGACATTGTTTCTTTTAATACTTTTGAACCGGAATAGTCCAGAGCTTTTAAGATTTATGTAGAAATGTTTGATGCCCTGTTCATTTTATGTCTTTATATATTCTTTTTGTCGTTTTAGGTGGTTGATTATCTGATTGACCCATTTGTTGCGGGCACAAGTGCTGGAGATCCTGAATCTCTTTCTGTAAGTAATGTTTCCTTGGAGTAATGAGTCTCATGCAATGATGCAAGGAGCCATACAAATGTTTTTTTTTTCTGCTACTTCTTCCATCATAATTAGTTGCTATATCAGCAAAGATTTTAGAGCTAAAATTATGTTGTTGAACCTGTTTAATGATAATCTGGTTAGGGGGGTTGATGTGAGAATAACTCCCGAATATACTTCCAATATTTCAATTTTACAATATAGCAAGCTGTTTTATGAGCCAGTGACATCTTATCAGTTATGACATGGAGTTCCTGGCACCGGTTCATTTCATTTCATTTGCTCAGTACTTTTGTTGACTACTTTGTTATCATTTAAAACAGATGCGCTATTCATTCCCAGAGCTATGGGATCTAGAGAAAAGGTATACTTCATGCTACTTCCTGGTACACCTGTACATAGCTTTTGCTGAAGATTGTTCTTATTATTTATTTCTTTCTCAATGTTTGCATTTGTACTGACTATCATTTGGATCACTGCAATCCTGACTCAAGAGTTTGAGAATTATACTTCTAAGAGAGGTTATGTGCTATAAATATTTCTGTACTGAATAATGGGATGATTCTGTTTGTATGTCAAGATTCATATAACCTTGATATTCTTGTCTTTTAATTAGACGTGTTCTGTGGATATATATCAATATTTTTGTGGATTAAAGATAGTGATCTTGTCTGGATGGAAGATTTAAGAACTATATGAGTGCTTTAGAATTTGTCTTGTTTCATTAATACTAAATTTCATGTTTGATAGCAAATTTAAACACAAACAGTTTTGGTTACAAGTTTTATATTTATGATTACCATTGGGTATCTATGAACCAAAATGGTCCACTATACACATTCATAGAGGTCACTGAATAATACTCTCTCCTTTGATGCTTGTTACATTTTTATTATTATTATTATTTTTTTGTTGATAAGTGACATCTTTTCTATCTATCAGGTTTGGTTCTATCATATTTGGGGCAATCAAATCAAAGTTATCTGCCAAAAATGAAAAACGAGGAGAAACAAAGGGCTCTACAGAAAAGAAGCGTCGTCAGCGTGGTTCATTTTCCTTTATTGGTGGAATGCAGGTACTTATTTTGGGTAACTTTTCTATTCACAGAGATAATGTGGTTTGTGTATTGTCTCTTGTAAGTTGTATGTGATGTTATTCTTCTAGCATGCTCCTCTTACACTAGTGCCTACAAAGCGTTCATAACTTCTTACTTGCACCCTTCAACTCTCTTGGCACATGTTGGAGGGTATCCAATCTATATTGATTTGCCAAATACAACCTCTTAGGATGAAGACCCTATATGTTGATTGGCAACTTCAACCATGCTTATTCTACTATTTTTGATGCTTGTGCAGATGCAGTGATGCTATTCTCTGAATTGAAATTCACATCAATCCATGGAAAGACAAAAAATTTCTTTTCTACTTTAACTTTTAGTAAATCACTTGTAATATATTACTAACATCATATGTAAAGTCATGCCGTATGTATGGGCTACTAAGGTAGAAATCACGAATTGTAGGTTTATTGACCACCCATACTTCTATCCTAAGCTCTACCATGCCTTTGGTACTCTATCCTAGTGATTCTTATCTCTACTCGTTAAAGAACTTGAAGGATTTAAAAGAGTTGTACAAATTGGAACTGTTAAATGCCTTCACTCCAACGAGTAAAATGGGTTCCAAGATTCCTCAAATAATGACAAGGAGTTTGTTCATAAAGTGAGCGAAAGGGAAAATCAGGTGCCTTGAAAATACTCTAGGAACCGGTTGAACTACCTCCACCTGTAAAACAAAGAAAGGGTGAGGGGTCGTCGGTGGTTCTAACCTGGCATCTTTACCGATAAAGTCATTGATTTTTGTTGAGCTCTTACACTGAGTATTTGATTTTTTGTTGTTCTCTTTTGCAGACACTCACTGATGCATTGTGCACAAAGCTTGGGAAAGATGAACTAAAATTAAAATCAAAGGTTTTGTCATTAGCTTACAATCGTGAAGGGTCAGAGGATTGGTCACTCTCTTGCACCTCTAACCGTGACAAACATTCACAAGATTTATCATTTGATGCTGTAATCATGACGGTTGGTATTTCTTTTTTACTTGGAACATATTTTATGGTTATTTGTTTACTTCCATACTGGGAGACTTTATTTTAGACTTCAAAGAGTGTGAGTATGCATCCCCTCAGTCAGAGTTACCATGTTAGTTTGTGTATTGTGTGTCTGTCTGACATGCTTTCTTCTGAAAGCATTTGCAATATCTACAGCTTAGTTGTATAGGAAGAAATAAAATAAGATCAAAATAGTGGAAGAAAGAGCTAAAAGATAACATATGAGTTCTGACACTGCTATCATCAGAAACTTTTCTGGCTTTCATGATGGATTGCATCGAATGAAAGAAAAGTTTGTCAGTGACTCAACGTTTCTTCCATTTAACTTATTCCTAACATATGGGTGTCAGCCAAATCTGAAATCTAAGCATGCAGATGCATCTTACTTGTGTGCTACTTGTAGACATCTATTTTAATAAGCCGCATGGCATCTTGTTATCTTTCTCTTTCTCTCTTCTATCTTCTTTCTCTCTTTCATGCTCACACGCGCCTCTCATGCATTTTTGCATATTGATTTGGTTGCTACACTGTACATTTATTTGCTGCTAATAAAAGGACATTATAATTAAGTGAATGTGAATTTTTATGATAGGCTCCACTATGTAGCGTTAAAGAAATGATGATTACAAAAGGAAGAAGTCTCTTTCCACTGAACTTTCTCCCTGAGGTAATTATTCCAGCAGTTTGAATTCAACATCTGTGTATGCTTGTCAATATTTTTGGAGGCTACATCAAATTTTTAAAAATTGACTGGGCAAAATGTCTGCAAGAATAATTTCATACGAGCAAAATGCATAGTATTTGTGATCTCTGTCACATGATAATGGTAAAATGAATATGGTGATAGTTTTGTAATAATTCCTTTTTCAAATTTTGTTCAGTTATATATTTTATAGGAATTAACAAATAGTCTTTCAGAATGAGAATCTTTAAAACTAGAAAAAGTTATAGTAGTTGCTATCTCCATTTGGGACTTGTGCTTGTCTGATAAATCGATGCACAAGATCTGGTCATAAAATTAAGCCTTTCAGTTTGTTGCCTTATGAAAGTTTGGTTCTGGAAGAAAAGATGTCTGTATAGAAGTTGATTGTTGTGAAGCAACACATAGAGCTGAACCTCTTATGCTTCCTATCTGTTGAATTTAGTGACAATAATTTGATTGTATGTTGAAATTGATGTAATTAGGTGACAATGAGACTTTTAGAGTTAGAATGTTGATCAAGAAACACAAATAACATCTTTGACATTTGTGAATTTAGTAACAATTATAATGCATTTGTCATTCTTCATGCAGATAAGTTACTTGCCGCTATCAGTTATCATCACTACCTTCAAAAAGGAGAATGTCAAGAGGCCCCTCGAAGGATTTGGGGTACTTATTCCTTCTAAGGAACAGCAAAATGGTTTAAGAACTCTTGGTATGTAGTCATTGCCTAGGTAATAAATGACTTTTTATTTTCAAATGTTTTGACTACATATATTCCGTTGTATAGGTACACTCTTTTCCTCTATGATGTTTCCTGATCGCGCACCAAATGATCTATATCTCTATACAACCTTTGTCGGGGGAAGTCGAAACAGAGAACTAGCAAAAGCTTCGACGTATGAAAAGCTTCAATGCTTTTGATTTTCTACTTATGATTGCATTTCCTGTCTTCCATTTTCTTGTCAATTATATTCGCGCCACTAATTTATAGTATTAATTTTTTGTTATACATTTTGCGTATCTAATATTTTTCTTCAACTGAATACTGCTTTAGAGATGAATTGAAGCAGATTGTTACTTCAGACCTCAGGCAGTTGTTGGGAGTCGAAGGGGAACCCACATTTCTGAAGTATGTGAACTATTATTGAACTATATATATATTGGTTTTATCTCCATTTTCCTAGTGATTGAGATTAGAAATAACCTATGGAGAGCAATCAATTGCTATGTTAATTTAAGATACGTTCTCTTATAACTTGAAGTAAACTTCATTGACAGTCACTTTTTCTGGAGTAAACCATTTCCCTTATACGGGCATAATTATGGCTCGGTTTTAGAAGGAATTGAAAAGATGGAGAACAGTCTTCCTGGATTCTTTTATGCAGGTAATAATTCATCAACTCAAATATGTGACTGCAAGAACTGATCTTTTACAATCTTGTCCGCTGGCTGAAAGGCTGGCCGGTGCTGCTAATTGTGAATCTGGGATCTTTTGATATTTCACTCTATCACAGTTTCAAAAGAGCTAATTCGAATATTAACTTTAAAGTTTCATAAACATTTATATTTTGGAAGTTCAAATGCATCTTCATCCTTGTCGACATTGGCAACAGGTTTCTACTTTTGTCAACCTAATGCTGTTGTCTTTTCTAATTTCTTCTGATTTATGAATTTGTTAGGAAACCATAAAGGCGGATTGTCTGTCGGCAAAGCAATAGCCTCTGGGTGCAAAGCAGCTGATCTTGTTATTTCCTACCTGGAAAATTCTTCAGATGACAAGATGCTCAAGCAAGGTTCATCATTGTAGAAATATGATATCTAATGAGTAAAGAAGCTTGCATTTTCTTGTTTTGCTACCTTCTCTCTTTTTTCAGTAACAGAATGTATAAACTGTTTCATCTTTTGGAGATTGAATGGAATGCAAAGCTTTTATTGTAAAAAAAAATCACCATTTTAACATCTTCTTTGTTCACTTTGTTGGGCTTTGCTCATTTTAGTTTTGTTGAATATCTAGAGATTTTTGCAATAGACTGTATTCGTGCATAGACTGTTTTGAGGTGTGTGGTAATTAATTAATAAATCAAAAATTTAAAATATAACAACCAAATAGAATATCAAATCACAGGATGGAGAGAAATTTTCAATCGGCCTAACCAAAATTTTAACAATTACAGATGTTAAGGTTAAAACCAATAAATGGATCCAACTACCATACTACTATCATGATTCATGCAGAAGAAATCATGATTCATGCAGAAGAAACCATTCAAAATCTTTATTTTATTTTTTTAATTTTTGTAAAGATAAAAATATGTATACAAGGGTCTGTGCTCTGTCGTGACTTGACGATAGGGGCGGTAAAAATCTCTGACCCATCCCAAACCCACGGGGCCCTGGTCCGTTTGAAGTAGGTTTGGGACAGTAAAAACGGCAGATCCGTTTGAGGTGGGTTTGGGATAGTAAAAACGGGTAATGGGGCGGGCTTGGGACAAAGTTTTTGACCCGGGCGGGTTACCAGATCAGGTATGGGGCGGTCCTTTTTGCCCTGACCCGCCCTGTTTGACTCGTAATATATATATATATATACACATACATACAGTCTTTCTATTGTCAGTTTGTCCTAACATAAAATATATCAGGACAAAGAATGTTGACCATAGATTATGGAGATCTTTTGACAAGTATATACACTTTGAGTCAAAATATGTAAACCTAATGGTTCACATCCTTCGTCCTGATATATTTTACATTAGGATAAATTGACGGTAGAAAAATTGTGTGTATATATATATATTTTAAATATTTTAAATATAAAAGGTAAAATTATATATATATATATATATTTAAAACGGGTCATTCAGGTCGGATTTATAGCACCCCTACCCCAAACAGGTTGGGTTTAGGGCAGGCTGATCCGGCTCTGACCCGACCCGTTACCACCCCTACTTGACAATATCAATTAATATAAGTATTAAGTATGGTCTATAATGCAATTTTCGGGTGTCTCCCTATCTTGTGTAGATCATTGTAAAGGGGAAATGATTTGTACAAGAAGAAATAATAATTTTTTTTCTAAAAATAAAATGGATCAGGCTACAATAACTTAAAGAATAAAAATTAAAAAAAAACCTTAAAATTTTGATTTAAATTCGCGATTTCAACATCCATCGATCTATCATCTATAGATCGAAGGTGGAAACAAGTAAATTAATTAAAGATTAACAACAACTCTTGGATCGAGTAAAAATAGATGGACGGCTGTTGTAATCACAAATTTAAATCAAGATTTTAAGATTTTAAGTTAATATATCCTTAAAAAAATAAAAAAAATAAAAATAAAATTAGTGCGTGGAGATGGATTAAAAAGGGGCCACTTATCCGACATTTGAAATGTAGGCCACAAAAATTGACGCTACTGGATCCACCCCGAAAAACATCAAGTCTCTGAGTAATCAAAAAATCAGGCTCAAGTTTTAGCTTCTGAAATCGGGTGAGTCTCTATTTCCGATCATTTATTCTCTGCTGTCTGCGACTCTGTTTATTTTTTTATTTCAACTTATTAGAACCAATGTTTGGTTTCATATTCAAAACCCTAATTCTACAAAGAAGACCCATTCATTTAGAAATCAATCTCGTTCGAGAATTGTAAAGCAAAAGCAGCAATGGGAAGCTATCTGGGAATCATAATCAGCAGTGGGAGGCAATCAACAGAGGAGAATGAGGAAGATGAGACATCAAGAATGGCGATTTCTTCATTGCAAGCTAGAGAACAAGAAATTCAGAGGAGGAAGATGGAGGTGAAGGAGAGAGTTGAGCTTCAATTGGGCCGTGCTGAAGAAGAATCAAGGCGCTTAGCTCAGATTTCGGAAGTAAGTTACCAACTCAATTAGCACTTTTACACGTTTTATATTATCAAAAGCACTTTTAATAGTCATTCATTATTTGGTTCCTGTGATGTATTAGGAGCTGGAAGTTCTGGGGGATCCATTGAGAAAGGAAGTTGCAACGGTACGAAAAAGGATCGATATGGCTGACCGAGAGCTAAAACCACTGGGACAGAGTTGTCAGAAGAAGGTAGTATTCATTTGTTCTCTTATCTCAAAAACTTGCTCTCAGTTGTTGATTAGGATTTTGGTTTGTGACAGGAGAAAGAATATAAAGAAGCCCTTGAAGCCTTCAATGAAAAGAACAAAGAAAAAGCTCTGCTAGTTACGGCATTAATGGAGGTGAATTCTCTCTCTCTCTCTCTCTCTCTCTCTCTCTCTCTCTCTCTCTCTCTCTCTTATTGTTCCGAAGAGTTAACATTATCAACAGTCTTTGCAGACGCTAGCTGAAAGTGATAAATTAAGGTTGAAGAAGCTGGACGAGCTCGGCAAGAACATAGAATCCATACATTGATTCTTAGAAGGTGCTTATGCTTGTGTATTTGTATTCCAATTATGTGTGTTCAAGTCAGCTTGTTTGTTTCACAATGTACCGTAGTGTGGCCCAACCGGTTACAGTAATACAGATACAATAATACAATATTGCATTTTTTACTTAAACAACATGCGTTGAAAAGTCAAGACCGTCCATCTGAACCAAAACACTAATAATTGTTAGGTCTGAACTCAATCACTATAAGCTCCGGATTCAACATATTTCTAGTTAATGTGGGGGGATTGAACACTTGCAATCGACCTAAGAGATTAACCTTTAAGATGACACACAGCTTATTGATCACTATAAGCTGGAGATTCAATCTATTTTTATTCTATGTAAAATCAGAATTCATGAGCTAGTTAAATGATATTAGATGATGTTTCACTTCGAACCTAGCTCTAGCTTTTCTCCCTGCCCGATTGTCTATTAGTGTGCATCTGCATTCTGCAGTATCCACATGCAAGGACTAGGGCACAATCACTCAACTATGTTAAGTACATTTCTAATGAAGATGGCTATATATATATATATATTTATACATTTGAAAGCTTTACCAAATCTGTAGGAATTTCTGACTAATCTTATGTTTAATTTTGGATGAGTTGATAATCTGATTACCTGGATTATGAATTTTTCATGTAAGCGTCGCCTTGTTATTGTGAATCTTACTCTTGCAATGTTTCATTTGAAGTGATTTCTTTGCTTGTTATGCTTTTTGTAGTGCAGATAAATTATGTTATATCCGGTGTTATTTTTTATATAAGGTGTGCAGTCAAATCAAGATGATTTTGGTTGAACTTGGTTATACAATTTTTAATTATGTGCTTTATTGATCCTGGACTATGTCATTGTTATATATTCTACTTTTCTCTGCTATCTAAAATTTGTCATTTAAGATATATGTAATGTACAATAGCTGTTGTGACATGTAGTTGTTTAATTGATAATTGAAGGAAAAAGGAAACAGAGGAAAGAAGAAGTTTTGGGTTATGCCTTAGTGCCTTTAGTTCTTGAGGGGAAAAAAAAAGAAAAAGAAATGTAGTCGTAAATTATAAATTGTTCAATTTTAGTCTTTTGGGAAATTGACATTTACTGTAATCATTGGTGAAAGTGATGTGGTAATTCTTGTAGGAATGGTGTATCCAATTTAAAAGTCTAGTCTATTAGATGTAGAAACCCATCCTAATTATAAGACTCAAAATTTCCCCTTTAACTAGTCCAGGTGGAATTTTGGGACTCAAACAGTCCCCTCTTGGATGAGATCCCTGGCAGAAAGTGCAAGGCCAACCTCTTATTCAAACACCTGAGTCTATTGCGTCAAATGAGCTGAGCATATAAGTCCACATTGTAGTCCTTTTTTATGAGCTGGGTATCTAACCTAAAATTTAGTCTATTTTGTACAATACCTCAAATTGGCATAGGCATTTTTGTCATTCGGATCATTGGTGGTTTGAGTCTCGTGCTGTGCACCTCTGTTGGGTTACTTATGAGAGGAATGCATGTGGGGGATTTTTTTGTAGATATATTAGTTGGTCGAAATTGGACTCTGGGTTTCTGTTTCTATGTGTTATGGGTTCATCAATCATTATGACTGAAATTTACTTGTGTTTTAAGGCATTGTAGGCTTTTGGAGGGAAGGAAATGAAATGGCAAAACTGAAGGTATAGGTAAAGGGATGGCACTGTTGTAAAACCATCTGAGAAGGTGGCAATATTGGTGCTGGGGGAATTTAGTGAGTTGAGTTGGTCAAGTGGATTATAAATTGAAAATCAGAGACAGGGTAGAGGAAGATGATGATAAATGATGAATGATGATGAGGATGAGTTGAGATGCAGAAGAATAAAAACAAGAGGCTGAAGAGAACTTGTTAGAGAGAGTTAAACAGCCACATCATCATGAATGTTATATCTATCAGTATAATCCTGTTAGCAGAAAGTTACCATCTCAACAAAAAAACATGTTTTATCTGGTCAGACACCATTGTGTATTACCAATGTTGACCGGAAGATATTAGTAAAATGCTTTCAAGTTTTGAGTCAAAACGTTTGGTTAGATTTCTATTAACCGACTCCAAATTCATGCACCTTCTTATCTCCTTATACACTTTGTTAATCTGGGTATGGAATGCCATACTACAACTTAGTGAAATGCAGTTACATTTGGATTTCTTCATCTAAAGATGTATGCATATCAATGTCAAATTAAAGGAAGTCTTGTTGTTAAGAATGAAGTGTTTGTAAATACATACCTGAGTCCACCTTATATTCTTGATGTTATTCATTGTGTGCTGCTGCCTGCTGTTTTCCCTACAATACTGATGAGAAAATAGTAACATCTTCTTTTTGCCTGTTTATGCAAAATAGGTAATGCAGTGGAATCTACGGTTGAGCATTTGTTTGGAAATGATTCACTCTCGGTTCTTTCAGAGTTTCAGAACCACTGCAATAGATGTGAGTAATTTAAAAGGGATGCGAAGGAATTTGTTAATGCGTTTACAAACAATCAGTCAGTTAGTCACTTGATGTAATATAACTCATGTTTTGTTTCATTTTATTACTTGAAATAACCACTAAAAAAATGTTGATTGATACAATTTGTATGACTGTATGTAGTAGTGTAGTCCTGAAAGAAAATATACATATTTTAGAATGATATATCCTTTTTAGTTATGTCATTATTATTATTATTATTATTAATCGATGGTTGAGATTTATTTATTTTTATTAGCTATCAATCCTACCAATCACCAACTTCGAGAGAGCTCAGATTTAATCTGTATTTGTGGATAGTGTTTTGAGAATTTGAGATGTATGGTATTTGGAGTGTGTTTGGGATGGCTTTTCAAGTGAAGCTTTAGATATTTTACAAGTAGAGATTTTATTGAGTAGAGTTTTTAATAAAAAGTTATATGTTGTTTGGTATTCACTTAAAAAAAAAACGCTTTTAAATTAGTAGATTGTTTGACAAAATATCTCTAAATGAGCTTTTATTATTAAAAATTACTAAAATGTACGTTAGCAAAGTATTTGCAATATAAGGGTATATGGTGAAATATCTAATGTTCATAGATAACAGTTGAAATTATTTATCTCTTTTAAAAAAATGATCAAAAAGAGCTTTTTGGAATAACTGTTTTAATATTAAAAAAAAACTCTTCATTGGTTTTGCTAAACAACCAAAAATAAAATAAAATAAAATAAAATAAATTATCAAAATACCTTTTAACATTAAAAATTACTTTTAGCCCTTACAAAAGTTACACTAAACACACACTTAAATAATAAATCACAAATTTTAAATATATAAGGAACCATAACTCTAATAGTGATCATAAATATAGTCTAACCTGAACAAAAATGAATTACCGTCACAACACTGAATGGAAAGGAAGTTGAATTACCTAAAATCTAAATTCAAATACCCCTTCATGTAAAAAATAATAAAGACAAAATGCACAACTGTCCTTGCCATTATACTTAATTACAAACATATTCAACTTTTGTTCATAATTGAACTAACATCCCTTGCCATTAGTTGTCAACAGTTAAACTTAACCATGGGCTCTTTTATCCAAGTAAAAAGTCAAAAATACCCCTAATGTCTATTTTATTATTTATCTAATTGAATGCTTCATCTCACATGGAGTTTGGATGAGATCCAGAAAACCATATCTCTTCCAAACTTTATTTTCATTTGTTTTTTAAAATTATTTTATTTTCAACAACGTTTTTTTAAAAAAGAAATCAATGGTGGAGATTGCTTATAGATAAGGGAGATGTGAATTGTGATTTGATCTATCCATTTTTTTTAAAAAAAAATTAATTAATTAAATATTATATAAATAATTAATAATACCTTTGTCTATTAATAAACAAAAATACGTTTTTTCTTCTTAGCTATTAATATTTAACCGTGTACCATTAACGGCAAGGGATTTTAGTGTAATTATAAGCAAATTTAAATATTCGTGTAATTAGGTATAATGTTAGAGGTTGTTTGTGAAATTGTCCCAACAAACAAAAATCTTTGTGAATAAAATTGAATTTTGTCACGGAGTATCGAGTAGCGTTCACTTACTCGTTTGTCTGCTGGATTAACCTGAAAAACAGAGCATCAAGTCTCCGAGTGAGAGTGAAATCTAAAGATGAAAATCAGACTCAAGTTTTAGCTTCTGTAATCGGGTGAGTCTCCATTTCCGATAATTTATTCTCTGCTGTCTGCAACTCTGTTTATTTTTTGATTTCAACTTATTAGAACCAATGTTTGGTTTCATATTCAAAACCCTAATTCTACAAAGAAGACCCGTTCATTTAGAAACCAATCTCGTTCGTTTTCTTCAGACTCTACCAGTTTCAAACACAACATCATCCAAACCTACAGACCAACAACCATTAACTGTTTCTTATCTCACTAACTCATGGGGGTTGTCTTTAGAAGAAGCTATCTCTGCTTCTAAGAAACTTAAGATTGAAAACACTGAAAACCCAGACTCAGTTCTTCAATTATTAACGTCTCATGGGTTCAATAAATCCCACATTGCTAGATTAATCTCTAAGAACCCACGAATAGTCTTGGCTGATCCAGAGAAGAATCTCAAACCAAAGATTGAATATTTTCAATCACTGGGTGTCTCAGGATCTGACTTGCCTGCATTGCTATCTTCAACTAAGAACGTGCTTACCTCTAGTTTAAGGAACACTATTATGCCTTTTATTGATTTCCTTAAAGGATTTCTCCAAACCGATGAGAACCTTACTCGTGCTTTGAAGAAAGTTTCCACTGTCATTGGTCGCAATATGGAGAAGGAGATGATTCCAAATATAAACACTTTACGGGCATATGGTGTGCCCGAACCTCATATCATGAAATTATTTTTGTTGTCACCTCGATCTCTTCTCTTGAGGTTTGATTTGTTTGAAAAGAGGGTTGATGCAATAGAGAAAATGGGTTTTGAACCCACCAGTAAGTCCTTCACTCTGGCTGTTAGATCAATGGCAGTGATAAGCAAATCAAATTGGGAGAAGAAAAAAGAGATTTTGATGAACCTTGGTTGGTCTGAAGAAGAATTTTATTTTGCCTTTAAAAGACAGCCGATCTTTGTTCTTACCTCTGGTAAGAAGATCGAGATATTGATGGATTTCTTCGTGGAAAAGTTAGGGTTGAAGCCATCGGACATTGTTAGACGCCCTAATCTGTTGATGGTTAGTTTGGAGGGGAGAATTATTCCAAGATGGTCTGTTATCAAAGTTTTGAAGTCAAAAAAATTGTTAGAGAAGGATGTAGATGTTGGTTTATCTTTAGCTGTAAACAGCAAGCAGTTCGAGAAAATGTTTGTGATTCCTTATATGGATAAGATGCCCGACGTAATGAGAGCATACCAGGGTGGGGCAAGAAATTCGGGCTTTAGGTAATGGATCGTAAGACTTAAGAAAATGAAGGAACTGAGGAAGCATAAAACTTTCCAATAAGTCTACTGTGGGCTAGTGGTATGATGGTTAGGCAGTGGTTGGAGTGGCAGATGGTATCTGTTTCTGAGTCTTCATTTCAAGGACTTCTTGCATTAGATCATCGGATCAACCAAGGAGAAATACGACTTACCTATCTTTCCAGCAGAGCTTATATGAGTACATTTCTAATGAAGATGGCTATATTCTTTGTTATACATTCGAAAGCTTTATCAAATCTCCAGGAATTTCTGACTAATTTTATGTTTAATTTTGGATGAGTTGATAATTTGATTACCTGGCTTATGAATTTTTCAATGGAAGGAACCTTACTCTTGCAGTGTTTCATTTGCATTGATTTCTTTGCTTGTTATTATGCTTTCTGCAGTGCAGATAAATTATGGTATTTAAATAATAAATCACAAATTTTAAATGTAACCAAATAAAAAAAATTTGCTAGGAGATTGATTGAAAAGAGTCACTTATCGGACGGTTGAAATATTGAAGATAAATATTGATCATAAACATAATGTTAGTATCCAGAACTCTAATCGTGACTGTATATATAATTCGGTAGTTACCATAACCTGTGAATGTAAATTTAGTCCGATAGTAACCATAACCTGAACGAAAATGTATTAATACCGAAGTAAAAAAAAGATTATGGCAAATTACACAACCACTACTAACATTAGACTTAATTACACACACATTCAACTTTTGCTTATAATTTAACTAACATCCCTTACTATTAGTCGTCAATGGTTAAAATTTAACCATGGACTCATTTATCCATATGAAAAATCTAAAATATCTCTAATGTCTATTTTATTATTTATTTGATGGAATGTTTATCTCAGATGGAGTTTGGATGAGATCCGAAAAACCATATCCTTCCAAACTTTTTTTTTCTTTTGATTTTTTAAAATTGTTTTGTTTTCTAAATTTATTTTCCACAACCTAAAAAAATAAATTCAAAGGTGGAGATGTGAATTGTGATCTCTTCCATCCATTTTTTTTTCAAAAAATTAATTAATTAAATATTATATAAATAATTAATAATACTTTTGTCGTGTACAACAAACGGCAAGGGATTTCAGTGTAATTAGGCCTAATGTCAGAGAGGTTGTTTGTGAAATTTCCTTATAAATAAAAATCGTTCACTTACTCGTTTGAGTACTGGATTACCCCGAAAAACAGAGCATCAAGTCTCCGAGTGAAAGTGAAATATAAAGATGAAAATCAAACTCAAGTTTTAGCTTATGAAATCGGGTGAGTCTCCATTTCCGATAATTTATTCTCTGCTGTCTGCAACTCTGTTTATTTTTTGATTCCAACTTATTAGAACCAATGTTTGGTTTCATATTCAAAACCCTAATTCTACAAAGAAGACCCATTCATTTAGAAACCAATCTCGTTCGTTGTCTCCAGACACTACCAGTTACGACCACAACATCATCGAAACCTACTGACCAACAGCCGTTAACTGTTTCTTATCTCACTAACTCATGGGGGTTGTCTTTCGAAGAAGCTATCTCTGCTTCTAAGAAACTTAAGATTGAAAACACTGAAAACCCAGACTCAGTTCTTCAATTATTA
Organism: Acer campestre; assembly: GCA_954870605.1. Taxonomy (NCBI): domain Eukaryota; kingdom Viridiplantae; phylum Streptophyta; class Magnoliopsida; order Sapindales; family Sapindaceae; genus Acer; species Acer campestre. The sequence goes on along the minus strand of OX940803.1, from coordinate 9,440,022 downwards.
ACATCTCATGGGTTCACCAAATCCCACATTGCTAGATTAATCTCTAAGAACCCACGAATAGTCTCGGCTGATCCAGAGAAGAATCTCAAACCGAAGATTGAATATTTTCAATCACTGGGTGTCTCAGGATCTGACTTGCCTGCATTGCTATCTTCAACTAAGAACGTGCTTACCTCTAGTTTAAGGAACACTATTATGCCTTTTATTGATTTCCTTAAAGGATTTCTCCAAACTGATGAGAACCTTACTAGTGCTTTGTTGAAAGTTTCCCCTGTCATTGGTTACAATATGGAGAAGCATATGATACCAAATATAAACACTTTAAGGGCATGTGGTGTGCCCGAACCTCATATCAGGAGATTAATGTTGTTGTCACCTCGATCTCTTTTCTCAAGGATTGACTTGTTTGAAAAGATGGTTGATGAAACAAAGAAAATAGGTTTTGAACCCACAAGTAAGATGTTCCTTCTGGCTATTAGATCAATGTCAAAGTTAGGCAAATCGAAATGGGAGAAGAAAAAAGAGATTTTGATGAACTTAGGTTGGTCTGAAGATGAATTTTATTTAGCCTTTAAAAGACAGCCGATGTTTGTTCTTACCTCTGTAAAGAAGATCGGGATATTGATGAATTTCTTCATGGAAAAGTTAGGGTTGAAGCCATCGGAATTTGTTAGGCGCCCTAAACTGTTCTCGGTTAGTTTTGAGAGGAGAATTATTCCAAGATGGTCTGTTATCAAAGTTTTAAAGTCAAAAAATTTGTTAGAGATGGATGTGGATGTTGGTTTGTATTTAGCTGTAAGCAGCATGGATTTCGAGAAAAAATTTGTGATTCCTTATATGGATAAGATGCCTGAAGTAATGAAAGCATACCAGGGTGGGGCATGAAATTGGGGCATTAGGTAATGGATTATAAGATTTGAGAAAATGGAGCACAAAACTTTCCAAAACATCTACTGTGGGAAAGTGGTATGATGGTTAGGCAGTGGTTGGAGTGGCAGATGGTATCTGTTTCTGTGTCTTCATTTCAAGGACTCCTGTCAATTAGATCATTGGACCAACCAAGAAGAAATACAACTGGGCTATCAACTGACTCAGGTTTTTACAGTATATATGATTCGAGCAGAGCTTATATGAGTACATTTTTAATGAAGTTGGCTATAATATTTTTGTTTTGCATTTGAAAGTTTTATCAAATCTTCCAGATATTTCTGACTAATTTTATGTTTAGTTTTGGATGAGTTGATAATTTGATTACCTGGGTTATGAATTTTCAACATAAACATCACCTTCTTATTGTGAACCTTACTCGTGCAATGTTTCATTTGAAGTAATTTCTTTGTTCATTATTATGCTTTCCGTAGTGCTGATAAATTAGGTTGTACTATAAAGTATAAAGTGGTGTTTCTACTGTTATTTTTCATATAAGGTGTGCTGTCAAAATCCAGATGATTTCGGTTGAACTTGGTTATGCAATTTTTGTTACATGCTTTATTGGTCCTGGACTATATAGTTATATACTTATATCTACTTTTCTTAGCTATCTAAAATTTGTCATTTTAGATATGTGTGATAGATGTTGTGACATGTAGTTGTTTAATTGATTATAGAAGGAAAAAGGAAAAAAAAGAAAAGAATATTATGTTCTTGATGGAAAAAAGAGAAATGAGTTGTAAACTGTAAGTTGTTGATCAATTTTAGTCTTTTAGGAAATTGACATTTACTATAACCATTGGTGAATGTGATGTGTTAATTCTTGTAGGAATAGTGTATCCAATTTTAGGGGTGGGCAAAAAATCAGTGAACTGAACCGGTCCAATCGTTTTTTTTTTTTTTTTTTCGGGTTTTCACTGTTCACCGGTTCGATTCGGTTCGTTTTTTAAAAAACTGGATATTCCGGTTCAAGGGTTCGAACCGGTGAACCGAACCAAGAACCGGTGTATATAATGAAAAATCAAATCTTACTGATCTCTATAAATACTTCAATAATAATGCTTATTTTAATAATTTAAAGTTAAAGTCATGATCTCCACGAGAAGAAAAAAAATAACGAAACCTATATATTATATATGTGTAATTAATTGGCAGGTATATTTTGTCAAAAAATAATAATAATAATAATTGGTATATAACTAATGAAAAGATGAAAATGATGAAATAGTGCAGGACTAAAGGGAATTGTGGCAGTTCTCCCAAGCCAAACATATGATTTCCTGGATAATGGATTCGGGTATGGAGCTCTGGTAGAGTTAGAGAGGAATGTGGATTATGGTGTAGTAGATGGTCCATTAATTATTTAAGTCTCAACTAGAGATCACAAATCAAAATTCAAGTTGAGAGTTTCTTTGCAATAAATTAGAATCGAGCAAATCCCAAATAGGTTTCATGAAATTTCTGAAATATTTTTTTTGCAGATTTTGATTGTTATGATGTAGACTAAATTATTGAAATAAGCAATATTATTTTAAAAATTAAAACCCAATAGGTTCAAAACCGAAAAAACTGAACCGGTTCAATCGGTTTTTGATCGGTTCACACTTTTCAATTTTATTGGATCGGTTCACTTTTTCAAAAACCGGATATTATCGATTTTTTATCGGTTCACTCGAAAAGTAAACCGATCCATTAAACGTCCACCCCTGTCCAATTTGAAAGACTAGTTTATAAGATGTTGAACCCATCCTAATTATAAGGCCCAAAATTTATCCTTTATCCAGTCCGTGTGGAATTTTGGGACTCAAAACAGTTCCCTTTCGGATGAGATCCCTGGCAGAAAGTGCAAGGCCTACATCTTATTTGAACACCTGAGTCTATTGCGTCAAATGAGCCGAGCATACAAGTCCACATTGTGGTCACATGGTCTGCAGATACCTTTTTTATGTGCTGGGTATCTAAACTAAAATTTAGTCTACTTTTACAGCACCTCAAATGGGCATAGGCATTGTTGTCATTTAGATCATCCGTGGTGCCAGTCTCGTGCTATGAGAGGAATGCATGTGAAGTTTAGTTGTGTTTTAGGCATTGTAGGCTTTTGGAGGGAAGGAAATGAAATGGAAAAACTGATGGTATAGGTAAAGGGACGGCACTGTTGTAAAACCATCCAAAGGTGGTAATGTTTGTTGGTGATGGTGGAATTTACTGAGTTGTGTTGGTCAAGAAAATATACATATTTTAGAATGTTTTATCCATTTTAGTTTGGTTGAATATTTAAAGATTCTGCAATATCTCAACAATAATAATACTATTATTAGATGATTGAGATTTATTTATTTATATTAGCTATCAATCCTACCAATCACCAACTTGGAGAGAGTTCTGATTTAATCTGTATTTGTGCACAGCGTTTTGAGGTGTATGGTATTTAAATAATAAATCACAAATTTTAAATTTTAACCAATTAAAAAAAAAAATGTGCTAGGCGATTTATTAAAAAGAGCCATTTATTGACTATTGAAATCTTGGAGATAAATCATGATCATAAACATAGTTTGGTAGTAACCACAATTCTAAACGAAAATGAATTACCAACACAATGCTGAACGGGTATCATGTAGACTCCGATTGGTCCACTAGAGGGAAGACACTTTCTTGTGGCACTACAAACAAAGTGGTGGGTATACGGTGAAGAGCGGGTATCGGGTTGGATGTGCTCTAAATGTGAGCCCTAGCTGTGAGCCCTAGCCCTTCTAATACAAGTTCTACTATTGCTTGGTGGAAAACTTTGTGGAAGTTGGCTATCCCTTTCAAGGTTAAAATTTTTGTTTGGAAGGCTTGTCACGACACTATGGAAAACTTGGCTCGTTGGGGTGTCCTATTGAGTGGTAGATGCCCTCTTTGTTCTAGGCCGAATGAGTCGACTCTTCACTCTTTTGGGGCTGTCGGAAGTTGAAGTTTTTTCGGGTTAATTGGTTGCCAAAAAAAGCTGCTATTAGAGGTACTAATTCAAATTTTTTTGATTTTGTGTTAGAATGCTTTTCGGCTACTAACAGTGAAGAGTTGAGCCGGTTGTGTACTTCTTTTATGGAGAATTTGGTTCTTGCAAAACTATGAGTTTCATGGTTTTCCAAACCATGATGTCTCAGATGTGGTGTGCTAGGCACAAAATTTCCGTCTGATTTCCAATAGAGTGAGGTGCCCGTGGGAATTGTGGAAATTTTTTGGAGATTGCTAGATACGAGTTCCTATTAGATCGACTGTGATGCCGCGATGGATGAGGCTAGAGGTCTTATTGGTATTGGTGTGGTGATCCGTGACTCCACTAGTTTTGTTATGGCTTCAAGTTCTTAAAAGATCGAAGCTACCTATACTGCTCAAGTGGCGGAAACGGTTACTATCCACAGAGGTCTCCAACTTGCTAAGGATACTGGACTGACTCAGTGCGTGCTCGAATCCGATAAGGCTATTGTGGTAAAATGGATTAAAGAGGGCAGCCACCTAAACTAGGCTAGTGGAGTCATTCTTTTATACATTTTGGAGCTGATTTCTTACCTGGATGGTGTGCCTATCGGCCATGTCCCTAGATTGGCGAATCAAGTTGCTCATGGCCTCACGAAGAATGCCTTGCTGTGTGTTGAAGAATGCCTCCAAGTTAAAAAAAAAAAATTATAAAAGCAAATTGTGCAAACTTTGCCTGGCATTAAACTTATAATTGCAAGCATATTCAATTATATTTATAATTACATTAACATTCTCTACCGTTAGTGGTCCTAAGTTAAATTTAACCATTAACTTTCTTGTCCATGTTAAAGGTTCAAAATACCTATAGTGCCTATTTTAATATTTATCTGATTGAACGCTCCATCTTTAATGGACTTCACTCCACATCAAAGAGTGTACCAATAATGGCAGGGGCTATTAATGCAATTATGAGCAACAGTTGGATATGCATGTAGTTAGTTCTAATACCAGGGGAGGTTTGTAAAATATGCCCAAACGTTAAAAATCGTTCACTTGCTCGTTTGTTTACTGGATTATCCCCAAAAACAGAGCATCAACATCAAGTCTCCGAGTGAGAGTGAAAACTAGAGCTCAAAATCAGGCTCAAGTTTTAGCTTATGAAATCGGGTGAGTCTCTATTTCCGATCATTTATTTTCTGCTGTCTGCGACTCTGTTTATTTTTTGATTTCAACTTATTAGAATTTAGAACCGATGTTTGGTTTCATGTTCAAAACCCTAATTCTGCAAAGAAGACCCATTCATTTAGAAATCAATCTCGTTCGTTGTCTCCAGACACTACCAGTTACGACCACAACATCATCGAAACCTACTGACCAACAGCCGTTAACTGTTTCTTATCTCACTAACTCATGGGGGTTGTCTTTAGAAGAAGCTATCTCTGCTTCTAAGAAACTTAAGATTGAAAACACTGAAAACCCAGACTCAGTTCTTCAACTATTAACGTCTCATGGGTTCAATAAATCCCACATTGCTAGATTAATCTCTAAGAACCCACGAATAGTCTTGGCTGATCCGGAGAAGAATCTCAAACCAAAGATTGAATATTTTCAATCACTGGGTGTCTTAGGATCTGACCTGCCTGCATTGCTATCTTCAACTAGGAGCGTGCTTACCACCAGTTTAAAGAACCATATTGTGCCTTTTATTGATTTCCTTAAAGGATTGCTCCGAACTGATGAGAACCTTACTCGTGCTTTGTTGAAAGCTTCCCCTGTCATTGGTCGCAATATGGAGAAGGAGATGATTCCAAATATAAACACTTTAAGGGCATATGGTGTGCCCGAACCTCATATAATGAGATTAATTTTCTTGGCACCTCGATCTATCTTCTTGAGGATTGATTTGTTTGAAAAGATGATTGATGCAATAAAGAAAATGGGTTTTGAACCTACAAGTAAGTCGTTCATCCTGGCTATTAGATCAATGACAAAGTTAAGCAAATCGAAATGGGAGAAGAAAAAAGAGATTTTGATGAACTACGGTTGGTCTGAAGATGAATTTTATTTAGCCTTTAAAAGACAGCCGATGTTTGTTCTTACCTCTGTAAAGAAGATAGGGATATTGATGAATTTCTTAGTGGAAAAGTTAGGGTTGAAGCCATCGGACTTTGTTAGGCGCCCTAATCTGTTCTTGGTTAGTTTTGAGAGGAGAATTATTCCAAGATGGTCTGTTATCAAAGTTTTAAAGTCAAAAAAATTGTTAGAGATGGATGTGGATGTTGGTTTGTCTTTAGCTATAAGTAGCATGGATTTCGAGAAAAAATTTGTGATTCCGTATATGGATAAGACGCCTGAAGTAATGAGAGCATACAAGGGTGGGGCATGAAATTCGGGCATTAGTTAATGGATTGTAAGACTTGAGAAAATGAAAGAAGCACAAAACTTTCCTACAAGACTACTGTGGGGCTGTGGGCTAGTGGTATGATGGTTAGGCAGTGGCTGGAGTGGCAGACGGTATCAGTATCTGTGTCTTCATTTCAAGGACTCCTGGCCTATCTACTCACTCAGGTTCTTACAATATATTTGATTCGAGCAGAGCTTATATCAGTACATTTCTAATGAAGATGGCTATAATCTTTTTGTTATACATTTGAAAGCTTTATCAAATTTTCAGGAATTTCTAACTAATTTTATGTTTAATTTTGGATGAGTTGATAATTTGATTACCTGGATTATGAATTTTTGAATTTAAGCGTCACCTTTTTATTATGAACCTTTACTTGCAACGTTTAATTTGAAGTAATTTCTTATTTTCTTTGCTTGTTATTATGCTTTCTGTAGTGCTGATAAATTATGTTCTACTGTAAAGTGGTGTAAGGTGTGCAGTCAAATCCATATGATTTTGGTGCAATTTTTTTTATTATGTGCTTTGTAGAAAGTTTGTTTTCTACACTTGTTATTGATGCTGGACTATATCATTGTTATATCTTCTACTTTTCTTTGCTATCTAAAATTTGTCATTTTAGATACGTGTGATGCGCAATAGATGTTGTGATATGTTGTTGTTTAATTGATAATATAAGGAATAGGGAAACAAAGAAAAGTTGGGACTCAAACAGTCCCCTCTCAGATGAGATCCCTGGCAGAAATTGCAAGGCCAACCTTTTATTCGAACACATGAGTCTATTGTGTCAAATGACCTGAGCATACAAGTCCACATTGTAGTCCCAACTCCCATGGTCTGCAAATACCTTTTTTATGAGCTGGGTAGCTAAACTAAAATTTAGTCTATTTTGACAGCATCTCAAATGGGCATAGGCAATCTGATGTAGGAAAAATAGTCTAAAATAGTCTAGTTTGTTATTTTTTTTTTTAATGAAATGTATGTAAATACATACCCAGACCCTGCCTTTGAACACGAATTTGCTAATTACTACATCGTTATCCGCTGCTTGTCAAGCTCCCTATATACTTAAGAATTCTTACAATAGGCTCAATTGGTGATTGATACAATTGGTATGATTGCATGTAGCAGTCCTATAAGAAAATTTACTTATTTTAAATACGTTACCAAGTTGATCCTATTGAAGATGTGATCGAAATACATTTCATCATCCTATTCCTATGTTTGCTTCAATCTAGCTGAATTCTGGTATTGTGTGAGCCAAGTGAAAAGAGGGAAAAAAAAAAAAAAAAAAAAAGAGTGAAGAAAAGAAGAGTCAAAAGAGAAAAAGCCCAAAGGAAGTAGTCAAGGATAAAGAGGTAGAAGAGAAGTTCTTTAATGCTGATATTTTGGTAACTTATGAAATTGATTATCAGTAGCTTTAAATGCTATTATTTTGGTAACTTGTGAAATTGATTATCAGTAGCTTTATAAAGGTGGTCCTGTCCTATCTTGGTTCCTTTGTTCTTTTTCTTTAGAGTTTAGACAATCATAGATATTTTAATTTCTTTCTCTTATTTATTAGAAACCTTATCTTAGTATGAATTTTACATGAAAATAAGATTTTTATTCTAATCATTGTCTCTGTCTCATAATAAAAGGGCATCAGTACTTCACATCACCTTGGTTAATTAATTATTACATATTAGGGTACCATTAATCATTTCCTTGATGTGCTAAACTATACCTACTGTGCTAATGATGTCAAAAATTCAAGCAAAATTTTGTCTTTTGTTTCATAAAAAAATAAAAAATGAAAAAGAAGTGAAGCATATAAAAAATGAAAAAGAAGGGTCCCATTTGTAATGATATATATATATATATATATAAAAGATAAAAGATAAAATGGATTGACCTACTTTGGTCTGTCTGATTCCTGAGAGAGAATCCAAAATATAAAAATGGAAATGCAAAGTGGCAAACACAGCTAACCAACATGCCTGATGCCTCTTTGTCTGCGCTTTGCAAATTGCGACAACACATCCAAATATGCGCTATGCCGCTTTTTTTTTTATCTTGCCTTGTTTTACAATTCATCCTTCCCTACTCGCCTTTGGGCGTGCGTTAACATAGTAACATACAACCTCTCCTTCAACCCAAAATTATAACATTGAAATGATATTGTTCTCTCCAAATCTTCTTATTTTCTATTATATTAAATATGAATTAATTTTTCTTAATTTTTTATGTATGCGGTGAGAATTTTTTTATTTTTTTATTTTTTTTTATTTTTTTTTTAACTACAAATTTGAGAATTGAGAAGCCTTTTTTACTTTTGATTTCAATATATGTATATTTTTTAAATTTTTTTTTCAATATATATATGTATATATATTATTTTGATTTTAATATGACAATAGAAAGTTATCGGTATTCAATTAGACTAAATCGTGTACAACCACTCTTGGGATAGTGATGGGCAAAAATCCAATGAATTAAACCGAACTGAATCAATAAACTAAACCCTCTAACATTTTCCAACAAACGTTTCTTACATTAGTTGTCTCTCTCACTCAATCCTATCTCATTGTTCAATAATTAAGCACTAGAAGGCACAAGAAGGCCAATAAATGACCACTCCTATTCTTGGGAGTAATGTACATCTTTTCTTTCATGTTTGTCGTGCAACTTCAATGTGTATTTATCACCATTGATATAATATCATAAGACTACATTTGAGCTATTCATATAACCCAACAAACACTTAACTTGATTAGTGTTAATTTTTTTTTTTAAAAAAAATGCTAACTATCACAAAAACCAATTTAGGTTAAGATTTAAGAAGTTTATTTTCTTAATACAGAATTATATGTGAAAAGTTATACTTTTTTTTAATTAATTTATTTTTTTACTATTAACAAATTCAAAGAGGCAAGTCAATGTTGGAAAGTGGGATTGTTAAGTTTGTAGCAATTGATCTTGTCAGACTACTGACACGATTGGTTTTCTATTTCAAGTTTGTAGCAATTGATCTTGGCAGACTATTGACACGATTGGTGTTCTATTTCAAAAAAATAAAATAAAATAAAGATACATTTGTTTATAAATAAGTTAAGATAAATATTGAAAAGGACTTGTAACGGTACACAAGAAAAAGTGTTGGTATGATACCAAACACTTTTTAGGAACAACTCTATGATTCATTTCAATGTGAAAGTGGTTTCTAAATATTAAAATTGTTTCTAAAATTAACTCAAAACTAACTTTGAGTTGTTCTAAAAAATTGTTACTATATAGGTATAAATGTATAATACTATAATAGCCAAGTCCATATTGGAAAATGATGAACAGATTAATTTGAAATTAGTCAAATAAATTGTGTAATGGGTGCGAGTGGTGACGGTGTTAGTATAGTTTCACGGGATTCCCAAGAGTACTAGAACGTGGACAGGCTGTCTAAAGGACAGTGGGGGTCCTCTGATTAGGGATTTAACCTTTTCACACTATTCCATTTTCCAACGATAAACCAACTCTCCTGTCTCCTTTTCCTATTAAGCCCCCCGGGCCCCATCTTTACATTTAGCCGTTATATAATTTCTTTACAAAATTACTTTATTACCACCGCTATTTTTTATAGACCACTAGGCATTAGCGGTTAGCCAGCCAAATTAGAACTATACCACGTGGACAAAGTCAAGTTGCCATCATCATATTGAGATCTGAAACCGGTCGGGTCAAGGATCTGTCGTAACTGGGAATATCACATCATAAACATAACTTGTAAAGTAACTCCCATTGTAGGGGTATGACGAAATCAATCGCAATAAAACACGATCTATGTAAAGTAACTCAAACTATAAGAAAGATGACGAGATCAACTGTCATAAACATGAGTTCTAAAGTAACTCTTATTATATATGAGACGATGTGATCAACCACTATAATGAACGTAAAGTAACTTCCACTATAGGCAAGAGTACGTGCTCTTTGTGATTTTATAGACTGATATGAGACTCTAGTAAATAGGAAATGCACAACCAGTTGAATTATGAGTGGATGTTCATGAACAAAATATCTTTAACGAATCCAAGTAACATGATCAATGTTTGAATAAAACTAGAATTTAATAAATCAGGGACAATTAAGTAATACAAAAAAGATTAACAGCATTTGTATTCAGGTCAAATCATATCCGTTAAAACATAAAAGAGGGAAAGCGTCAAAGCAAAAAAAGCCAAAAACCATATGATGGCACTAACGTAATAACCTACAGAATCCAAGGACAATCATTTCATTTCACACAAATCAATATACAAACAAAAACAAACAAACCTGCATTGCATTTACTTACACAATTTCCAGTCTCTCTCACACACACAAATCACAAATGCAGAGACAGAAACCAACCAACTCCTTCCATTCACCAGTCTTGGCTTGTCTTTCTCTCTTCTAATAATAAAGCACCACCTCTCCTCCACCACCGTAGCACTAAATGCGTTGTCGCTTTTGCTCTGCTACGGCCTCTGCTTTTCTCCATAACATGGTCCACCACTCTCTTTATATCACACCACCATAAATTCATTCAAACAAACACTTGACAACTCCGCTTCTCTCTCCTAAATAAAATTTTGCTCCCCGGGTCGTTCTCGCCTACTATACAAACTTTTCTCGGGAGACATTCCTTGGATCCTGAGCTCAGCTTGTTTCGTGTTTCGTGTTTCGTGTTCTTAACTTACCATTGTTATGGAAACGTATCGTGCTGATGTAAAAATATATTTTTTGCCTTCCCAGGAAGATTTTTCTTTGTCTTCTTTAGCATTTGCTTCTTTGTAGACTTCGTTGAATTTGGTTGACCGAGGAGTGTTTAGAGTGACAATTTCGTTAGTCTTACTAAATTTGCATCAAAGGCTGGATTTTGAGGTTTGACTCTCATGAAACTTCTTTCAAGCTTGTCCATATTTATAAGGGTCTACCGTTGTTCCAGGTAAATTCACTTCTTTTAGATATATTCTACATAAAATCTATCTTGGGTTGGTTTCTGTTGTTTGAGATTCGTAGTCCTGCTCTTTTTCTAGGATTTGTGAAATTTAGAGCTTGGTATTTGATAAGGTTGTTCAATGGGATGCTTGTACTGGTTTCTTCTAGTGTTTGTTTCATGGGTTTTGCTTATCCCGAGTACCCATGAATTGCAAACCTCTGAAGTTCAAGTTTTGCTCCAGCTAAGAAAACATTTAGAGTACCCTTCATCGTTAGAAATTTTGGAAAATTATGAGGGAGACCCTTGTAATCTGACTTCAACTGCACACATGGGCATTACTTGTCAGGGAAACTCTGTCACTGAGCTTAAAATTGTAGGAGATAAGCCTGTAAAGGTTAGTGATTTCAATGGACATGCCATTCCCAACCAGACATTGTCTGAGAGTTTCTCTATTGATTCTTTTGTTACTACATTGACAAGGTTAACAAGTTTAAGGGTTCTTAGTTTAGTGTCTTTGGGGATTTGGGGACCACTTCCTGATAAAATTCATAGGTTATCTTCACTTGAAGTGTTGGATTTTTGCTCCAACTTTATGTCTGGTTCCATTCCATTTGGGATATCAAGATTGGATAAGCTTCAAATTTTGGCAATGGACACAAATTTTTTCAATGGTAGTGTTCCTGATTGGTGGGATTCATTGTCGAACCTCACTATTCTGAGCTTGAAGGGTAATCAATTGAAGGGTCCATTTCCTACTTCAATTTGCAGAATTACTTCACTGACTGACATTGCCATGTCTCACAACGAGCTTTCTGGTAAATTGCCTGACATGAGTACCTTAACTAGTCTTCATGTATTGGATTTAAGAGAGAATAAGTTGGATTCTGGACTACCTGTACTGCCAAAAGGGTTGATTACGATTCTCCTTAGTAAGAACTCATTCTCTGGTGAGATTCCTGATCAATTTGGTGAATTGGATGTGCTTCAACACCTTGATTTATCATTCAATCATCTGAGTGGGACACCCCCCTCTGCCTTGTTTTCTTTGCCAAACATCAGTTATTTGCATTTAGCATCTAATATGCTAAGTGGGTCACTTCCAGACTATCGTTGTGGCAACAAACTTGGGTTTGTTGATGTATCTGATAACAAGTTAATTGGGGTACTTCCTCCTTGCTTGGACAGTACTTCGGACAAAAGGGTTGTTAAATTTGGTGGTAATTGTTTGTCCACTGACAGCCAACATCAGCATCAGGAGTCTTATTGTAGAGAAGCCAGCACGAGTAAACAATCAAGAGTTAGAGACATAGGAGTATTAGTAGCTATCATCGGAGGAGCTGTTCTTTTTATTGTGCTGTTGGGATCCGTGCTTCTCATTTTGTGTAGACGATATTGCTCAAGAGTGAAAATTGAAGGGCATACAAGGCCAAAGGTTGTGCATGATAATCCACTAGCCAGGGTTTCCTCTGAGTCCCTTACAAATGCCAGTAAGTTGTATATCGGTCATCTTTTTTGGTTATTTCTTTCATTGAATAAAATTGGAGATTTTTGTCAATGTTTGAACAAAATCAAATTCACATATAACAAGCTATTAGTAGAGAATTTACGACGAGTATGTAATCCATGGTTTGGAGTTAATGAGGTCTTTTATCGCTTAATTTTTGATTTCTTCTCTGTTCAGGGTTAATATCTCAAGTGGCAAAGCTTGGGACACAAAGTTCCCCGGTACATAGATGGTTTTCTTTGGAAGAGTTGAAGGAAGCCACAAACAACTTTGATTCATCCTCATTTATGGGGGAAGGTTCTAAAGGGAAGGTACTATAAGAAACTATTGTAAACTACGGAATTAGATGATTGAGTGATCACTTGTCTGAACTCTGAAGTGGCCAATTTTATAGTTAAACTTAGTTTGCAATCATGGCACCATGAATATGAATAGATTTTTTTTTTTTTTTTTTTCCATAATGAATAGATATATTCTGCAGTAGTGTAGTGGGAATAAAGAATCACTTTTTGTGTAGCTCGTTATTACTTTCGATTTGTAGTTAACTACACATGTTGAGTACCTATATGCATTTTGCTCCTTTTTCATGAGAACATTAATGTGGCAGTTACCTATGTCAATTTCGTTATGTATTTTTCAGCCAGATGCATCTTAAATTATCTTGCTTTTGATTTTCAGCTTTACAAAGGAAGATTGGAGAATGGGACCTATGTTGCTATTCAATCTCTCGCTTTGTTGAAGAAATATTCCATTCAAAACCTTAAAGTTCGGTTGGATTTTCTTTCAAAGCTTCACCATCCGCATTTGGTCACCCTGTTGGGTCACTGCATTGAGGCAAGTGGACAAGATGATTCTAGTGCCAACAAAATCTTACTCGTATATGAATATGTGTCTAATGGGAACTATCGTACCCATCTGTCAGGTCAGTAGCATTATGGTGAGCATGAAATTACACATCTACATTATTCATACACGCAAGACATGACCGCAGATTTGATGAATCATGTCTGCTTGTATGCTTTAGAGATTTAGAGGTCACAGATATTCATGTCTTCTACACTGTTTCTAAAATTTACTTGTATAAATACAATCTGGAGGCTTTCAGTTAATTGGGAACTACATGTATAGTGCTTTAATTTAGCTGAATTTAGGCCAGTATTTTTTGGGAAAGAGATAGTTGACCCTTGTCAGGTTTCTACACTTTGAGATGGCCTTACATATTTATCAAAAAAGGGGGAGGTAAAGGAATGAAAACCGCTCAGAACAAAGTGGATGGATCTGATGGTTTGACCTTGCTTTCCCTTAAAAGACTTTAAACAGGAGTTGGGGACTTCAAAACACAGACTTAAGTACGATACATATATCTATATTTGCTTATATGCTACTACTATGACCTTAAACCCTTATTGATTACTCGTCTTATGAATCAAAGGCTTTTGACCTTTACTCGGCATCATTATGCAGAAAATTTTCCTGGGAAGGTTCTTAAGTGGTCAGATAGATTGGCGATTCTGATTGGTGTTGCCAAGGCCGTACATTTTCTACATACTGGTGTGATTCCTGGTGCTTTTAACAATCGATTAAGAACAAATAATATATTGCTTGATGAGCATCAGATTGCAAAGCTGAGTGACTATGGGATGTCTATCGTCGTGCAAGAAAATGAAAAACTTGAGGTATACTTCCTGCCTCATTAGTCATTACATAATTTCATTGATCTAGCAATGGGTATCTTTGTTCTAATTGTTACTTTCTTTTCTTTTTTCTTCTGAAGGCAAAAGGAGAAGGCCCAAAATCATGGTATGGATCCTTACTAAATATTTCATGTTAGAGGGATATAGTAATTTTGGAAGCTACTGCCATTAATCTATGCAAAAACTAAAAATTAAAATAAATAAAAAATGCAGGCATTTCAAATTTCAATTAGGTTGCAAATAGAAGATGCATTAACCAATAATTCATATTTTACGAACGACATGTTAAGTTACTACTAAACCCAAAGCTTAAGCTTGTAAGGGTCCAAATAATAGTTTTACGTTACTACCACCTCCCCCATTTCTATGATTATTTATGTCATATAATTCCCGACACCACCATTGGTGCCTCGTATGCTTTTTCCTAGAGTGCAGCTATTAGTACCATTGCTATACACACTACCACCGTTACCATCACTGCATCACACGGTTTACATTGATATAAGCAATGCTTTCATGTTACTATTCACTTATCACTACCCACCACCAGTTTTTTGTCAATAGTTAGAATGGTTTTTATCTTTGATTTTGTTGCACCAGTGCAGTGCTGGTAATGCCCTTTAATTTTCTGGTAGAGATTTCAAATACAGTGGCTTGTCTGATGTCCAGGATTTGACTATTTTAGTTAATAGTCTTATGTAGTCAGCTTGAAACTGTTAAGCAACCTGTGGCTGAAAGTCTAAGAAGAAACCTTATGGAAAAAAAAAATATTGAAATTTTCCCTCTGTTGGATCATTGTTGAGACTCATTTAGTTAGAGTTTTGTATATAAAGTTAACTTGGTTACATCCTATTGCAGCCAAAAAAGCAAGCAAGAGGACGATGTTTACAACTTTGGATTTATATTACTCGAATCTCTTGTCGGGCCTATAGTAACTGGAAAAGGAGAAGTGTTTCTGCTCAATGAAATGGTACGCAAAAGCTTTTATTTGCTCATGGAACATTAGCATTACAATACTCGATGACAATTCTTGGTTCTTACCTTTGTTTCATAACTTAAGCCAATCCAGATGAATTTAAAATATTCTAGTGATTAGGTTGCCTGTAGCCATCCCAAAAAATAACCCTTTAATGGTTTTTCAATCACTTTAGTTTCTTGGATGATACTTCTATTAGATATATTTCATATCAATTTCAAGTTAGCTTACATTAGATATGGTGTCATAATTCACAGGCATCCTTCGGCAGCCAGGATGGTCGAAGACGAATTGTGGATCCAGTTGTGTTAAACACTTGCACCCAAGAGTCATTATCTATTGTGGTATCTATCACAAACAAATGCATATGTCCCGAACCATCATCCCGTCCCTCGTTTGAGGACGTCCTTTGGAACTTGCAATATGCTGCTCAAGTCCAGGCCACAGCAGATTCTGATCAAAAATCGGATTCATAGTCTCGATAAGTCTCCTCCGGCTATAACTGACAATGTAGATTTATATTACTCTCCTTCTCAGCTTGATATGTAAAGTTGTAAATGTCATTTTTGATTGCTTGACCCTTGTATATGCCTTTTTTAGAATAGAGTTGTTATTGATGTGTTATCCTTTTCTAACACAACTCTCCTCTCTCCTGTTTCCAACCATAAACATATTTTGCTTTGATTTAAAGCTCATATTTCTTGTTAATTAGTGCATAATCAACTATCCTAAATATATGATTATGATATCTCATCTACCCAGCCAGTAACATCTTCTGCAAATTACTCCTCTGTTGATGATCCTCTATTAACTATTAGTTCAAACATTAACTATAACAATATTTAATTATTCGGAAAGCTAACTGTATTAAATAATGGATATGTAACATGTTCAAAATTATAATGTGTTAGATTTCCTTACTTTTTTTCATACGAAATCCTAATTTACACATGTACAAATCCAAACTTGCGTAATCCTGTATCTGATCGGTCAAGAAATCCTGTGAAATCATGTTCTAGATTTCCTTATTAAAATTGGGTATTTGAGAGCAAATTTCAGCCCAAGAAATAAAAGCCCAAAAAGTAAGAGGCTTTGCTGATGATGGTAGCGTGGGCTCCACTCAAGGGCTTGGTGTTTTTGACCGAGGAACAGAGCAGTGTCGGCCAACAAAGACAGCCAACAATGCCTGAAAACGACTCGCAACCACACTAAACAATATAACCCACGCGCACCATCCAATCATATGTAAGGATGTCAATGGTACGAGTCGGGGATGAGTTTTTCATTACCATTCCTAATACCAATTTGTATAAAAAATAACATCCCGATGAATATCCATCTTAAAATAAACTGTGCAGGTATGGGGATTTCCTATTAGGAGATCGGTTTTCTTTTGATAAAGATCATATAAATATTATTGAACCAACTTTTTATGTTGACCTCAATTGTCACCAATGCAATGCCACCAGTGTTTGCAAACTACAAAATAGATGCCAATATAGGTTAATATTGAAAACAGATTATATTAACCCTACCACTCTTATTTTCCAAATCAGGTTAATTAAAATCTATAAGAGGATGACAATAGACAGCAGTCACAACACATACACAATACCCACTTAAGCATTACTTCAACAGGTTGAAGTCATAGTCTAATTAAACATACATGACACTTAAGCCTCCTAAACCCACCTTCACCATCAGAGAACTAACCCAAGGTTAGTTTGGCATTGCTATGCTGTGGGGGGAATTGCTTTTAATTTTACTTTTGGATTTGCTGTGAAAAGAATCAGCTGAGTGTGACCATAAACATGTTATAAAATAAATAAATAATTTATTTTATTTTTGTATGACCATAACACATTATTACTTTTTATTTATTTATATATTATCATATATATTTCGTATATATTAATAATCTATTGTCTTTTCATTACTGCTTCATAGACAGCGGTTTTCTAAAAGTTACAAAAAATAGGTTCTCAAAATTGCTGTTAGAGAAGCCAAAAGTGACCAAAATCATTCCTTGAAATTTTACCAAACACCCTAAGCCCAGTTTGGAATCACTTTTGGCCCCCCAAAACAGTTCGGGAAACATTCCCAAACTAGGCATGTGTGTCCCTTCTCTTAAGAAGAAATATATATATATTTTTTTTGAACTTTTAACAAAAAAAGCCTTTGTTATATAAATTACAAAAAAGATGTTGACAATGTATTTTTTAAAATAACTTTATGTTGTGTTGTGTAATTTTTTTTTTTTTTTAAAAAAAAAGTGTTAATAATGTATTTATAATTAAAGAGTTGTATGGTGAAATATATAAAATTTATAAAGAGTAACTGAGACAATTCATATATTTTTAAAAAGCTAAAAAAAATAAAAAATAAAAATAAAAATAAATTTCAACGTCAAATTTGCATTATGCTAAGTTTAAATATGCATGGAAAAGTGTACTAGGGCTTACATATAGTGTACCTGGGCATTAAACCTATATGTAAGCCCCGGTACAAAAGCAACATGTTACATTATGTTAAGTTACTTCCATTTTTATCCGTAGAAAAGTGTGTGGAAATATATAATGTTTGTACAATTACAAATATACAATAACATTTTATATATATATATAATTTTTTTTTTATTATCAGTTCGTCCTGGTATAAAATATATCAGGACGAAAAATGTGGACTATTAAATTTACATACTTTGACTCAAAGTGTATGCACTTGTCAAAACTTCTCCATAATCTATGGTCCACATTCTTCGTCCTGATATAATATATATCATAACGACCTGACAATAGAAAAACTGATATATATATATATATATATATAATGTTAAAATTTAAAAGCATTATATAATGTTATTGCAATAACACTATAGAATTACACACCTAGGATCTTGTATATTAATGCTTTTAATTTTTAACATTATATATATATCGATTTGAATGGATTTTGATCTAATTTTTGTGTGGATGATAGATTCATTAAAATCTACCTATGAATAAATTTTTTTTAAAAAAAATTAAGTACTAGAACTATTTATCCCGATTATTTATAATATGAAGGTATCCGAAAAATGGGTGAAATATAAGAAATTTAAGAAATATAGTTTTAGTGCTTCAAAAATTCTTTAATTTTATTTATAGGTAGATTTCGATGAACTTATCATCAACAAAAAATTTCAGATCAAAATTTATTCAAATCGATGTGATTTTATAGTGGTCCTTACTGAAATTAAAATAAATAATCCCTTATGAGAGTCTTACTCTATATATATACATAGCTATGCATTATATAACAAATATGCAATAACATTATATATATATATGTTAAATTATAACTACAAATATACAATAACATATTATATATATATATATATAATGTTAAAATTTAAAAGTATAAATGTGTGGAAAAGTATGACGACGGCGTTAATACGAATCATCTACAAATATGCAAGATTATATATTTATATATATATATAGAGAGAGAGAGAGAGAGAGAGAGAGAGAGAGAGAGAGAGAGAGAGAGAGAGAGAGAGATCATCAAGAATTAATTAAATAAATTATAATAAGGAGTACCAATCTTATACACTTTCGAACAGTTGATTAATTAATTTGGTGTGGAGTACTTAACTCATTGATCATCAATCCATCATCATGAAGATCATCAAGAATTTTTTCTTGTAATTCTGCAACTTGTAAATGAATAACCAGTGATATCACAAACCCTAGTAGCATAATAGAGAAACTGGATAATGTAATTATAAATGTCGTTGGGAAGCATTAAAAAAGATTTAAAAGTGATTGCACGTATAGTCATCCAATGCTAACCACATATATATGAACTCAACTAATATTATATTATGATCAAGTTCAAATCCACATCTCCAAAGTTTAAGCAAAAATAAAAAAAGAGGAAAAATCCAAAGAAAGAAAAAAGTAGTTGTTGAATGGTAAAGCCAGTAGGGCTGAAAGTGTCCCCAGGTGCAATCAAAAATCCGCACTCATTGCCATCAAAGACATTATTAATTTGATGGTTTTGCTTCTGACGAGTGGTTTTGCTTTATCCTGTGAATTGCCACTTTCTCTTTCTAATTCTGAGATGATATTTAGCAAAGACGAGACTGCAATTCATGAGGATCCATTTTCCGGGAACATTTTCTCATCACCTTGCATTAATTTTTGTCAACATAACATAAAGTATATCTCTGAAATCATTTCACAACCCTCCCACTACTTTGAACATCATCAAGCACTATAATTTCTATTGCAAATAATTATTTGCTTATCCTTTTTGATCATTTTGAATGAAAATTCAGATTTGAAGTATAATAATTTAATAAACAACTAATGAATAAATTATATGGTATATAGATTTTCGCTAGCCACATTAATTTTCTCAATTAGTTACTGCAAGCTATCTGAAATATCTCGTATTAAATTCGGTTAAAGACTGAGTGTGAAGCATATATACCCTATATGACCGGTATGCTCTTAGGTAGGGCAATACATAACATAGAAATCACACTTTAAATAGTGGACAATTCACTATGGATTTTGCATTAAAATTACCTTTCGAGGAGGTTCGTTTAATAGAAATTATGATTTTGATTTATATCTTTCAAGGTATTAGATGCACCAGGGTTCCATGGGATCGATTTATTAATCACATCTCTGAATTCATATCTTATATATAATGATTTTTAATTACAGTCTTTCTATTGTCTGTTCGTCCTGATAATAAATATATCAAGACGAAGAATGTGGACCACGGATTATGGAGAAGTTTTGATAAGTGCATACACTTTGAGTTAAAATATGTAAATCTAGTGGTTCACATTCTTCATCCTGATATATTTATTGTCATGATAAATTGATAATAGAAAATCTGTTTTAATTATATTAAATAAAAAATATATATTAAATACAATAATTTATGGATCATGCCATATTTGGATGATCTACTCTGCTAGCCATAAATTAAGTATTTAAGTTAGAACCATGGTTTAGCTAACCCAAATTCATTTAAGTTATATATATATATATATACAAATTTTCACTCTTCAATCTTTAAAATCTTTCATTTTCCTGTCTTTATTTTCTTTCTCTTTTATTGGGTTAGCTTTAACTAATTTTTATTATATTTAAAAATGTCAAAAAATTTGGAATTGGAAGACTTATCAACATATGCTTATGGTGTATCTAAGGTATTTTTTTCTATTCTTCGAATTTTTATATTTATTTAATTATTTTTGCTATCTTGTGTATTCTTGTTTTCTAATTAATAATGATAAAAAAAAAAAGTTTGAAAAACAAATATTTTAGTTCTTTAGGAATTGTTTATATAAGGCTGTTGCAATCTTGTTAAAATTTTTGTTGTGAGATTTGATATGTAAGATTTCTTTTTAATTTTTTGCTTTGGAAAAAAGTTGATTTAGTTTATTTTTCTTCTTTTCGAATAGATGTGATGATATCTATTTTTGTAAATAGATTTTATGATAGTTAAATCTATATACAATAATCATACCAAAGTAATTTCTAAGAGGAGAGTGATTGCATGTATAAATTTTTTTATTTTAGATTAATTAAATTGAGAAATAAGAATAGTAAAAAAATAAAAAATAAAAAATAAAGGGATTTTAAAGACCGAAAAGTGAGAGTGATACAGAAGTCAAAAAAGAAAAAGAAAAAGAAAACATGTAAAGGAAAAAAGAAAAGAAAAGAAAAATAAATTAAAGACATAAAATTAATTAAGGTGAGAGAATTTAATAAAATAATAATATGTTGGAGAGATAAAATATTAATTAGATGAGAGACAATGTATGTAATAAATAAGGAAAGAAAAAAAGAATAAATCTTATCCATTAAAAAAAGCAAGATCCAATGGCCAATAAATTGTGTCTAAAATTGTGTCAAAAAAATGGGGCCATAGATCCTACCCCATATATATAGAGAGAGTGTAACTTTGCTCACCCACCTTAACTAGAGGTAACCATTACCTAGCTTCCTCTCCAAATGTTGCCACATGTCCAAAACTTTGAGTTAACTTTGGTTAACTTTGAATTTTGGGTTAAGTTTGAAACATGTGACAACATTTGGGAAGAGAAGTAATGGTTACCTTTAGTTAAGGTGGATGAGCAAAGTTGCACTAATCATATATGGTGCAATTATTTTAGAAATGGAGACACCAAAAGCTTTTGGGTTAGGTTCAATTAAAGATGATGATGACAACTCCTTCCAGCGTCGAGTTTCTAGTGATGTATTTGATGTCACCATTGAATTGGCTCGCTTATGGGTGGAACCAACAAAGCCTTATAGCTTGTGGTTTAAATTAACTTGTTCAGAATCTTCTTAATCATTCTCCTTGGAATTTATATTAAAAAAAATTAATATTTCAGATACGGATCAGCTAATCCATATCAACCTCTCAACTTCCATTCGTTTTCAGAAAATGCATGCATCTTTATAGAGAGATAGAGATTGATTACTGTGGCACGTCTACTGGCCATGGTTGCAAATTTGGCAACATTGTGACTTTAGGATTGTACCAGGAAGAATATGAAGGTGACCAATCATATATCGATATATCTCATGATCATCAAGAAAAATATATATCCAATGATCAATGGATATATATATATGAATGGCTCTTGAATTTTTAAACTAATTAAACATCACGGTATATATATATAGTACGTATTAGATCATAAAAAATGTAGTTAATTAATTTACACCCTAAACATTTGTGTTACAACACCTAAACCAACTTTAATATCCACAATGATAGTGGATTATGACTTTAATTAATAATAATAAGCTTACGTGAGCAAGAACAAACAATATGCGTGCTACTTATTATTATTCTAAAGGGAAACCACCCACCCATCACTATATTTTATGCAGACAAAATTAAATGCCGTACGTAATATTCAATCGATGTGAGAACTGAGAAGCTTTTATATACAACCAACATAATTATATATAATTAATAAAACAAAACTAATTAAGTATACTTGTTGTGGGGGTGAGAAATTTTAGAAGGAGGGAGCAATAAAAAGGATGATGGGCTTATCCATATTGAGCCAATCAAATGAAAATGTGTTGGTGATGACCTCATGAAAGAATTTGGAAGGAAAAGTTGGGTTGTTTGCAGTGGGGAGAAAGTGGAGACAATGGTACAGTACAGGTGATGGTACCAAAAGTTGCAAGTTTCATATGTGATTGATCAATTTATTATATCTATAAGCAGAAGAAGAAGATCGAAGAAGAAGAAGAAGATGATGATGATGATTATGTAGTGGCCGGTGGTCACATACAATTTTCAGAAAACTTCTGTCAGACATTGCTACTTCAAACAATATTTGAATTTGGGCAATCATTTGATTATATAATTAACATCCAACACCAAATAGATGTGTAAAATATATAGTTTCAGGTTAATTTGAGTATGCGTTAATCAAATACCGAGAATAAACAAAGCGTGGGGTGTATGTGCGTGTGCGAGAAGGTTGTGGGTGGGTTGAGTTGACAGGTTTGTGGTTGTGGAAATAAGTGGAAGGGTGGGTGGTGCAGGTGGCACCAAGAGGCACACTTGGGGGGTGAAAATGGACCCACTAACCACAACTATATATTTGTGTGAACTCGCTCGCTCTGTTCAAAACGAAATGGCTGGCTGTTCAATCGAGTCCTCCTCCGTACCTAGCACTTTTATGGTGCCCTCTCGCTTCTATGTCTGCATTTTAGCCATAGCTACACCTTAGCCTAGGCATGTATAATATCAAAGTTATTCATTTTAAAGACGACTAGAATTCTTTTCTTCTTTTTCTATCTTTTCACTACTCGATCTTTTGTTTTTTCCTTTAATGGTAGGACCACAGATCTTACAATATTTCTAATCCCACTCAGCTAATGATTAATCAAATCACAGCATACAATTCAAAAATAAAAACTATCCACTCACAGAACTATGTGCTCAAATCTGTTCTGAAACTGGGTTCCCTCCTGCATTCGTCACTTCCTGGATCCATTTCTGAATGTATCTCATCTGCACCTTAATTCTTTTCCAATCTCATGTTCTATATTTCTATCTCTCTCTCTCTCTCTCTATATTGCTACCGGATCAACTTCTCTTCTTTTCTTTCTTAACTCTCGCGCTCTCCGTTCTGTGTTTTGGCCGAAAATGCCATTCTCTCTCCATTTATATCTTTATTTATTTATTTATTTATTTTTTATTTTTTTATTCTTCTTCTTATCAAAGACCTGACAGAAATAATGTGGTGTGGTCTGCCAGTATAATGAGTCATTTCACCTTCCAGAATGGCACATACTAGGGGTACATGTAGGGTACTCACAAGCCAACCCAATTCCAGCAATCATGTGCTTCTTTTTACCCACAAAGACTATACTTTTGGGTCATTCATGCCTTGTACTACCGTACAAATATACTTACTCAGCAATCACTACATATAAATCTCTGATCAAAACTGTAAAATCAAGTTATTATACTGTTATATATAAGGTTAATTATAAGGACTGCCAGTAAATATTTCAGACTTCTGATCAGTACTACTTGACGACTATTCTTTAGATAGTGTACGTTGTTAAGATTAACAACCAAAATGCTTTTATCAACTTATAAATAAATTTACAGGGGCTTGCAGTACCTGTGAATTGTGATGATATTGACAATGACATCTTCTATACTTTTTAAGTTTCTGCTATATATATGATGACTAAATCTGAATATATTTTCAGCAAATTATAGCGATGAATCAAAGTGTTGAATTCAGTTAATTCAGTTTATTAGGGCAATTAATCCACACATAATAAAAGTCAAATGAAAAATATGTTAAAAAATAAATGTAAATAAAAATATATTATCCTATTTTAAAATGAATATATGAGGAATAAAATTAAATAAAAATTATAAAAGTTTATAGAATTTTCTTGCAGAAAACTACTGCTTAGGAATCTTAATCACCATACAAAATCCCTTTAGTTTGATATTATGTACATTTCATTTAACACTTATGTGTTAACTAATCAAAAATAGCAATGAATTCAATTCTTGATTTGTAATTATATATTGTTTACTAAGAAAAATATATTTGGGAACCAAGTTACGTAGATCCCGTATATAAATCTGGAATAAGTTTCTTTTCCGATGAAAATTGATTCCCTTTTATATTCATTAATGATTAGTAAATACGCCTTTAATCCATCAAAGTGATGGCACCATTATCAGGGCAGTCATGAAAGTTGCCAGCAAATGACACCATTATCGTGATCACAATGCAAAAGATTAATTTCTATGAGTATCTTTAATGGTTTCATAAAAATTTCTTTTTCTTAATTAATCCCAAAGTCTTATCTAATCTTCCAAAAGCATTTAGAGACAAAAGGGAACTTCAGTAGTGGGGAATCACCTAAAATGTGTTTTAATATATAGAAGTCTATATATAAATATAAAATATTGGTGTGATTAGAATATATGGAACTCCATTAATATACATGGCACAAAACATTTGCGTCTGCAAGTTGCTGCCTCTGAGATTTGTCTTAACTTTTTTGATCTAATCTTCTTTAATTATTTATGTATCTTGTACTGATTATAATGCAGGTGGGGCTCAACTAGATAAAGCTTACAAACTATATATATACTCATAAATAAATAACTGATTATATTCTTTAAGTGATCATAAGATATTGTCCTCCTTTTAGTATAGACATGTATAAAATATTATAATTTTCATATGGTATTATAGGTGGTGGATGGAGATAGAGACATAGAGTTGCCAGCTGATGATGTGTCGTATTTAAATCTAACAAATTAAAAATTACAGTAATCTATAAAATATAATGAACCATTCCTCCCCCCACCCCCTCCTCCTCTCTCTCTCTATATATATATGTGTGTTTGTCACTCTTTTGAGTTAGTGTTTCACGAGTGTCACCACTTTAATAATTTAAGTTTTAAAGACACCAAAGTAAGTGAACTTTCAAAAATGCACTTGCTTTATATATATATTATTTACTTTCAGTTTTCAAAAAAAAAAAAAAAAATCATCTTCTTTATCGGCTTCCATTGGAGGTCTGTTTAATGGAGGTTGAACAGACCTCCAATGGGGTTCGAAATCAACCTCCATTGGAGATCAATTTCGAAGAAGAAGATGAAAAAAAAAATTTGAAAATTTTATTTTTGTCCATTAAGGCTTGGAAATTTTCGAGACTTTTCAGGTAGTTTCTGAGACTTTTTGGTAATTTCCGAGACTTTTGATAATTTCCAAGACTTTCTAGACAAAAATGAAAATTTTTGAAACTTTTATTTATTTATTTATTTATTTTAGTTTTTGAGACTTTCTGGATAAAAATGAAATTTTACAAAAAAAAAATTGTCATCTTCTTCCTTGAAACCTCCAATGGAGGTCGATTGATTTTGACCTCCATTGGAGGCCGAACTAACCTCCAATGGAGGTCTTTCATCTCCATTGACAATAGAGGATTTTTTTTTTTTAAAAAAAAAAATCAAATTAGTTACAGTGGGGGATTTTTGGAATGAACTCATTTTAGGTGTCATTTAAAAGTTATTAAAGCAGTGATACTCTTAAAATTCCATCTCAAAGAGGTGGTATATAATTTTTGAACCCTACATGTGTATCTTCATCGTAGTTAATAATCAGGAATTACAAAGAGGGTGCTTCTTTTCTACATATGTCCAAACTTTAACAAAAAAATCAAGCCATTATAAATTAAACAAAACAAAAATTCCAACCACAACTTTTTACTCTTTTAGCCTATTATCTATGACCATACAACCAGGGACGAAGCTAGGAATTTTGCTTTGGGGGCCAAAACAAAAATTAATATTCAATATCACTCAAGATAAATATATTAATACTTATGAAAAGAAATTGTTAAAATAAAATAAAATGTACCCTTAAAGTAAAGGTAATGTCCGGTTAAAAAAAAAGGTAATATCACAAAAAAAATATTTATTTTAAGAATTAAAATGTAACTTGTTGCTCTTTTATATCTCGAAAATCATTTAGAATCAAATTTATCTAATTTTTTATGCGACAGTGTATAGAGTAAAACTTAAAAAATTGTCTCAAGACAAAATGAGTATTGTAAAATAAGGAGCCTTCAATATTTTGTTTGTTTGTTGAAGTATTACATAAATTCGGGTTTTTTTTTTTTTTAATTTTTTTTAATTTTTTTTTTTTTTATAGAGAGGGAGTACTTGAACCCACAACCTTGTGATGTAGCATATAGGTGTATGTGATGGGTTTATCAATGGACCAACATCATCTCATCAGTAAGCCTTCAATATTTACTTAGCTTTTTACAATGAAAATATATGAAATAATAATGTATAATATTAGACTAGGCAATAATGTATGAAATAATAGGAAATTATTTATTTATTTATTTTTCTTTTTTTGGATTGGAAATTTAAATCATGAAAAGAAAAGGGATTGATTTTGTATCCTACTTTCATGGCAATAAAATAGGAAAGAATTTTTTTTAATTAATTTATATTATTTTTTAAAAGGATTTTAATTTATATTATTGAGATAATAAGATGGACCAAGCTAATATTATTATCTTTTATCTATTTATTAGAATACCCCCTAGATTCGCTCATGCGTACAACACTACAATGACCAAGTCTTATACAAAACTAAATAGTTCTGAATTTTTTAATAACGTTTAATTTTTTTTTTTATTTTTTTTTATAATAATAAACAAACAAATCTTGAACTTGATAGTTATTATATATCACTAAATCAGACACATTTAAAAAAAAAAAAATTATATCATTTGATAATTTTAATTCTATAAGCTCGATCATGCATGCTTATTTAGTATGTGGAAATGTGATGAAAAAAATGAAAGAGTGTGTTTGAGTTTGACATTAGTACTTTATGTCATGAAAGTAATGAAAGTAGAAGTCGTGGTGATAAATTTTCCACGCAAAAGCTTCAGATTGATTTGATTAGCAAAGACCAATTAATTAGAGAAAGGAGATACAAGCCAATTAAGTATCATAATCACCAAACAAATCTGTGCAGATGTTTCAGTTCAAT
Source organism: Acer campestre (assembly GCA_954870605.1). NCBI lineage: Eukaryota > Viridiplantae > Streptophyta > Magnoliopsida > Sapindales > Sapindaceae > Acer > Acer campestre. The sequence goes on along the minus strand of OX940803.1, from coordinate 9,412,508 downwards.
GAAAGATCTAAAAAATGAGAGTGTTAGATTTAGGTCATTGAGAGAGAGAGGGTGAGGGTCCCTTCAATATTATATTAAGTGCATCATGACTCATCAAAAATAATATTCAGGTTAATTTTACTTTTAAACTGAAACTTGATTGCGTCATTGGCTAGCTACAAAAAACTTCATTGGATAATAAAGTCATTAAGTTTTAATAATACAGAATGCTTCTGAAATTTCCATGGCAAAATCTCTCTAGAGAGATTAACTTAGAACACCATTTCTTATTGGCCTTTTTCTTTTTTAATTTTCTTCTTCTATAACATATATTCTTCATTTTGAATCATTGCAGCCCCACATCATCATCCTCTTTTCTCTTGTAAGCATTATATTTGATTCTAAATGATTATCCAAATCTTCATTTCCCATAGGCCATAGATACATATATTATTGTCCAAATATATAAGCATGCAATATGCATACATATATATACACACAACAAGCTACACCAAGTTCAAATATGTTTTTTTTAGCGATTCGAATCTGGAACATTATCAAATTGAATGTGCATTGTTTACCATCAAGCTACAACCTGTATTTAAAAGAGCACTTATTTTCTTGAAGAGAATGATGATATAGAGTGGATAGATACATCTCTAATCCACAACATGCATGTATATGGAAAACATTTGTAGTGCCATATTTCACATCATTACTTAAATTCAACCATTTTAAGAGAAAAACTTTCATGGGTGAGACCATCCAATGAAAATGCATTATATATATTGGAAACATGAAAATATATTTTTAAAGTTCCACACGGCATACTTTTATCGGACGATGTTATGACATTGACATTGATACGTTAATGAGACCATCCCACGTAAGTTTTTCTCCTATTTACTTAGTTGCTGAAAGTGGACCCACTCCATTTGCCCTTTTCATCCTATAAAATCCCTCCATTGCTCATGCTGGCCTCTCCTACCTTGTGAAAGCCACAACAAGCACTAAACATTAATCACACAAATTAACCCTCCAAAAACACCATTTCTGATATTTAAGAGCCATGATTCCAGTTGATCAGCTCATGACTGCAGGAATCTACTATCAGAACCCAATTGATCCAATCCCACCAAGTTTTGACATGTTGCAAACTAACATATCAAATTTCCATCTCAACAGTCTGTTGATGAGCAACTTTCCAAATTCTCTCAATCCTCATGAATTCACTTCACAATCCTCAAGTCTGAGCAACAATTCTAGTACTTCTGATGAAGCTGAGGAACAACAGCTTAGAATCATTGACGAAAGGAAGCAGAGGAGAATGATTTCCAACAGAGAATCTGCTAGGAGGTCTAGGATGAGGAAACAGAAGCACCTTGATGAGCTATGGTCACAAGTTGTTCGTCTTCGGACAGAAAATCACAACCTTATAGACAAGTTGAATCATGCATCAGAGTACCATGACTGCGTTCTCCAGGAGAATGCTAGGCTCAAGGAAGAAGCCTCTGATCTTCGACAGATGCTGACTGAACTTCAAATTGGAAGTCCTTACACTAATGCTGCTTTGAGAGATCTTCAAGAAGTTCCCTGTAACACAGCTCATCTCAGAGCTGCTGTATCAACAAACATATCCATTTCAAATTCTGTAGACTTGCTTCATTGATCAGATGATCATAGTTATTTATTTTCCTTAATATCAACTTAATTAATGTGCTTTGTTTCTCATCTTGAGATGTATGCAGACCATGCAATAACAGATTTTAACAGTTTTATATTCCAATTCACTTAGCTTAAATTACAGTCTCACCCATTCACATTAACATTGAATATATAGAGTCTTCTCGCCGCATATAATTAAAATCAGGTTAAACAAAATACATATGTGCAAAAGATATCCACATGATGATGGTCCATTAGAGACAAATTAAAGGCTGAATCGTGACTTTATATGTTAATGGTTTGAGAACCCCACCACAAAACCCACCTGATATATGAATCAGAATCAGACAAGGAACATAACAAACTAAAACTAATATATATATATATATATATATAATTCACTGCTACAAGAAGAAGTAATAAGTCTGTCATCAGGTGTACCAAATGAGGTGATCAAGAGCATGTGATTTATTTATTTAATTTTTTTTTGGGGTGGGGGTTGTGAAAGGGTTCCGGTAAGTGTAGAAGAGAATGAAAGAGGCAAGCAAGAGGATAAATGTTGGTGGAGGTGGTGGTGGTGGTAGTGGCTCATAATACGAAAGACCACTGTAAGAAGAAAAACAATGAAAATGTTACCCACTCAAACACACCCAAGTACTGTTTTTTGCTTTTTGTGAGGCCATCAATCATGGCATTGTTTTCACCAATTTGGATGGCGTCACGCGTCAGGGGCCGAGCCAACCCTACCCTTCAGGTGTTGCCTCAAAATCTCTCTCTCTCTCCCATGAGCACGCCTGCATGCTTATACAAGTACATTTTACTGATTTAACACAGACTGCAGTTATCCTTAATTGAATGAATTTAGTTTACAACTTGTGTACAAGCCTGGAATAGCAAGCAGTACAGCCTCCCTAGCTTATTTGTTCTTATAGATATGATTATGAATCCGGTAGCGCATATTAATTGTAATGGATAAGGCATGATTATATTTGTTGACAATGGAGTTGGAGTGCCATCAGCAAATTCTAGATTGTTTGATAAAATGTTTTATATTTTATGAGTTTTTTGTTTCAACTCTTAGAGAATATTATATTGAACATCATCTGTTCTGTTGTTCATAATCTATGTAACAGATAATTTAGAATTAGATCATGTACTGCTACTGTACTTTGTCTCCATTATTCTGTGAAGTTCACAAAGTGCTACTAAAATTGCAGTCCTGAAAAAGTAAAGCATTGAAAGGTTTAAGAGATTTAAAAAAAGTAGCAGCTAGACTTGCAAGAAAAAGACCAACAATAGTACCATATATAACAACAATCTCATAAATGCATAAACCAGATTAGAGACTTAAGAATGAATAATTAATCTGATGATGTAGTATCAAATAAGAAAGAAGAATAGTTGACAAGCATAATATTAAGTAAATCAATTGTATTTACTATGGAGAATGAAATCTAGTTTCTTTATTTTTAAGATTACAAAAGGATAGCCAATAGGGGCGTAGCTCAACTAGTATATTTATGAGCTTGGGGTTTGGGCAATGACTCTCAGGTCAGCGGTTCAAATCCTAAGTTAACGACTCGAATCCTATTAATGGCAAAAACTTTAAAAATACATATATATATATATATATGCTCTCGAATTAATAGACATTGTCAAAAAAAAAAAAAAAAGATTACATATGGATAAAACAAGGTCACAAGGACAAGTGCATCATGACTCATCAAAAATAATATTCAAGTTAATATTACTTTTAAACTGAACTTGATTGCGTCATTGGCCAAAAAAAACTTTATTGGATAATAAAGTTATTAAGTTTTAATAATACAGCAAGCTTCTGAAATTTCCATGGCAAAATCTTTCTAGAGAGATTGACTTAGAACACCATTTCTTATTGGCCTTTTTCTTTTTTAATTTTCTTCTTCTATAACATTCTTCATTTTGCAGCCCCACATCATCATCCTCTTTTCTCTTGTAAGCATTATATTTGATTCTAAATGATTATCCAAATCTTCTTTTCCCATAGATACATATATTATTGTCCAAATATATAAGCGTGCAAGATATATATATATATATATATAAACACAACAAGTTACACCAAGTTCCAATATGTTTTTTTAAGCAATTCGCATCTGAAACATTATCAAACTGAATGTGCATTGTTTATCATCAAGCTACAACCTATATTTAAAAGAGCATTTATTATCTTGAACATTTATTATCTTGAAGAGAATGATAATGCGGAGTGGATAGATATATCTCTAATCCATAACATTCATACATATGGAAAACATTTGTAGTGCCATATTTCACATCATTACTTAAACTAAACAGATGCTGACAGGACTTCAAATCGGAAGTCCTTACACTAATGTTGCTTTGAGAGATCTTCAAGGACAATGAAATCCATATTTTTACATCTAAGGTAACTATTGCTCATAAGATTTTTAAAATATTCTAATTGTAATTATAACCCACTTAATACTGACTTAAAAATAAATGTGATTACCAAATACTTTGTGGAATTTTTTTTATTTCAAACGATTTTTTTTTTACCAAATTAATTCTCATATATTTTCCAAGTACCAAATCAGTTTATAACCTTTTAAAAGTGACCAAATTGGTCCTCACATACTAAGAAGATTAGCGGGAATACAATTCAAATTAAGGGATATTCGAAGAAACACGGATTTTATCAAATTAGGAGGAAATAACTAAACCATATCCGGTACTTAACAACCCAATCCTCGTGGTAACGAACTTTACTTTCATTATATTTCATGCGTCGGCCTCATACGATTGTGAGTAGCTTTAATGCGTATCATAAATTAGCGCAATATGCATGAAACTGAATACATATATTTAAAAAATAACTCGTCATTTTAATTAAAGATTTGAGGTGAACTTATTATTTTAGGAATTGAATACATTATACTTTGTGCAATTAACTGTCAAAAAAATTACTTGAAACTTTAATTCTCAAGGTTCTCACACTGCTTTTCATATACCGTCAATAGAAATGAAAAATCCTGTTTTCGTTTTGGGCGGTGCCTGTGTGCTTCTTTTGCTGTTATTGGGTCTTGAGGTTGGGGGTTCTGCCCGTCCCTGTGTAGGCTGTTTTGTGGGTTTCTGTTTGTTTTGTTGGCCTTTGTTGGCTGTTTCAAAAAGAAAAGAAAAAAAAGATAAATCCTATTAAAGTTTTCTTTTTCTTTTAAAATATAATTATATTTTGATTTGATATATTTTTGCAACGTTGATGTGGACGATGAATGTATTTGTTTTTTCAAAAGCTGGTGTGGAACTTTCAATACTCTTTAAAGATAGTAAGCCTAAAGATTGTTCAAAAACCGAAGATATATTGCAGGTAATGAATTTATAATTTATAATTTTATTATATAAATAAATGGTCTTAGACTAATATATATTTGGTATTTTTATTTATTTATAGAAAATAGTCTTTATAAACACACAAGTAAACCAAAAGAAAAATAACTAGTCAGAGAAATCAACATGGAGAAGCCTCTCACACAGGGAAGGTAGTACTCCAACCAAAAACAATCAACATCACATGCCAAAGCTAGTCTAACTAGACTATGGACAACCCTATTAGCTTTCCTATAAACAAACATAACATCAAGAGCGCAGCAGCCATTGGCATTTTTGTTTTTGATATTTGTAGTGCATTTCTTGGATGACGGCTATTAGTGCAATTAATTTCATGATATTGTTTTGTCTGTATTCATGGATGAAAGAAGATGATTGGGCTTCCTTATTACCAGTACGATGCATATCTCTCTCTTTAAGTATTAGTAAAAAATTGTATTTTCATTGGCATATTGGAGTAAAATGACCAATATATATATATATATATATTTTAAAGACAAGCTTTATTACGGCCGAGAAGCCAGGAAACATAGAACAAAGCAGACATGGGACGACCCTGGGCACAACCACACCATAGAGAAAACAAGCACAAAAAGCAAAGAGGGCCAACAAGGCCAAAAACCGCAAATAGCCGCGGAACAAAATAAAAACAAAAACAAAAAGCCAAAGCTACAGTAGCAAGGGAAGCACACAGCGCCAAAACGAAGGCAGAATCAAGCCTGAGAACATAAAAACAAGGGAACCCAAACAAAGCCAGAAACCAGCAACAACAAACCACAACAACCACAACGACCAAGCATCAAAAAAGGCCTATGCCATTCAACGACCAAGCATCAAACATTACTCCAAATAATGCCTTTACCATTCCCACCAGAGGCCATTTTCGCTAGATTATTGACAAAAGAATTAGACGATCTTGGATTGAAGATGACCTCGATGTTATTAAACTGGAGCAAGATATCCTTGATCTCCTAGATCAGATTGATATGGTTGATGCTACTGAAACCACCCTTATTGTTAGTCCAAGAAACCGCGCTTTTGGAGTCACTCACAATGACAACTCTACGATTTATAACTATTGGATTGGAGACAACCAATTTAAGGGCTTTGTGGATCGCCATGATCTCAGAGGAGTTGGAGTCGATGGAATCGACGAACAGGGAGAAGCAACATAAGACACGGTTGTTAGAATCCCTCAGCACACCTCCGATCCCGACAGGGCTCGGCTTACCTCTCATCGAGCCATCGACATTGAATTTGAGAATGTCGAGGGGAGGAGGAATCCAACAATCTGGGCTATGTTTACTAGACTTGGTGGCATCAACACAGCTTTCCTTCAAGTTGAGTAAGATTAGTGAGATTGGATCTTTCGAACCGCGATCAAAACATTTAAACCACCAAGCCACACGGAAGTAGACCACGTCCGTTACCTGATCAGGAGAGGAATTCTTTCCATTAAAGATCAAATTGTTCCTCGCTTCCTAGATCGACCAAACTATAGCAAAAAAGAGAATGCACCAAGCTCTCTTATACTTAGAGGCTGGGCATAAGCCAACCCAACCGTCAACCCAACTCTAAGTGTTGACGGACATACAATAATGAACATCCCACAACCGAATGCAATTGAACCACAAAATGACCAATGCTGTCAGGGGGAACAATTATATATATATATATATAATTATATATATTTAAATCACAAATAACTAAAAACCAATACTTTTACATGTATGCCATTACAACAATTAATTGATATATATATATATACATTTTTTCTATTGTCAGTCCGAAGAATGTGAACCATTAGATGTACATACTTTGACTCAAAGTCTATGCATTTGTCAAAACTTCTCCATAATCTACGGTCTATATTCTTCGTCCTGATATATTTTATATGAGGACGAACTGACAATAGAAAGATTATATATATATAGTCTTTTTATTGTCAGTTCGAACTGATATAAGATATATCAGTTCCTTACATGTGAGTCATTAGATTTAAAAGATGCTTTGACAAGTGCATGCAGCCAAGTCAAAGCATTTAAATCCAATGACCAACATGCAAGGAACTGATATCGAACTGATATATCTTATATCAGTTCGAACTGACAATAGTATTTTATATTAGGACGAAGAATGGGGATCATTAGATTTACATACTTTGACTCAAAGTGTATGCACTTATCAAAACTTCTTCATAATCTATAGTCTACATTATTCGTCCTGATATATTTTATGTCAGGATGAATTGAAAGTAGAAAGATTATATATATATTGATGTATTAAAAAAAAAAACAACTAAAAACAAGTAATTTAATAACAAATTATAAAATTATTAATAATATTTCAAATGTTTACAAATATTTTTAAATATTCATATAATTTAATTTAAAAAATAAAAATTCATAAAAATACAAATCATCATGTATTAAAAAATTTACCCGAAAAAAATTCACAGGCATCCTTCGGCAGCCAGGATGGTCGAAGACGAATTGTGGATCAAGTTGTGTTAACCATGTTAGAGTTTTGTATGACCCCAAAACCCTAGCGAGCCTTTCTTGTTAGATCTGGTATCTGTAAGAAACTCTTACAACAAGAAAGTAGTAATCCAATCTACCAACTAAAACAGATCAAGCACTATATAAAACAGATATATGAAATAAGTGCAAAAGAAAGTAAAGAGACACAAGATTTATCGTGGTTCGGCTAAACAATGTCTACATCCACGTTGAGCCACTTGAAGAGGCTTTGTCACTATATGTAGTATCCTTTACAACCTTAATCTACCCAGAAGAAATACACAATAAGCCCTCAAAAGGAGCCTAGAAACCTAGAATAGTATCACTCAACCAGAACAATCTAGAGCAAACCCTAAACCTGAGATACAACTCAGAAATGCTCATAAGTTACATCAACAGAACCACCACACTCAGATCTCTCTTTTTCTCTTCTAACACTCTTGCAGATTCACAGTAGAGAACCTTGATGTTCAAGATGAACACCAAGAACACAAGAAGAAAATACATAGAGAAAAGCTTCAGAGAATAAAACGAAAAACCTAGAAATCAAATACTGATTTCTCTTTCCTTCACTTCAGCTTTTATACACCTTATCAGATAAGATCCACATCACTCCTGAATAGCCTAACAGATGTTGCCAAATCAGCATGTAATCTTGACTCAGCAATTCACTCCGATAAGCCTTGAAACGATGTCGTATGGATAAGTGAGTAGAAGCACCGGACTGAGAGCAACTCTGTTGGGCTTTTGCTGGCTTCAACCTCCTCTCATCATTGGGCTTCATCTTTTGGGCCACCAAATAGGATGAGATGGGCTACATATCAACAAACCACTTGCACCCAATAGTCATTATCTATTGTGGTATCTATCACAAACAAATGCACATGTCCCGAACCATCCTCCCGTCTCTCGTTTGAGGACGTCCTTCGGAACTTGCAATATGCTTCTCTAGTCCAGGTCACAGCAGATTCTTATCAAAAATCGGATTCTACATCATTGTCACGAGTCACGATAAGCCTCCTCCAACTATGACTGACAATGTAGGTTTATATTTAGTCCCTTTCTCTACATGATATGTAAAGTTGTAATTGTCATTTTTGATTGCTTGACCTTGTATATGCCTAAATATTTTTTTAGAATAGAGTTGTTATTGATGCGTTATCCTTTTCTACATAGCACTTGAAAATGATGTGAGATCTTGGAACTGAAGTAACATAACTAAAAAGAAGATTGCAATAATAATAAAAAGATTATTTAGGTGATGAGATCATCAGAACTTGAATAATTCAAATCTTGAAGAAATATAAAATTCATACAAGATTTAGTCATCTTCAGGTGAATTGTTGTAAGGTTGCTGATGTGAGTTGAAGAAGCCCTCCAGGAGAAGAGTGGTTAATTGGTGACACTTTGAAGTCACGCAGCCTCCTGATTTATTATATTCCTTTTGTTGCTCTGTTGGTTATGAAAACATTATTCATTTGTTGAGTGGCTGTTGCTGAGCCCTCCAAATTAATTCTGGAAGCTTAAAATACAAGGGAAGGCAGCAGTAGGGCAGTCAAAATCCAACCTGAAAAGTGAAAAATACATCACAAAGATGAAAGATCTGATAAAATGAATAAATTTATCCAAAGTTTATAATACATAATCATCTTCTTCACTTCAACGACATGGGTTCAAGTCCCACATTTGTCTATTAAATTGCAACGTATGGGGAGATACCTCTCAATAGTCGGAGTTGAATTTAACTAGATTTACATTCAGGACCGTGTTTGTAATGGTTGATCTCGACAAGTCTTAACAGAAACCTTATCCGATTGATGTCCGATTTAAAAAAAGAAAAGAAAAAATAGTTGGCCAGCCATATCTGCTTTGATCATCCAGAGAATGACATTTCAACACTCCTATCTGCTGTTTCCAACCATAAACATATTTTGCTTTGATTTAAAGCTCATATTTCTTGTTAATTAGTGCATAATCAACTATTGTAAATATATGATTGTGATATCTCATCTACCCTGCCAGTAACATCTTGTGCAAATTACTCCTCTGTTGATGATCCTCGGTTAACTATTAGTTCAACCATTAACTATAACAATATTTAATTATTCTGAAAGATAACTGCATTAAATAAGGACATGTGATTCAAAAAATTTCATGTGCAGAAATTTCAAAATCTTGATTTACATTGGTGCTAAATGAATGAATCCCACCCCTCACATCACCTCGTACACCATGCATATTTTATAAGTATGTGTGATGGGTTTTCTTCCTGTTTGTGGGAGTAGATATCCGGAGGACCGGATCGTGTATGTATTGTTTGATTTTGACAGATCTCAATCGTAATATTTAAAATAAATAAATAAATAAATCCCACCCCCTAAAGTCTTAACATATTTATCAAAATGGGGCATTTGAGAGCAGATTTGAGCCCAAGAAATAAAAAGCCCAACAAGTAGAAGCTGTGCTGATGATGGTAGCGTGGGCTCCACTTTCGCGGGCTTCGTGTATTTGACCGAGTAACAGAGCAGTGTCGGCGAATAAAGCCAGCCAACCATGCCTGAAACGACGCGCAACAACACTACAACCCACGCGCACCATCCAATCATATGAGGCTATGAGCATCTCATGATTTTTGCATTCAATCGGCGTGGCATCATTTTCGACATGATTGGAGCGTCCTTCACACGCTCTTAACTAGAGAGTATATTATCAACGTTTTTTTTAAATAAATAAAAAACGTTGTTCATAATTAATTTACTTGAAACCCATCAGTGTCGGAAGACAAACAACAAGCAGAAAACGACAACAGAATGCTCTCTAAACCATGCCGTTTCATTCTGTGAGATTAATTTTATTCACAGAAATCCTCTCTTGTCAGCTCAAAAATACTTTCATTTTTTAACAATTTAATAATAATATCTCCGATTTTTATCAGGCTATTTCGTTTCTGGTTCTCTCAGTCACTCGGTTACTCAAGTCTCTGAACCTCAAAAAAAAAACAACAACAAAAAAAAACCTGAGATATTTCAATCCGAAACGACACAAATTCACTTACATTTCTCCGATTGTTCAGCTACTGACTACACAGGTTCATGTCTTATCATTTTCATCTACTTGTTTTTTCTTTTTTTGTCATCCGAGTGAAGAATTTGTGAATTGTGTTCTGTACTTGTGTTTAGTACTGCATTGTAATAAATCTGTTATGTATTTGCAACTTTGAGCTCAAAAAAGGGGCGGTTTTGATTGTATAATGTTGTATCTTGTTTGGATCTGATGCTAATGGTGGAAAAAGAAGATAAAATCGAGCTGCTGTAAGTAACTAGATTCTCATGAAGTTAAAAGAAGCCTAATTTTTTATGATTTGAGTTGCCTGACTTGCCTCTTTGGTACACTTTCTACTTTTGCATTAAATGTGCTCGAAGTAAATTTCTTTGCATGTTCCTTTTTCTTTTTAATTTGTTTGTACATTTCTTCATACATACATCTCTTGTTTATAATATGTACTTTTAGTGGCTTGTTCTTCTTCTTAGGTGTTGCTTAATTTGAATTATTTCATGCCCATATAATGTTGCTGGAAATTGTTTGCAGATAGCAAAGTATAATTTTAAATTTTTGGGGGTTTTGGTGAAAGAAATGGAATACTCCATCCAACTTGTATGAAGAATTTTCTTTTCTCAGTGGTTGACAATGAAAGTTTTTAATTTTAAAGTAGTTTGTATTTTTTATTTCTTTCCTTGATATACAGTCCCTTTTATTTAATGCACTAGATTATGAGATCTTTAATCTCTACTCTATCTCATTATTCTGCATTTTCTGTGTGGATTATAGGAATTTAACCCTTTTGGATTGAAGTTCTCTAAACACATTGCCACGGTGTTCAGCGAGGTGGAGGAGCAGTCTGTTTGTGCAACAATGGTTCTAGGTCTAAGTGCGAAGAACAGGAAGGAACCTACCATTCATGTTGATTATCTAATTTACGTTCAGGAGATTAAGCCTTGGCCACCATCACAATCGCTGAGATCCCTCCGGTCTGTCTTGATTCAATGGGAAAATGGTGATCGAAAATCAGGGTCTACAAAAACAGTTGTCCCTTCTGTTGGGTCTGTTGTTGGAGAGGGGAAGATTGAATTCAATGAGTCTTTTAGGCTTCCTGTAACTCTGGTAAGAGAAATGAATGCTAAAAATAAGGATGCTGATACATTTCAGAAGAATTGTTTGGAGTTTAACTTGTATGAGCCTCGAAGGGATAAGACCACATTGCTGGCGACTGCCATTGTTGACTTGGCAGAGTATGGTATTGTTAAAGAGACCTTAAATGTAAATGTTCCCATGAATAGCAAGAGAAGCTTTAGGAACACATCTCAACCAGTTTTGTTTGCTAAAATCCAGCCAGTCGACAAGGCCATAAGTCGCACAAGCTCCTCATTGAGGGAGGGATTCTTAAAAGAGGCTGCCTCAGATAAGAATGGCGGTGAATCTGTTTCGGCTTTGATGAATGAAGAGTATGCTGAGGAAGCTGAGATTGCATCTATCACCGATGATGATGATTCCTCACACTCATCTGTGATTGTTTCTTCTTCTTCTACCGAATCCAACAAGGGTTTACCTTCTCAAAATGAAGAGGTACTTATTACTTGCTTTTGCTTTCTTTCATTATCTTTAGTGACTATCATTCATTTTGGTCCAATTATATCTGATCTAATGTGGCCAATACTAACCTTTTGCTTATACTGTAACTCTTGTTGGATTAATTTTTCTCCTGGCAGTTGTTTGGCTACGTGGGACCAATTATAGGAACTTTTTTTTTCTGTTCTTCTGGCCTGCATGGCCTCATAATCAGCTAATTAGGAAACTTGGATTTTGTTTTGACAAATTAAATTATGCCGTTCAAATGTTACTGTTAGACCCTTAGCTATTAAACTAAGTTTTTTGGATTAATGGTGGTTTCTCGACATTGCATTAGAGATATCTAACCAAGAAGTTTTGTGTTTGGATACTAGCAAATTTCTCATTCTATTAAACAAATTACAACACAAAGCAAAATAGGCCCTTATTCAGATTCGTGCAATGAACTAGTTGATTATATCTAATCTTATATGCAAAGGATTTGTTAGAACTTAAGTATTCTTGTTATATGTTGACCTTTCAGCTTATGCTGGGCTTAGTAAATTCTGAACACTGTACTAGATAACTTAATGAGTGGCTCTAATTTGCAGAATGGACCGGTCATGTTGTCAGATAGCACGGGACTTAAAAAAGGGAACACCCTAGGTTCAAAATTGCAACTGGGAAAGTCAAATATGAAGTCACAGATTATACCTCATGAAATTGGGAAGACTTCATCTTGCTCATCATCAATAGATTTATCTTCTGAACTTGGAAGCCCACTAAATGGCCATGCTTCTGCTCCCGACTCCCCAATTTCTAGTTCATTTACCTCAAAGAATGTTGTAGCCCACAGTGTTCATTCTCCTGCTTCATCATTCACTAATAGAAATGCTGAGGAAGAGGCCAGCGTGTGCATGAGAAGCAATGGCTCTGAAGATTTGACTCAGCGGGTTCCAGAAAAGCTTTATAATGGAAAATCTGCAATTAATGGTGAAGCTAAGCAACACAGTGAGGAATTTGCATCTCGCAATTTTCCAACAAAAATATCATATCCGGACTCTGGGGATTCTCAAGTCAATGGAGAGGGTGGTGGAAAAACTCTGAGAACTGGAAAAAATTCCAAGGAGGATGCTACACACTCAGATGATGATTGCAATGGTTTTGTGGAGGACATACAGAGGATGGAACAAGAAGACAATGAACTAGAAAGGGAGAGTTTTGAAGATCAAAGAAATTCTACTGAGAATGAACCTTTAAATTTTTATTCACGTGATGCTAACGGAAGTCAAGTCTTGTTTGGAAGTGATGCTCTATCTTCAAGCAGTGAAAATCTTGGAAACCTTGTACTGAAAGGAAATATCTCAAGAAGTGGTAATTTGAAGCATGTGAAGTCAGTTAGATCATCATCCGATGCAGCTAGGAGCAATGGATTGGTTACAAATAATCTTCACAAAGAAGTGAAGGAAAATGGCGTTTTTGGAGATGCACAGAGTACTTCAGGAAGCATCAGGACCAACGAAAGAAAAGATACCAAGGTTTATCCAAATAACTCTAGAAGTGCCATAGTAGACAGTAAAATCCATCTGTTGGAAAACAAAATAAAAATGCTTGAAGTGGAGTTGAGAGAAGCTGCAGCTATTGAGGCTGCTCTTTACTCAGTAGTTGCTGAGCACGGAAGTTCCATGAGTAAGGTTCATGCTCCAGCTCGACGCCTTTCTAGGCTGTATCTTCATGCTTGTAAAGAAAGTTCCCTATCCAGGAAAGCTAGTGCGGCAAGAACTGCTGTTTCAGGATTAATTTTGGCTGCGAAAGCTTGTGGAAATGATGTGTCTAGGTATTTGAAATTCACATTATTTTCTGCAACTCCTTTAAGCATTCAATATACAGTCACATTATTGAAAAGTGATACTCCTTTGATTCAATAGCATGTAAAATATATTATTTCCTCAATTTCTTGGGTTCTTGTGGTGGACGGAAAAAGAATTCTATTAGGTTTTTAAATTTAAGAATTAAGGCATTGACTGTTAAAACTCTAAAGTAAGTTCATTGATGGAAGCTTGATAAACCTCACATTATTGGGGTTTCAACCTGACACTTGACATGTCTACCCAGGAAAACTCCTTGAATTGATTTATTTATTTTGTAATCTTTCCGTAAATGCAATTTCTGTAAACAGCCAACTGGATGAGTGATATTGTTGGGAAGAGGTCCATGCATTTGTGTTGCTGCATTAGCTGAAACTTGAAAGTCAGTAGAATATATACGTGTCCATTTTTGTTTAAGGAAATTTCTGGAACTTTTTATAAGCTCATTTGACCTCCTGCTACTATAATTGCAGGTTGACATTTTGGTTATCAAATTCTGTTGTGTTGAGAGCAATTATTAGCCAAGCAAATAGGGGCACAGAGCTTCAATCTGAAGAAAAAAATAGCGGTCGAAGGGGAAACATCAAGATATCATCTCCATTAAAATGGAAGGAGCCTTCTCCCAGCAAAAAGGAAAACATAAATGGTAAGCATGGAAGTGTTGGTGAATGGGAGGAACCACATGCATTTTCATCTGCTCTTGAAAAGGTTGAAGCTTGGATTTTCTCCCGAGTAGTTGAGTCTATCTGGTGGCAGGTCAGACGTTAATTCTTTTCTCATGTTTGTTGAATTTGAGTGTATGATGGCAAATACGACCTTACAAAATGGACATCTTGAACCTTTTATAGTTATCTGAGCTGATTCAGTATATCCTGCCTTTATCCAGACTCTAACTCCACACATGCATGCTGCTTCGGCAAAGGCAATTGATAAAGGTATCGGTTCTGGCTCGAGGAAAAACTCTGGAAGTACATCTATTTCTGGTGATCTAGACCAAGTAAACTTTTCATTGGACCATTGGAAAAAGGCTTTCAAGGATGCTTGTGAAAGACTTTGTCCAGTCCGTGCCGGAGGACATGAATGCGGCTGCCTGCCATTGTTGGCTAGAATGGTAAATCTATACAGTTGCCTTTTGTTAACTCTTTCTTTTTCCCTTTTATTTATTCATTTAATTTATTTTTTACATTTGGGATGTGGGGGTTGGAATTGGGTAGACTATCATCTTTGACCTTGAAAGAGCTTAATTAATTGGGAACTTTAGGACATTCTTACTAAATTTCTTTTTCTTTGAAGTGACTCGTTTACTAAATCTTTCGACATTTACTTTCAATCCTTTTTGGATTTTTGTAATCATTATTAGTAGATGCTCCGTATAATAAAGTTGTATGCAACAGTTCAATTAACAACAACAATACTGATCATTACTTTTATTATTAAAAGATAACATAGTTTTTTATATCCAGTCAATGGAGCAATATAAGAAATAACATTACTATTGTTTGGTCATCTGTGTCTGGCTATTTTGTAGATTGATTAATTTGACAGTTATAGACAATTATAATGATTGAGCTTAGGTTCTCTATGGCTAGGTTCCTGCTATAAGTACTAATTTTAATCTCCTCATATTGAAAAAAGAAAAAGAAAAAAAAAAAGAAGCATTGTACTGTCACTGTTAAATGAAACTCCTGATCACAAATTCATGGCAAACATTGGTTCAAATTGACGGGGATCTTTTGTCAATATTTCTGATGTTTGGTTGTTTGATTAAACTGCTAAGTTTATTTGGTTGTTTTTATTTATTTATTATTATTTACTGAGTTTTTCAATGGTTTGACATTACAATGCATTTCTATTATGTATGTAGATAATGGAACAATGTATTGCAAGATTAGATGTGGCTATGTTCAATGCCATTCTTCGTGAATCTACTGATGAGATTCCAACTGATCCTGTTTCTGATCCCATTAGTGATTCCAAGGTGCTTCCAATTCCAGCTTGTAAAGCAAGTTTTGGGGCTGGTGCACAACTGAAAAATGCGGTAAGAAATATAATATTAATTCTTTCACATAATTTTTTAATGCCAGATCAACATTCATCATGGTAGACAGGTTATAATTTAATTACTTGATATACCTACTGAGGTGCTGTTAGGAATTTGAAAGGAATGTTAAAGGAGTGTACTTAAAATGATGACAGAAATGTTAGTTGATTGTTTTGAGTGTACTCAAGAATTATATAAACATTTACAAGCATTAATTATAATTTATTTCTTTGGTGTTATCAGATTGGAAACTGGTCTCGATGGCTGAGTGACCTATTCGGTATGGATGATGATGATGATGACTTACTTGAAAACAAGAACCACGACGATGAAAATGAGGAGAGACAAGACACATCCTTTAAGTTATTCCATCTTCTTAATGCATTGAGTGATCTCATGATGCTTCCAAAGGACATGTTGTTAAGTAGGTCCATCAGGAAAGAGGTTACACCCATACGACTCTTCTGATCTCAAGTCCGTATAGGCAATACTTTGCCGTTGTTATTCACTAAGCTGTGTTATTATTATTATTGTTGTTGTAGGTATGCCCGGCTTTTGGTACCCCGTTGATCAAGAGGGTTCTGGACAATTTTGTCCCAGATGAGTTTTGCCCTGACCCAATTCCAGATGTTGTTCTTGAAGCCTTGGAATTCGAGGTGAGTCGATTCTAAATGAATGTACAATGTTTTGCTTCTGCACGTAGACACCTAATCAGTAGTATTCTGGAAGTAGATTAATCCCATGTGTGTTCATGAATTTTATAAACGTAAGTCGTCATGTTGCATGCTTGACTCGGCAAAAAGTTTTGGTAGACCGGAATAGGTTTCTTACTTCATTGCCTAACAAAAATATGGCCTTTGCAAAGATTGGAACTAATATTCATGCATTCACTTGATTTAGGATCCTCTTGAAGTTGGGGAGGAATCTGTTACGAACATCCCATGTATTGCAGCTCCTCCACTCTATATGCCACCTTCAGCAGCTGCTGTTTCTGGTACTATCGGAGAGATTGGAAACCAATCTCAGCTGAGAAGAAGCGGATCTTCAGTGGTCAGAAAGTCATACACCAGCGATGATGAGCTTGATGAATTGAATTCTCCTTTGTCTTCAATCTGCATAGATGGTTCCCGGTCTTCCCCAGTATCTAGAAGGTCCAACTGGATATCGAAGGAAAATAACAACCAAAATGCTGTCAGATATGAACTCCTTCGAGAAATATGGATGAATAGCGAGTAAATATAAATAGATTCTCAAGTATACATGAATAATTGATGTTGTAAATCTTAGTCAAATTTTGGTTCCAGGTCCCTGTGTGGCATCCTTTTTTATGTATCTGTACAAAGAAAATGTTTGAAACTTCTTGTAGCGTCAGCAGAACAACTCAGATCTGTACCCTAATGGAGTAATTTAGTGAACGTTTTGAAGAAAAATTTGCCTAGGTGATCACTAATTTTACTGAGATAAAGAGGATACAAACCTTTTACTTATCATCAGCATTTTTTTTTTACTGACTAGACATTGCTAGATGGAGAAACTCAAAAATTGTTTCAGGATTTAAATATGCTGAAGATGAGAGAGAGAGAGAGAGTTTCAATGGGAAAATGAATACATTTTTATAATGGTCATACAAGCCAGTGTAGTCTTCTCCGTGTTTCATCTCTCAACCAAAATTATATTTATATTACAAACTTAGCATCCTCGAATTGCATAGAACAAAAAGACAGACAAAATTCATATCCAGATGGACGATCTCAGTAAGCAAAATTTCCTCTTTCACTCACGTTATACTATTTACTATTTCGCCGGAATGTGAACAAAAATAAAGCAGTTTCTGGATCAAATGAAGAACCCAACTCATGCGGTGAGCTTCTGTGAAGAGCTAACAGCATTCATATGCTGGAGATGTAATGCGGCTAACAACCCTTGCCAAGTTTCTCCAGGTGCACCTGCCACTTGAAAATCAACTAGTTTCCTCTGTTTTCTGTAGTAATCTTCCAATTGCTTGCCCTGCAACATATAAAGAGGTTATCCGATTAATGGAAAATATTTCACATTAGAGTAGGACCAACTACCAAATCAAACGAACAGCAGCAAACATATAGATGATCCACAGAAATGGTATGGAGTATATGGAAAATCTTCTGATCAGTATAAACATTATAATTCTAACAGATGTGCTACTCAAACAAACTAGCAACCGTATTGAGCAAATATATACAACGGGATACAGCTCTTGTAAGCGCATATTCAAAACAGCATAAGTAGTACCTGCTCAGCTTGGATACGGAATTTTTCCTTCCAGGCACCGGCAGCATCAGTAGAGGAAAACCTGGCACTGCCCATGCCAAGTAATTCTTGGCAGGAAGAAAATGTGTCACCTTTGAGATTCTTTTTAACCAATTGTTCTTCAGTGTCCTTAAAATTCACGACAAGATCAACGTCCACAATTTGATCAAGAATCTCCTGCAAAAAGCCATAATTACAGAAGTTCAGACTTCTCAACAATGTTGAATCCAAAGTATACATCTTATATGATCAAATAGCACCCACAAACACAACAAAAAGAAATTGCAAAATCAATAATTACAGAAGTTGAGACTCACAGCTTGAATCCTTGTACGAGGAATTCCATCGAGAATAAACCCACTTTCACCTCTGCAGTATCCTTCTTCCAGCCTCTTCGACAAAAGCGCGAAAATGACTTCCTCTGGAACAAGCCTTCCTTCGTTTATCGCATTTGCAATCTAAATTGGACAAAGAAATCAGCACCACTCCTTGTAAATATAATATATTTCATAATCTCAAATTAAGGGCAAAATAAAAAACACAATCCATCGTAATAAGAAACAATAAGAAAAACTACAACCAAGACTAGATGCTTTGACGAGAATCAAATAATTGTTACAAATTTGTGAAATTTCCATCGTCCCTGAATAATTTCCTTAAAAGTTAATAAACTTTAGAACAGAGAGAAGAGAAAAATGCAAACCTGTTTATAGAGCGAAGAGCGAGGGTTTAGTTCTTGTCTAACAAGACTTCCCATGGAAATGTGAGGAACTTCTAGAAGGTTCGAGAGCTTCTCTGCGTAGACGTGTTTCTTGACACCAGGGTCGCCGATAAGCACCCACTGCACTCCCCTCCTCGGCGACGACTCAGCCGTGCCGATCCTCGCCATCAGGTCACTCGCTTCCTCGTGAAGGCCGTACTCCTCCTCTTCGTAGTACTCGTACGACAGCTGAGCCGCAGACGCCGATCCGTAGTGTCGGGTCCTGGCGGCGTTGCGGAGCTGCGACGCGGCTGCTCTGAATAGGGTGAGTCCGGCCATGGCGGCGCAAGAAATTGTATTTTTGGTTTTTTGTAGAAAATGAGAGAGATGCGAAGAGGAGCTAAAAAAGAGGGGTTTTACTTACAACAAAGTGGAGGTTTTTGGGAGGCGAAGAGTGGGGTGTTAGGAAAATGACATTTATTGGATCTAAAAATTACGTTGATACCACTACTACTCTTCCACGTGTGCCTCCGTTATTGGAGTAAAATCAGTCAGGCACCTTTTTTTAGGAACTGGACGCGAGTTGTCCACAGTACACGGAGTGCTGATGTTTGAACTATTGACACGTGCATTTCATGGTTACGCGATCTTGTCTAGTGTTTGGTGGCATTTTCACCGGTCACCAGTGTAATTGAGTCGGATATTTTTCTTAAGGCGAATTGCATTCACATGTGTATAGGGAAGAGCCCACAATCCTCACCACCATTTCGGGGAAAAATCCTTTTCAAATGGGGACGGAGAGGGACGTATCCAGGGTGGGTTTAAATACTTTATTTATTTATTTTTATTTTATATCTCCGATATGAGAAAAAAAAAATACACCTATTAAAAAGACATAGTAAATATCTAGAAAAATATATATTCTAAATAAATATATATATTTTAAATAAAAAAGAAAACAAAACATAAAAAAAAAAAAATGAATACAAATATAATTAAAGTACACTAATTACGTTATGTCTTATTATTTTTTTAAAAATCAAATTTATCAATTATTATATCTAGATCAATAAATATGAAAATATAAAGTTTATAAAATTAAAACTAGATTAATATAATATTTCAAAACAAAATAAAATAATCAAATGCATGTAACTCATAAAAGAATATCTAGTTTGAAGACAGAAAAATTTTAAATTTAGAAAGAAGTTGAATCAATTTTGGAGAATGAGAGAGATAATTGGTATAAAAGTCACTTTTATAAAAATAAAATGAAATGAAATATATCAGGGACAACAACGTATAAAAAAAATCTATTAGTTGGTGTAATAATAATTATAAATGGTATTTTGATAAATTTACATTATATTTTTGATATTTTGAATTTTTTTTTTTTTTTTTTTTTTAATGAGCTAGGGTGGGCTTGACCTAGCACATGTGTAGTTACGTCCCTTGGATGGAGCTAAATTTCATACCCAAATACGAAGGGGGATGAGATGATCAAAGATATTATATATTATTCGTCATTATCATATAAATTATGAAATGATATGGTGAATGATAAGATAATAACAAGTCACCTGTCACATCATTTAGAATAATTTTTTGGATCGTCTAGAATTATTTTATAGATTTAAAATTTATATATGGATCTAGTATCTTTTTATAAATACTTGTACTAGAGTATAGACTACCATAATTTTACCTACAAACATAAAATTATATTAAATTGGTGAAACCTAATTTTAAGTATTGAGAAGTTTTCCAACTTTTTGCTGTTACTTTGATTATTCTCTTCATCGTTTCAGGTAAATCTTCATATATATATATATATGAAAAAAGTTAAAAAACTAGTTTGAATATATGATTAAATGAATATGTTTTGTAAGCATAGGCAATATATGAAGTGATGGCAAGTCTTGATGAATATACTCCATAGTCCATATGCAACCAAGCTTTGAATGAAGGAGTAGTTTTGCCAGAAAGACAATTACAAAGAGGATTGTAAGAAGAAATGGATTCACAGCAAGTGGGTCTTTACTTTTGTGATCATTCTTGAAAGCTAAATAATTAGTATTTATTTATTTTATATAATTAAAAAAAATAATCTTAATTACCATTATTAAATTATAGTATTTATTAGTCTATTTTATTTTCAATAATAAAGCTCTCGAGTTGCCCATTACTATATTTTCTCTTTTCCATCTCTTTCTCTCTAATAAATGCAAACAAATTGTAATTTGAAACAACCACCTAGGGCCAATTGTAATTAAATTCTCATATCATGGTTTTTGTTTCGTTGTATGTTCTTACCTTAAAAGGAAAACATTTAAATATATGATTGCTATTTACGGTAACAAAAAAAATCGTATAGAAATATTGAAAAAAAACTAAATTTTATTTATTAATTATAAAATTTACAAAGAAACTGAAGGCTCCTAAATTTAAGAGAGTTTTTAAATCTAAAAAAAAAAACGGCCCTAAATTATTTATAACTAAGCCAAGCTAAATAGCTAATAAGCCTAAGAAAATAAGAGAGAAATAAATAAATCCTAAGAATCTAAAATTCCATTCTCTAGTAAAACAGCCCCCACGGCAAGCCTCTTGACAATATTTCCACAACTTGTTTTTTCAAGCTTTTCTTCATTAACTTAAATTGAACATGACTATTTAGTATCGTGAGATGAACCTCATGTGATGACAGAATTAGTAGTTTATAATTTTAATTAAAATACATTATACATATATCAAGATTTTTTTCTAATGAGCTCTAGAAATTATATTATATGACATATACATTCTTTTTAAAGTTATTTTTATAAATCCCATTTTTCTAGATTAGTTTACAAATATATAAATATTATGAGTCCAACACATGAAAAGTAAATTTTTTTTTTTTTATTTTTTTTTTCAGAGCTTGTAGAAATATGTGAATGTTCCTCTTTGTCACGTGTCACTTTCAAAGCTTTCAAACTCTTGTTTTTGACACCCGTACGTGGTTATATATAATTTAATCAACTGCACTTTATCCTAGATTACCTTATTTTATTTTATTTTTGTTAGACCACGGGGTAATGAGGTATCCCTCACTCCGATCAGCAACCAATCGTTAATGAGTGGGACTAATTCCCGCTTCAACCGGGAGGTTAGTAAATCTTGACCACGAGGTACTTCCAGTGAGGTTCAAACTTGGATAGAACCCGAACCATTCGCCCCACTAGGAGTACGGTGACCAATCACACCACAGCTCGTGGTTACCTAATTACTTGGTTAAATCTAATTACTAGATTACCTAATTACTTGGTTAAATCTGATGCCGTTCTAATGTTGCAAGAAACGAACAATTTCTACTTTTTTTCAAGGTAGAAGCAAGGGATAAATGCTCATAAAGCTTTCTCTTTTTATATTTACTTCTTAGTTAAGGAACTATATATATATATATGGGAGAACTTTAAAATTAGTCAAAAAAATTAGTGGGTTTATAGTTTTTATTCAAGATTATCATTTTTATTGTTTTTTGTTAAAATATCCACTTTTTCGACAAAATTGCCCTTCTTTATTAAAAAAAAAAAATCTCATTTTTTTTCTTCTTCTTCTTCTTCTTCTTCTTCTTCTTCTTCCCAAACCTCCATCTTCTTCTACTTCTTCCCGGATTTGTTTAATTGAGTTGCCCTGGTGTGTTTAATTGTGTTGCCCTTGTGTGTTTAATTGATTTACACCTGGTGTATTTAATTGATTTACACCTGGTGTGTTTAATTGGTCTGCCCTGGTGTGTTTAATTGAGTTGTCGTGGTGTATCTAATTGGCTTGCCCTAATGTGTTTAATTGATTTTCCATGATGTGTTTAATTGAGTTGCCCTGGTGTGTTTAATTGGGTTGCCCTGGTGTGTTTAATTGGGTTGCTGTGGTGTGTTTAATTGGGTTGTCGTGGTGTGTTTAATTGATTTACACCCCGGTGTGTTTAATTGGGTTGCCATAGTGTGTTTAATTAGGTTGCCGTAGTGTGTTTAATTGGTGGCTTGGTGTGTTTAAACAAAATGAAATCTGGAAATTTCGTTTGAAAAAAATCAAATCTGAAATTTTTTGATTAAAAAAATTCTGATTTTTTTTTTACAAAACCCAAACTCAAACAGAATGCCCACCATTCATAAAACACAACCACAACTTGGAAAAAAAACGAGATATTAATATATATATATATATATATGAAAATTAAACACAACCACAACCACAACCCAAACTTAAACACAACCACACAAAAAATTTAAACAAAAAACGTGTTGGGGATAATCCTGGAACTGATGAACGCGGAATCGCCATACCTAATATACGCTCATAACTCATAGCAAATAATAACGTCAATAAGTAGGAAAAATAGATGAGAGAGAATAAAACAATCACAACATAAGATATACGTGGAAAACCCAAAATGGGTAAAAAACCACAGGCCATCTAGAAGACAGAGAAAGTTCCACTATATGATAAATTGTTACAACCATATACTCCAGGATTCTCTCTCACACCTAACCCCAAACTCTACTCATAAGATCCTTACCAAGAACCCCACAATATCCCTTAGGTCTCCCCTAAATATCACCCACGAATCTCTAACTAGATCCACCGATATTCCTTTGGATCCTTCATCGGATATTCCCATTAGGTCTCCCCGGATCTCACTCACACTCTCTGATGTTTACATGGTGTTCTTTTCTCCACAGCCTTAAATATAAATATTAGGACTATTTATACTAGTTACAGGGAGTTTAAGATAAAAGGAAATCCTACTCCTAAACGTACAAGACTTACTTGTTTCACATAAATACTATTTCCTTTTATGACAAGTCTTCTTGTAAAGAGTATTCCTTTTCCTTCAAGCACAAGAACTTCCCAAAAGAACACTTTCCTTTTTCGTTGAAGATTTCCCATTCCACGCATGCTTATGATTGACTACGATTTGGGTCACGGTTGCACACCTGCTTCCTAAACTGTTATAAGTCACCTTAAATTACATCGCTTAGAAAACCGCGATCAACACGTTGAAACAATCTTCAGTCTACCGTTCTTCTGGTCTTCAAACCTCCCTCAAACAACACCATTCCATTTTCCAAACGTATCCCACGTCTCTAGGAAGCTCCACATCAGTTGAGTCTTGTTTGGTTCACTTAGGAATACAAGTCAAAACCTAACAATTCTCCCATTTGACTTGAATTCTCAAGGCCTTTGTCCATAGCCACAATTCTCATTACCGAGAATCACCATACCCCACCACAAGTTATAATCACTTAGGAACGAACCATCCTAAGATTTTCCTTCACATTTTTTTTTTGTTCGTTGTTCCGGCACCATGTTGAAATAACCTACTGAAATTGTGGTACAACTCTTCAAGTCAGATTTCCAGGGAGTTCGTTAGCCATCGACATCTTTGTCCACCATACACCTTGCATCACTTTCTAATCAATGCCTTGTGTACAATTATGGACCACTAGCAGCAACATATCTTTTTCCATAACCAGTGGGGAAAACTGCCAAAATGATAAACATGTCCTTACATCACCCAACCATGTGAAAGACTTTCTATCATTGCATCACATACTTGATGAAAGACTTGCTACTAGAAACTGGGAGTGCTCTGCCGGATAAGCCCCACACCATACCACAGATAGATTTTTTTTTTTTAGTAGTCAGGAGTTTTTTTTTTTTTTTTTTTGATAGTCAATCAGCTCCTTATGTAACCCAGATTGAATCTCCATGACTCATACCTGTTACCACAAGCCAAACTTCTTCTCCATTAATATTCTTCCTTTCATCAAACCCTACCGAGTTCAAAACCGCCTTCAAGACGTATCTCCTTTGCTAAACCATACTAGGCAACCATGATCATCATTATCCTAATGTCACAAAGTCCTTCATACGATCTCTTGTAAAGACTTGTAACCGCCATCGTCAAACCATATGGCTCTGATACCAATTGTTGGGGATAATGCTGAAACCGATGAACGCGGAATCGCCGTGCCTAATATACGCCCATAACTCACAGTAAATAATAACGTCAATAAGCAGGAAAAATAGATGAGAGAGAATAAAACAATCACAACACAAGATATATGTGGAAAACCCAAAACGGGTAAAAAACCACGGGCCGTCTAGACGACAGAGAAAGTTCTACTATATGATAAATTGTTACAACCATATACTCTAGGATTCTCTCTCACACCTAACCCTAAACTCCACTCATAAGATCCTCACCAAGAACCCCACTATATGATAAATTGTTACAACCATATACTCTAGGATTCTCTCTCACACCTAACCCTAAACTCCACTCATAAGATCCTCACCAACACAATATCCCTTAGGTCTCTCCTAAATATCACCCATAGATCTCTAACTAGATCCACCGATATTCCCTTGGATCCCTCCTTGGATATTCTCATTGGGTCTCTCCGGATCTTACTCACACTCTCTGATGTTTACATGGTGTTCTTTTCTCCACAACTTTAAACATAAATATTATGACTATTTATACTAGTTACAGGGAGTTTAAGATAAAAGGAGATCCTACTCTTAAACGTACAAGACTTACTTGTTTCACATAAATACTATTTCCTTTTATGACAAGTCTTCTTGTAAAGAGTATTCCTTTAAGAACTTTCCAAAAGAACACTTTCCTTTTTCGTTTAAGATTTCCCGTTCCACACATGCTTATGATTGATTACGATTTGGGTCACGGTTGCGTACCCGCTTCCTAAACCGTTACAAGTCACCTTAAATTACATCGCTCAGAAAACCGCGATCAACACGTTGAAACAATCTTCAGTCTACCGTTCTTCTGGTCTTCAAACCTCCCTCAAACAACACTATTCCATCTTCCAAACGTATCCCACGTTTTCAGGAAGCTCCACATCAGTTGAGTCTTGTTTGGTTCACTTAGGAATACAAGTCAAAACCTAACAAAAAGAGATCTGGAAAAAAAAAAATTAAAACAAAAAACGAGATCTGGAAAAAAATTATTTATAACTAAGCTAAGTGGCTAAGTCTAAGAAAATAAGAAAGAAATCAAGAAATCCTAAGAATGTAAAAGTCCATCTCCTAGCAAATAGCCTCCACGACAAGTTTTTTGACAATATTTTCACAGCTCATTTTTCCAAGCCTTTCTTCACCAACTTCAATCGAACATGACTTCTTGCCAAAACATTCCTATTCAAATATAAATAAATAAAACAAAATAAATTATTAATTTCTTCATCGTTAAATTGAAAAAAAAAAATTCATTAATGAATTTTTAAGCTCAGATTAAGCTTAAAAACTAAACATGAAAATAATAAAGTTTGTTTGCGTGCTTCAATGATCTAAACCAAAACAAATCAATCTTTGGTATTTTTTATTATTTTTTTATTTTTTTCAGATCTATGAGTTTTTTTTTTTTTTTTTTTTTTTTTTTTTTTTTTTTTTGTAAATATATTTTTAATGGTGGAAATGGTATATATCCCATACATTCACTTTTGTGTTAATTTTTTTTTAATATTCCATTTTTTATATATATATATATTTTAATTTTTAAAACTACATATAAGGGTATTCTAGACTTCTTTGTACCTTTGACCATTGACCGTTAGTTTTTACGGATGACAACTAACGGTAGGGAATGTCCATGCAACATTCATCAAACGTCATGTAAGTTTTCTATTAATAAGCCCAAAAATGTCATATCCGTGTAATTATGTCAAATCTCTAGGGACGTTTATGCTTGTTAATTATGCATACGTAACAAAGATTAAAACATTAAATGGATGCTTAATGGATGTTCTAATCTTTACTTAATGGATGTTTTAATCTTTATTGCTTGTTAAAATTATGTCAAATCTTTGTTTTAAAAAAAAATGAGTATAATGATCATTTTGATGTTAACATACCAGTTTTTCATGATCTTCAACCTCCCTCAAACTATACCATTCCATCTTCTAAACATATCCCACGTCTTCAGGAAGCTCCACATCAGTTGAGTCTTGTTTGGTTTACATTTGGTTTGCTTAGGAATAGAAGTCAAAACCTAACATTTTTTCCACTTTATGAAATGTTTATCCATCCAATTAATTATAGATGGGAAAAACCTAAAAGTCAATTTTCATACTAATTAAACTCTGATTTTATTTTACAGAAGGTTCTAAAAGTTGTTTGGTTGATTCATCCTTCAATTAATAGTTTTTCTCCTAGTAACCAGGAATAGTTGAATCAGTCTGTAAGTTTGATTTAGTCTATAAGTTTATTTAGGGTGTTCAGCCAAAATTAGTTGAGAATTTTTAGTGAAAATTATAGTATAAATAGAGTTTGTAGCTTTTGCTAAAATCAGCACTTCTGCATTGTTCATTAAATAATAAATCTTTCTTCTTCTAAGAGCATCTCCAATGCAAAAGTCTATTAGAATATTAGAGCATATCTAATGCAAAAGTGGCTTACATTTCAATAATTATTGACATGTCAACAATAGTAAGAGACTTGCTTCCTATGTAGTATAAAAATCTACTTGATAGACAACCAAATAAAAAAACTATCTCCAATGCTCATGTTTAAATATTAATTTATTAATGACATTTCTAATTATTTTATTTGTTTTTTATTTTCATCAAACAACTTTCGTAATGATTTTTTTATATATTTATCTTCAAATGCTAAGTTGGTGTACAATATAGATGTCTAACAGAGCATCTGAAAGTAGGCATTCAACTTGACAGTGTCTATTATTATTTTTTTGCCACATCAACTTGACATTGAGTAGCAACATCGGAGAGACATATTTAAACACATTGTCTATTTGTCCTATTTGACATATAATTTTTCCACAATCCATTGATGCATTGGAGATGCTCTTAGACATTGTCAACGTGACCGTTTACTTTCAGAAGATCTGTTGCACAATTATTTTTTCGGTTAACTCAACAACTATGTAAAACTGACATTAATTTTTCATCTATTTTTAGTAAGGAAATAAAATATATAATAAAACAGGAAAAAACTATAGACACGTTATTAAAAAAAATTGTGTTTTAGACAGAAGCATTGGAGACCAATTTTTGAGTTGATTGTCTATAAAATCTATTTTTTTGCCACATATGAAGCAAATCTCTTGACATTGTTGCCATGTTAACAATTATTTGTATGCAAGCCATTTTTTGCATTGGAGATGCTCTAAATTGTTCAATTTGTACCAAGCTTCTCCCTTTTAGATATGTGTTTTGTCCATACCCAAGAAATTGTGATCTTCGATTCTCAAAACCAATGCATAATCCATATTTGGGTACTTCTTGTTTCCTGTGTTGATGTAGGGGAAGCTCTGTCAAGAAAAACCAACAAGAAACAAATTGAAAATAACCTACTAACGTTCCGTTGATTTGCGCACGAATACCGGAATATTAGGCTTCAAATACGATAATCGACTTCGAGCACGAAAGATAATGTAAATGGATAGTTGAGAAACATCTCTGAATTTTATTAATCAAAAGCTAAAGAAATTGAATGCAATTACAGAAATATAAATAGGCAATAATTAACCTTAACAAAAGAAAACTCAAACTCTAAATCCTAATCAAACTCTGAAACACTTAAACTAATCCTAATTTAAAACGATTACTGCTGTAAACTAATCCTAATTTAAAAAGAATTCTGCTGCTAATAATTCAAACAATCCGGGACTCCAATTCCTGAACCATCAAGGAACCAATTCGGCAAACTCATGTAATCTGCCACAGAGCCAGTTGTCAGCTTGACCCACCTGCCACATCACCTTTATTTGTCCAGCTCACGCCTCCATCCAACTGGAACATCAGCCTTGCAGCTGAATCATGACAATAATTAGAAACAATAAAACAAGAAACAACTCTCTTAGTGTGCATGAAACTTAATGGCCGAATTCGGATATGCTACGGCCCGTTATAGAAGACGGAGTCTTCATAACACTTGTAGGGCTCGTCTTGGAATTTTCGAAAATATATTATAATGTTGATTTTGAGTTTGTTTGCCCTCTGAAATGGCCCCCAAAATTTGCCCATTCTAACAGTTTCGACTATTCCGAGTCTTTGCTTCCTTCTTTCCGCACCCTTCGTCTTTGAGTCGATTCCTCCTCTCCATGAAATCCAAACCTTTGTTTGCCGTATTGTCTTTGCTTGCTGCATCATTCTCTCCAGGTTGAAGAAAATTCGTTCTCGAATTTTGGAAAGGTATACTGAACACACCAACCTATACGGCGATTGAAAACAATGTTTCGTAACCAATTAGTTTCTTCTGCGCGCGGAGATAGGAATGTACGCCTTACCACCGTGGCTGACCCATGTTCTTCAGCTGTGTTGCCACTGTCCAAGACCCCTATATTGTTGAATTTGGGTGCTGATTGGTCGCCTATGCCCAAGGATGCCTCCTTGTCGACTTTTGGTGCTGCATGACACTCCTCTTCAACTAATTCTGGTTTGGGATCATCATTAATTGTTATAAAATCAGGGCGTACCATTAACATTGGACCAACATCACCCTCCACCCAATCTTCATTGACCATCTCCTCTCCATTAAACTGCAGTTCGTCCCCTGTTTTAGCTTCGTCTTCATCTGCAAATTGTTGCATCTCTGCACAGAGATGGTGCTCCATCAACAAAGCACTAGTGTCGCTGTCCACAAGGTCCTCTTCCATGGTCTCTACTTCGTCAAATTGAGGTTCTTCACCAACTTCCACATATTCTTCTTGGACTTCCTCCTCTTCATCAAATATGGGTTCAGCTCCAATGCTTGCTTCTTCTTCTTCTTCCGTCTCGGCGATCAATACTTTCTTGCCCAATTTCTTGCACTCGGACTGTTTGTGTTCAATGCCACCATAACTAAAGCATCTCAACCCACTCGACGACCTAGCTTGCTGTTTCGGGTTAGCAACTAGACACGGAACGACGTCACTGCTGCCTATCGCTGCTTGGCTAGTTGCACTGCCGCTGCTGGTGCTTGATCGCAGTTCGCCTCCTCTTCTACGTGTGACGGTCTTCTTCACTTACAAAGGCTCTTTGATGGGTTGTAGATACAGTACCCGGGTCAAATAGTTTCATAACCTCAACGATTTGCGAACGAAGGCCCCCGCAATACCTAGATACCAATTGATCTTGAGTTTCTTGAATATTGTTACGCACAAGCAGTTGGTAGAACTCCATTGTATACTCATCAACTGTCCGCAAACCTTGATGCAATTTTTGCAATTTTTGATACATTAATTTCTGAAAGTTGTGGGGTAAAAATTCTGATCGTATCTTTCTCTTCATATTCTCCCAATCCGTTAATTTTAACTTTCCCATTCGAGTCCGTGAGAGCTTGAGTTACTGTCACCATGCGGCTGCCCGTCCTCGAAGCCTAGTTGCCACCAAGGCTACCCTTGCATTCGTTGGCACGTTTTTAAACTCCAAGATCTCCTCCACGACTCCGAGCCAATCGAGGAATTCTTCGGGTGTAAGGTTTCCCTAAAATTCTGGAATATCTGTCCGCATACCCGACTCCCACTGCCAGCTGTTTTCACGAGCTCGAGCTCTTTGACACTGCTGCGGAATCAAGTCTTCCTTGCTGCTCTTCTCATTACTTCCTTCCTTGTCTCCATTCGAACTTGAGTCTAGGGGACGAAAGGTATTTTGGTTGGCCATTAACATAGCGATTTGCTCAGTTAATCGCGAAACCTGTTGCCCCAATCGTGCCATGCGGTCAAGTTCGATAGCTGCTTCTACAGGAACTCGGTTTGGTGGACGTCTTCTCAGCGGCATGATGATGTCGTCCTGAACGAACACGGCTCTGATACCAAACTGATGTAGCGGAAGCCCTGTCGAGAAAAACCTACAAGAAACAAATTGAAAACAACTTACTAACGTTCCGTTGATTCACGCATGAATACCGGAATATTAGGCTTCAAATACGATAATCGACTTCGCGCACGAAGGATAATGTAAATGGATAGTTGAGAAACATCTCTGAATTTTATTAATCAAAAGCTAAAGAAATTGAATGCAATTACAGGAATATAAATAGGCAATAATTAACCTTAACAAAAGAAAACTCAAACTCTAAATCCTAATCAAGCTCTGAAACACTTAAACTAATCCTAATTTAAAATGTTTACTGCTATAAACTAATCCTAATTTAAAAAGAATTCTGCTACTAAGGTGGCGTCCTGCAGCACGTTTTCAGCCTGTTTTTGTTTTTATTTTCCAAAAACGATTTCGAATTCGCGTCCTGTAAACCGTTTTTCATTTTATTTTAGATTTTATTTTCGAAATACAAAAACAAAATGAAAAACAAAAGCAGTGTTAAAAGTGGAAATTTTGAAAAACAAAAAAAAGTTGTTTTTGTTTTTGTTTTTGTTTTTCATTTGAAATGGGTCCCATATCATTAATATATATTTTATTTTAATAAAAAAAAATTCTTTTTTTTTCTCATGAACTAGACCCATCAGGCATCAGCCTCCTCCATCTTCTCTCTCCTCCTCCATCTTCTTCTTCTTTCTCTTCTTCTTCTTCTTCTTCTTTCTCTTCTTCTTCCTCTTCTTCTTCTTCTTCTGCTGCCGCTCGCCACTGCTGCTACCGCCGGTCGTCGCTCGCCGCAGGTGCTGCCGTCGGTCGCCGGTCGCCGCAGGTGCTGCCGTCTTCTTCTTCTTCTTCCTCTTCTTCTTCTTCCTCTTCTTCTTCTTCTTCTTCTTCTTCTTCTTCCTCTTCTTCTTCTTCTTCTTCTTCTTCCTCTTCTTCTTCCTCCGCTGCCGCAGTCTTCTTCTTCTTCTTTCTCTTCCTCCTCCACTCGCCGCCGATCTGCTACCTCTGGCCGTCGCCGTCGCCGTCGCCGATCTGGTCTTCCTCTTCAGCTGGTCTTTTTCTTCTTCCTCCTTTTCTTCTTCCTCTTCCTCTTCCTCTTCCTCTTCCTCTTCAACTGGAAAGTTTTGTTTAAATTAATAATTACATTTTTAAAAAAAAAAAATTGGTTAATTATTTAATCAATTTGTATATAATTGTTATAATATTAAATTTCAATTTTCGAAAGTTTTCGACTATCCTACCGGACACGTTTTTTTCGTTTTTATTTTCAAAATACGGAATCCAGTAAATGCTACCAGACGCGTATTCGGAATTCAAAAACAAAACCAAAAACACTGTTTTCATTTTCATATTTATTTTCGAAAAACAAAAACAAAAAACGGCTTACAGGACGGGCCCTAATAATCCGAACAATTCGGGACTCCAATTCCTGAACCATCAAGGAACCAATTTGGCCAGCTCATGTGGTCTGCCACAGCGCCAGCTGTCAGATCGGCCTACCTGCCACATCACCTCTATTTGTCCAGCTCACGCCTCCTTCCAGTCCAGCTCACGCCTCCATCCAGCTGGAACATTAGCCTTGCAGCTGAATCATGACAATAATTAGAAACAATAAAACAAGAAACATCTCTCTTGGTGTGCATGAAACTTAATGGCCGAATTCGGATATGCTGCGGTCCGTTATAGAAGACGGAGTCTTCATAACATTTGTAGGGCTCGTCTTGGGCTTTCTGGAAACATATTATAATATTGATTTTGAGTTCATTTGCCCTCTGAAAAGGCCCCTGAAATTTGCCCATTTTGACAGTTTCGACCATTCCGAGTCTTTGCTTCCTTCTTTCCGCACCCTTCGTCCTTGAGTCGATTCCTCCTCTCCATGAAATCCAAACCTTTGTTTGCCGTATCGTCTTTGCTTGCTGCATCACGCGTCCTAACAAAACACATTTAACTGGATAATCGCCCGACTCAGAATGGGAGTGGGGACTTGGTAAGGTGAGAGAGTTGATTCGTGATGTGCGTTGAGTGAGTTGACTCGTGACATGCCAATGCACATCACGAATCAACTCTCTCATGTCACCGAGATAAAATGGTTTTGCTAACCGTCACAAATCAACCCAACTTATTGGGATTGATAGAAGATTCGAAGCCCTGCAATGAGTCGAAAAAAGTTGATGACATTGAAGAGAAGGACACTTCATTCATCGACAACGTCATCTATAGCTTGGCGGTATGATTTTTGTAAATTTTGATTTCGCTAGAAAATGAGTGAAAAATAGATTTAGCGCGCTGATATACATGAACAATAATAATAATAATACAATGGATTTCAATGTAATGGCTCAAATAAATGAATTTTTTTTTTAAATAAAAACATATAAAATTAGATAATGACTCTTATATAGCTATCTATACAAAATAAATTGTGTTGGCCGGGAGAAAAATTAACTTCAATACGTTTGAATATATATGTTCAAACTATTTAAATCATGTCATGTAGTATGTTTTCATGCATGTAATTACTTATTCATTTCACATATTGTATGATTTAAGTGGTCTAACAATTGTGTTGATAATAATGTAGAACAAGGGACCGACTACTATGCATGCCCTGCATGATGCAGGGGTGTATAGTAAGTCATTGGATCATTTCAAATTGGATCCAATGTCTTCTATTTATTGTGTCATTACCTTTGGAATGAGCTTCTCTTCCCTCTAATGCTGACATTACCACCTTTTGTGACAATGCTACCACATTTGGGATAATACCCCTCTGGTCTCGAACATGTTTGTTGATTAATTTTCCCATAAACACTTATAAGGATTTTGGTTTACATTTGAATTTGTAGTCATATATAATATAATTAACTGCACTTTATCTTAGATTACCCAAACCGTTGGTTAATTAAATAGCCAAAATTTGATGCTGTTCTAATCTTAAATGGAGATTTCTACTTTTTGCAAGCTAGAAGCAAAGGATAAATGCTCATATATAAAGCAGCTTGCTCTTTGACATTTAGTACTTGCATAATGCTCATATATATGCACTTGTCAAAGCTTCTAGTGGTCCACATGCATTGATATTGATATAGTTATATCAGTACGCACTAATATGAACGGGTGTATATTGTATATATATATACACACACCCCTCCTTTTTCATTTACTTCACACGTAGCATCTTCAAAATGCACAGCTGCCTCTTTTCTTTTTTATATTTTTATTCTAACTTATGCCACCTCTCACCAATTATGCAACATCTCTTCATTATGCACTGCCACCTGGCAGCTGCTTACCCCTACAATGCATTTTTTTTTTTTTTTTCAATTGGACTGGATCAACTTTTGGGATCTTAGGTCATGCATTTAGGTTTGGATTTAGGCTTGGGAATATTTTATGGAGCTGGACGTTACACTTTAGGCTTTAGACACGTACCCCTGAGTGGCAACATACGCCTTGTCATCTTGTATCAGATCTTGGTAGACTAGACCCTTCAGCATAAATTATTGATTGGAATATTTTTTGTTGATTAATTTTCCCATAAACACTTATACAAGGGTACGTTGTTAAGGATTTTGGTTTACATTTGAATTTGTTGTCGTATATGATATTATAATATAATTAACTGCAGTTTACCTTAGATTACCCGATCCTTGGTTAAATAGCCAATAAAATCTGATGCTGTTCTAATCTTGCAAGTGAAGAAACGAATAATGGGAAATTATTTATCGAATATTAAATGGAGATTTCTACTTTTTGCAAGCTAGAAGCAAAGGACAAATGCTCATATATATGTATATATAAAGCAGCTTGCTCTGCTTGTATTTTGTACTTAGTTTTTTTTTTTTTTATTCCACATTTCTTTTCCTCCATGTCATAGGATTGATGATTCATTTCCCTTTTGAAGTATCAAGATAGTTGCACATACTGCACTTTATCTTCTTTATCAAACTTGTGTGGTACAATCTCCCACTTCTCTTCTTCAATATTTTTCAGAATTTTAATTTCTTGCTTGCTAATGCACTTATATTAACTTGTTCTGATGTTTCCAATATTTGCCATTTTCATGCTCTTATATACTAGTTCTTGATTTTCTTCTTCTTCTTTGTTCTGTTTGAAATTGATTGTTTCCAGGGAGATAAGAATTCAAGAAGATCATTTATCATGGAGCCGAATTCTCCACACAGTCAAGACACCATTTCAATAGAGGCATTGGCCTCTTACTTTGAAAGAATGTTGTATAGTGATCTCTCCATGTCATCCGGAGTCTGCATATTTAGGATTCCAAAAATACTCCACAGACACAACCCCCAAGCTTATGAGCCAATTGCATTTTCAATAGGCCCTTTTCACTGTGGCGATTATAATCTCAAACCCACAACGAAAATCAAAATGAAGTACATGCAAGGCCTCCTCCTTCGTTCAACAAATTCAAAGGAACTGCTGAGGAAGCTCGCTGAAGCTGTCAGGGCAATGGAGCAAGAGGCCCGTCAGTGCTATGCAGGGCCAATTGGAAACTCCAGTGTTGAAGAATTTGTCACAATCTTGCTACTTGATGGTTGCTTTATCATTGAGTTATTTAGAATGGATGCTGATGAGATAATTAAAGATCCTGATGACCCCATTTTCTCCATGTCTTGTTTGCTTGAATTCTTGAAACATGACCTCATTTTGCTCGAAAACCAAATCCCATGGCAGGTTCTTGAACGTTTGTTTAACATTATTATGGTTCCGGGAGGCAAATCCCTGATTGAACTTGCTCTTGAATTCTTCAGCAACATGTTTTCATCCCATAAACCGTCCATAAAACCAAACAAGTTCGCCAACCATGAAATCAAGCATATTTTAGACCTGCTAAGGCTTTCATTGATTTTGCCGCTAGACAGATGGGGCACGTATTCAGCATGTCATGCTTTACCTTGTGCACGGAAAATCAGTGGTTCCGGACTCAAATTCAAGAAAGTATTCCCCGATACCATCCTTGATATAAGATTTAGCAATGGTCGTCTGGAGATCCCACCATTGCTTGTCCACGGAACAACAGAAACCGTCTTCCTGAACCTCATCTTCTTAGAGCAATTCCTCCCGAATTGCCCACCAGTCATCACCTCTTATGCAAATATCATGGACAATCTCATCGACACAATCGAAGACTTAGAGATAATGTGCGACAACGATGTTCTGGACAACTGGTTGAATCCTGAGTACACCACCCGAGTCTTCAACAAGCTAACCAACGATACTTATGGGAAGGATATATCCGTCTATAATGACGTTTTCACGCAAGTGAACGATTATTATGTCCATAGCTGTTGGCCGAAATGGCGATACTTTTATATACTGAATTATTTCACTGCTCCTTGGGCTATTGTTTCTCAGGTTGTTGCTGTCATCTTTATGATTCTCGGTTTTCTGCAGACCTATTACACCATCGTCGGTTATCTGAGTGATGAAAAGAAAGGAACTTGACTGTCTCAGGAGACCTATTACAACGGTTTTCACTAGCTTCCATGTTGTAATTAAGTTGCATGAATCCATGACTACGTATATATATATATATATATATATAGAATATTGATCTTTCTATACATGGTCTTATTTTGTAAAAGGGAGAATCGCAAATACCCCCGACTTTTAAGCTAATGGCAAATCAAACCCTCTGGTTTGAACAATCAGCAAACAACCCCCTACAAATTTGAACAATCAGCAAATAACCCCCTACAAATCAGCAAATAACCCCCTACATGCAGCAAATAATGCAAGGGTTACTTAACGGTAGGGGGTTGTTTGCTGATTGTTCAAACCAGAGGGTTTGATTTGCCATTTGGTTAAAAGTCGGGGGTATTTGCGATTCTCCCTTTGTAAAATTATAATTAGTGTATTGAACCTTGATTGATCTCCATGTCATTCAACCTAAGCACAAAAGATTGTAATAAGAGACAAAGATGACTAGTATCAAATTCACTTGATATTGACATGATGCGGTTCATTATTGGAACAGGATCTCCTGCTCAACATATGCTGATTTTTTAAAATTAATCAGTTGACTTGGCGATTAAGCAAATGAATGGACAAGATTTTTTTCTCCCACCTGACAAGCCATGGCCAGCTCAGTCCCTAATTGTTTTCTTTATTTTTTTTTCTCTGCCATCTTACAAACGACATTTCCCACCAATCATCACTTCTTATGCAATGATAAGCAAAAGACTTATGCTGAGAAGATAACATCACAAGACAAACCAAAGAAGGAACAAAAACAGAGTATCAATTGCTGATTGTATCCAGCTGATAGATAAAAGTGTTAATTAGCAACTTATCCAAGGATTAGTCATTATAGCTGATATGGCCTGCCTAGTCAGCAGAATTAGTTAGAGAATTCTGTTAGTTAGTTAGAGATTCTGTTAGTCAGTCAGAGAATTCTGAAAACACACATTTTGTGTGTTTAGATTCTTGAGTGTATAAATACGAGATTGTAACCAAACATTTGTATTGATTCATTCTTCTCAGATCATTGTAAATAATATTGAAATAGTTTCTCTCAAAAAAGCACTTCAATGGAGCACTTCATAAACTCTTTTTACACAAGAAAAGTCTGTGCGTCATTTCATCGAACACCTTGATGTTCCTTTGAAATATTCTTCTTTCAGTTTTACATGCAGTTCTCACAGACAATCTCATTGACACAACCAAACACGATGCCACTCAATTTTATAATCCAGTTTTCTGCTATTAAATCTTTACAGCTCCATATCCCATCTTCTGCTTATTAGTTTAGAAGGAAAAATATTCTACCATGCTGTTTGCCTGTTTGCAAATATTGTGAGGAAACCTCTCATGCTTTGTCATGGTGTAAGACAGCTAAGGAGCTTTGGAGGAAAACTTTTTTATAGGAACCATCGTCTGGTTTCAAAAGTCTGAAGTACTGCACTGATTTGGTGAGATGGTTATGCTATAATGTGATGAAATCTGCTTTGCATATGCTCAACCGCCCATGAAGTTTTTATGGTTTTTCAATTTTATTTTTTTTCTCTTTTGAGACGTTGGTTCAATTGTAAGTTCTTGGAACAACTGCCGGATAAAACATTTAAATAGATGGTTGCTATTTGCAATAACAAAAAAAATCGTACATAAATATTGAAAAAACTTAATTTTATTTATTAATTATAAAATTTACAAAGCAAAGTACCAAAGACTTCCTAAATTGAGGGAGTTTAAATCAATTAAAAATATATCAGTTTCTACTTTCTTGCATGTGGGTCATTGGATTTAAATATTTTAACTTGGCTGCATACACTTACCAAAACATATTTTAAATCTAAATGCCTACATACAAGAAACCGATATATATATATATATATAATTCAAGTCAGTGCGCATTAATATAACTTTATTAATGCGTTAGATGTAGATCATTAGATTTATATACTTTAACTCAAAGTATATGCACTTGTCAAAGCTTCTAGTGGTCCACATGCATTGATATTGATATAGTTATATCAGTACGCACTAATATGAACGGGTGTATATTGTATATATATATATACACACACCCCTCCTTTTTCATTTACTTCACACGTAGCATCTTCAAAATGCACAGCTGCCTCTTTTCTTTCTTATAGTTTTATTCTAACTTATGCCACCTCTCACCAATTATGCAACATCTCTTCATTATGCACTGCCACTTGGCAGCTGCTTACCCCTACAATGCATTTTTTTTTTTTCAATTGGACTGGATCAACTTTTGGGATCTTAGGTCATGTATTTAGGTTTGGATTTAGGCTTGGGAATATTTTATGGAGCTGGACGTTACACTTTAGGCTTTAGACATGTACCCCTGAGTGGCAACATACACCTTGTCATCTTGTATCAGATCTTGGTAGACTAGACCCGTCAGCGTAAATTATTGATTGGAATATTTTTTGTTGATTAAATTTCCCATAAACACTTATACAAGGGTACGTTGATAAGGATTTTGGTTTACATTTGAATTTGTTGTCGTATATAATATTATAATATAATTAACTGCAGTTTACCTTAGATTACCCAATCCTTGGTTAAATAGCCAATAAAATCTGATGCTGTTCTAATCTTGCAAGTGAAGAAACAAATAATGGGAAATTATTTATCGAATCTTAAATGGAGATTTCTACTTTTTGCAAGCTAGATTGCTAGAAGCAAAGGATAAATGCTCATATATGTATATATAAAGCAGCTTGCACTGCTTGTATTTTGCACTTTGTTTTTTTTTTTTTTTCCACATTTCTTTTCCTCCATGTCATAGGATTGATGATTCATTTCCCTTTTGAAGTACCAAGATAGTTGCACATACTGCACTTTATCTTCTTTATCAAACTTGTGTGGTACAATCTCCCACTTCTCTTCTTCAATATTTTTCAGAATTTTAATTTCTAGCTTGCTAATGCACTTATATTAACTTGTTCCGATGTTTTCAATATTTGCCATTTTCATTCTCTTATATACTAGTTCTTGATTTTCTTCTTCTTCTTTGTTCTGTTTGAAATTAAGTGTTTCCAGGGAGATAAGAAGAAGATCATTTATCATGGAGCCGAATTCTCCACACAGTCAAGTCACCATTTCAATAGAGCAATTGGCCTCTTCCTTTGAAAGTATGTTGTCTGGTGATCTCTCCATGTCATCCAGAGTTTGCATATTTAGGGTTCCAAAAATACTCTTCAGACACAACCCCCAAGCATACGAGCCAAATGCATTTTCAATCGGCCCTTTGTACTGTGACGATGATAATCTCAAACGCACACAGAAAATCAAAAGGAAGTACTTGCAAGGCCTCCTCCGTCGTTCAACAAATTCAAAGGAACTGCTGAGGAAGCTCACTGGAGCTGTCAGGGCGATGGAGCAAGAGGCCCGTCAGTGCTATGCAGAGCCAATTGGAAACTCCAGTGTTGAAGAATTTGTCCAAATCTTGTTATTCGATGGTTGCTTTATCATTGAGTTATTTAGAAAGGATGCTGATGAGATAATTAAAGATCCTGATGACCCCATTTTCTCCATGTCTTGTTTGCTTGAATTCTTGAAACATGACCTCATTTTGCTAGAAAACCAAATCCCATGGCCGGTTCTTGAACGTTTGTTTAACATGACTATGGTTCCGGGAGGCAAATCCCTGATTGAACTTGCTCTTGAATTCTTCAGCAACATGTTTTCATCCCATAAACCGTCCATAAACCCAAACAAGTTCGCCAACCATGAAATCAAGCATATTTTAGACCTGCTAAGGCTTTCATTGATTTTGCCGCTAGACCGACTCAACAGAGCTGATACAGGATGGCAACCTTTCCCTTGTGCACGGAAAATCAAAGGCTCCGGAATCAAATTTAAGAAAGTAGCCCCCGATACCATCCTTGATCTAAGATTTAGCAATGGTCGTCTGGAGATCCCGCCGTTGCTTGTTCAGGAAACAACAGAAACCATCTTCCGGAACCTCATCAGCTTAGAGCAATGCCTCCCGGATTGCCCACCAATCATCACCTCTTATGCAAAGCTCATGGACAATCTCATCGACTCACCTGAAGACGTGGAGATACTGTGCGACAACGATGTTCTGGACAACTGGTTGAATCCTGGGGACGCCACCCAATTCTTCAACAAGCTATACAACGATGCTTATGTGAAGACTTTTTACTATCATGACGTTTGCCATGAAGTGAACTCTTATAGTAAAAGATGGTGGCCGAGATGGCGATACTTTTATACACATAATTATTTCTCTACTCCTTGGGCTATTGTTTCTCAGGTTGTTGCTCTCATCTTTTTTATTCTCGGTTTTCTGCAGACCTATTACTCCATCGTCGGATATTTGGGTGATAAAAAGAAAGGAGCTTGACTGTCTCTGGAGCCTAATTACAACAGTTTTTACTAGCTTCTGTGTTCAGGATTCTGATCATCTGCTGTGTTGATCTTTGTATGTCTTCTTTTGTAAAAGTAGTCCATTGAAATTTAATTTGCTCTTCGATATTGTTATTCAACCTAAGAACAAAAGATTGTATTAAGAGACAAAGGTGACTTGTATCAAATTTAACAAGCCTATTCATGTATGAAATTCTTCTGGTGTGTATATATAATTGGTTAAATTACTTAATTGTTTTCTTTATTTTTTTTACAAACGGCAACCCTAAATCCCTAATTGCCCACAGATCATCACTTCACTTCTTATGCAATTCTCATGGACAATCTCATTGACACTAGTACACATTTATGACATTCACACTCTTCTGAGTATTCTAGGCAGAACGACTATTATTTTGAACCCGAGGTCTAGCAACTGTTTTGCTGACTCCTTGGCGAAGAAAGTGACGCAGCGGGGTATGGCGAAAATAAGAATGATCACTTTGTCGAACCCTGAGGCACACTCAAACGAACCTTGACGTAGCGACCGGTAGTTACCCAAGCATGGATCGCCATGCAGGGGCCATCATTCCCTAATCTACGTTAGAAAATGGCGCTCTCGAATCCTCAAAGAGCGTGTCGAATCCACGACAGATAAGTGTTCCAAAGAACGATTTTATTGATTATCAAAAAGTTACAATAATTGGAAATAATAAGACTATTTATAATAAACTAATCCTAATACGACTCGAATACGACATTCCTAAAAACATTAAAACAGGAAAAATATTAAAACTAACCATAATCTTCTAAGATTCATGATTCCTAACTTGATTGAAAAACAAAGATCAAATCTTACCCAAAAGGTAAGTTTGATTTATTTCCAAAACCTAAATTTAATTCCTAATCAAACTAAAGTAAATAAACTTGCTAAATAAGAAATAAAGACCCAAATTAATAAAATAAGAAAACACCCAAAACTGTCCTACATCAGTCACCCCTTCTTAAAAAAAAAAACTTGTCCTCGAGTTCGGTTAAAGTATGAGGATTGACAAGTAAACAAAGAAAACCCTTATTCGTCTTATGGGAGCGGTAGACCCCAACCGAAAAATCTCTCCGTAGTCCATCCCAAATCCACAATGGCACCACAGTAATCCTCCAATGAAATGTAAAAGATGCCCAAGCTATTTGCCATTGGCGATGCCTACCGATCGCGGCTCGGGCCGCTGGACACTTATGGAGGTTTGGATGGCATCGATTCCTCGCTACTAGTTTTTTCCATCCCACATAGTATTCTCCTCCTCTTAAAAAAAACTCATCGTCGAGTTTGGCAATGTTTTGTTTAGGTGGATAATACTTCAGATGTACCACCTTGTTAATTACCGGCTTGAATGAACTTTCTTCAAATAGTAGGAACAATGTTGGATCTTCGAAATCCGAATGAAGAGAAGCAATCTTCAAATTACCCCTAAAAAAATTGTGTGGATTTTCAAATAAGTTGTCACCCTCGGAAACTTTTTCAATGGAAATTGATTTAGCTTCCAGTTGTGCTTCAACCACAGTTAGATCACAGTCTTCAACTTCTAACATCAATTGATCGTCTTCAATTCCTTCGACAGTTTCAACTTCATAAGAAATATCTTCAACTATATTTTCTGCATAACAAAAATCTTCAAAATAATCATCTGGAAGATATTCCTACTGCATTACTTGTTTCATAACAGGCCATGACATGATCCTATCCATTCCAAATCTTTTTCGATCTTTTTGAAAGTCTTCCCACCAAATCAATGCATCGTTTTTCAAACAATCTTCTACACATAAAACTTTCAGACTTTCTGAGACTATACGATAGTCAAAATATTCTTCAACTTCTTCCAACCAATTAATAAATTCTTCAGTTTTCATATGTCCATAAAAAAATCGAAGTCTTGGTTGATAATCAGTATAACTCGAAAGATAATTACTGGAACCAAGTAAACCATTGAAACCCATTGAGAACTGAAATCAGAGTCTGAAAAAAAAAAAAAAAAAGTACCGAAAATTGAACCTTGAGAATTGCTTAGGAAAAATAAATCCACTCGCGGCTTCTGGTGCGCGTGACTTTAATGGCTGAGAATGCG
This sequence comes from Acer campestre, assembly GCA_954870605.1. Classification (NCBI taxonomy): domain Eukaryota; kingdom Viridiplantae; phylum Streptophyta; class Magnoliopsida; order Sapindales; family Sapindaceae; genus Acer; species Acer campestre. The sequence continues at coordinate 9,369,655 of OX940803.1, read as the reverse complement.
CGGCTATCTTTGGGGCTGATTGTGAATTCTTTGAACTATTACACACCTTTTTTTTTTTTTTTTTTGATTTCTTTCTCTCTCTCTCTCTCTTTTTTTTTTTTTGATTTCTTTCTCTCTTTTTTTTTTCGATTTTTTTTTTTTTTAATGGGGAAATATGGAAGGTGAATATGGTGTTTAGAAAGGTAGTTGGTTGTGATATGTGGACACTGAGCCTAGCACAGAGGTAGACTCGGTGGCTCTGATACCAATTGACGCAGCGGGGTATGGCGAAAATAAGAATGATCACTTTGTCAAACCCTGAGGCATACTCAGACGAACCTTGACGCAGCGACCGGTAGTTACCCAAGCATGGATCGCCATGCAGGGGCCATCATTCCCTAATCTACGTTAGAAAATGGCGCTCTCGAATCCTCAAAGAGCATGTCGAATCCACAACAAACAGTGTTGTAGTAAGCGCTAGACGCTAGTCGGGCGGAGACCTAGCGCCTAGCGCCTAGGCCGATTAATCGGCGATTAATCGGGGATTAATCGAAAAACACAATTACACATAAATTCCAATTAGAACTCCAAAGAAAATTCTTTCCATATTCAATCATAAACCAATATAAATCCCCAATTATCAAATCCAAAGAAAATTCTTTCCAAATCATTATCTTGAGTTAAGTGAATTTAAATCAATCATAATATTGCCTTTTGCAAAACACTTCACTAATTTTTAAATTCATAAAATAAATTAATGGATTGAATTGAACATAATCTAAGTCAAGTCAACCCGGCCCAATAAATTATAATCAGCCCAAATATCCACAAAACACATTAGGGTGGGGCACAAATAAAAAATAAATAAAAATAAATCAATCACAATTGTGGGACACATGCACATCAAATTCAATTCCACATTTCCACGTTTCAACACTCACTGTGGACTTGTGGTGGGGCACACATATCTGATAAGTGATAAATATTGTTTTTTAAATCCTTTAAACATTTTCTTCTCATCTTCTTCTCGATGCTTCTTCTCCACTCTTCCAACTCTCATCTGTTCAACGCTCTCTCTCTCTCTTCTCAGTCATCTTCTTTTGTTTTCTTTTTCAGTTTTTCTCAATCATCTCCATCGCTTCTCTAATGTTTCTTTTGCTGGACTGTGCAGATTGGAGGCGACTGAAAGTGGATCTCGGCAACCAAAAGTGATTAATTAGTCGGCGATTTGGGCGATTAGTCGGCGATTTGAACGATTAGTCAGCGGTCGACTAATTAAGCCGATTTTGGCCTCTTCGCCGCAGTGAACCGCCGACCAGCCGTTTTGAGCCGATTAATCGGCCTAGTCGGCCGACTTCTAGAACACTGACGACAAATAAGTGTTCTAAAGAACGATTTTATTGATTATCAAAAAGTTACAATAATTGGAAATAATAAGACTATTTATAATAAACTAATCCTAATACGACTCGAATACGACATTCCTAAAAAGACTAAAATAGGAAAATATCAAAACTAATCATAATCTTCTAAGATTCATGATTCCTAATTTAACTAAAAAACAAAGATCAAATCTTACCCAAAAGGTAAGTTTGATTTATTTCCAAAACCTAAATTTAATTCCTAATCAAACTAAAGTAAATAAACTTGCTAAACAAGAAATAAAGACCCAAATTAATAAAATAAGAAAACACCTAAAACCGTCCTACATCAGAAAGACTCAAATAAGGAGGGGGATTTGGACACTAATTGTATTTACTTCGTACAAAATCCTACTCTTATTGCCCCTTCATTTTTGTAGATTACTGGATTCAAGTAGTTGAGAAATAAATATATTTGGTTTGGGAAAACGAGAGGGATGAAGCCATTGCATTCGATATTAACTCCAAGGTTAATTTCCTGATAATTCGTAGTTTTTACTTAATGCTTGTTTTTCAAATGATTTATTTATAATTTTATCAACTATTTTTACAAGTTATGGAGGGCTGAAGAATGATGGTTCTAGATGGTTTAAGAACGAGAGCGTTTTTTTTTTTTTGAAAAATTACTGTATAAAACCCAGCCAGAAAGCAGAGGAAACAGGGGGGCCACAGCCCGGCCACAAGCAACCAGCACAAACAAAAATAGAAACAGAGGAAACAGCAACAGCGCCCAGAAAAACACAAACAACTCAACACACTGTTGCGACGTCCTCTTCACCCAAAACCCCCCAAACAATAACGTCCCCCTCACCCTTGGAACCTTTTTTCGCCAAAGAATCTGCTAAAGAGTTTGTATGACGGTGGTTGAACACTACATAAGCTTGCCCCCAATCAGACAGGAAATTACGAATATCGTAAATTAAATTCGAAAACCTGCTGCTCCCCTCTTCCTTACCCCTAATCCACTCAACAACCGTCTTAGAGAACGAGAGCGTTTTCTATATTATTGTGAGAATATGTAATTGTGTTCACTACATTAATAACTTCAGATTTTTTTAAGGATATTATTTGTTTATTTGTTTAATTTTAATGAATTTCGATAAATCCAACATTATATATTTTGATAGTTTCTCTCTATTTTATGGTATAATTTAATTTTTCTTTTGTTATCTCAAGAATGTTTTTTTTTTTTTTCATTTATTATTTATATTTAAATCTCTAAAAAACTAGCATAAAAGAAGAAAAAAAAGTTGAAATAATTTTTTGTCGTGGATAGCTACTGCGGCAAATATCAAAAACTTTGTAACAGGCTGTTGCCACAGGTATTTTGCCGTAGCAAGAACACCTTTTGCCACGGCAACATCCATGGCAAAACTTGACTGTCTCTAGAGATCCCTATTACAACATTTTTCACTAGCTTCCGTGTTCAGGAATTCTGATCATTTGCTGTGCTGATGTGTATATCCTAGAGTTTATGATCAAATTTTCCGGTTGCTAATTTAATTCGCCCGCAGCTCCTAGTTGGTGCCAACAGTTTATCATAGAAGAAAGGACTGACAAAGCTTGGAGCATTATCAGCCTAGGCTTATATAAACCTGAAGAAATATATATATGTTTTCATCATACTGCATACCAGTAATTAATTCTCCTCAAAAAAAATAAAAAAATAAAAAAAAATTGAGAGATGTATGCCTTTTTAGATTAATGTGTTTTAGGGTCTACGCACCTTTCTGCTTTCGTTTTTTTTTTTTTTTTTTTCCTTTTTTTTTAAATTAATAAAAAAGCTCTATAGAGCTTATTGTCGAGTAAAAAAAAATATGGTCCACATTGAAATAAGAGGCAAGGAACAAGGAGATTTTAACATTAAAAAAAAAAAGTTCACTGAAGTTGCTCAATCTAAACATGATCGGCTGAAGCAATGAAAACTTCTAAAACAAGAACCATCTTAAATATTGTAAATTGAAAATGAAGTTAATTCTTGCCAATTCTCTTCAAGTACTCTCCATACGTACTCCTGAACTTGAAGAATGAGGAATATATTTGCCCAATTTGCCAAGTTAATTATTAGCTCTACATATATAGCTACGTTTGCTTTGATCATGTTACACACTTCATCAACTTTATTCAAGTTTGCAAAATGAAATGTCCCCATTTATATATATATGTTACACACTTCATCAACAATTACTTTAGGGGTAATTGTTCACGTAAAGAATCACAACTCATCATTATAACTCTTAAAACTTAGATCTTCTGTGGAAACAATTTATTGCAGGCACCTGATGATTCCAGTTAGATAACCAAGTCAAGCAAGACTGATATAAATCCTCCCAACTTCCAAGTAGCTACCTCCATTTAGCCGGCCGGTATGTCACTAAATTTACTTCACCTTTTGAAAGTTTTACTTGTTAAGATATAATATTTGTTTCAATTGAATTGTGTTTCTAATTGCAAAACTAGTTATAAATATATAAAATTTATTTATCCATTCTCACAAATGTTATTGTTATTGTCGATTCTTTTATTCTGTGTACAAAAATGTCATTAATGAGTTTTAAATGAAAAAGAAAAACAGAATTGAAGGTCTGTGCATAGAATTGAATTTCGTTGTTCTAAAAAGGGAAAGGGATAAATGGGTCTTATCTCTCCGAAGCAGCATAAAGAGTTGCTTGTCGGGAATCTCAATCTATTCACTTGGTTGCCCTCCTTGATTTAACAGTATAGTATCTGCATGCTCTCAAGAATTTTTTGAAGAAAAAAAACAAAAAACAAATGATTTGGTTTTCACCGAGAAAACGACTTTTGAGTTTCCATGATTATAATTACATATATATATATATATATACATATGTGTATATATTAAAAAAAAATGAATTTTATTTTTTTAGAATCAAAAAACGAATTGATCCTTTTTATCTTTTATGGCCATTAATTTTGTTTTCATTACTTGGGCCCTTTGATTTTTAACTTTAATTGGGCCATTTGATCTTTCAATAAAAACAAATTGGGTCATTCATCTTTCACTTCTATAATCAGTTTTTCATTTAAAAAAGAGTGATGATATTTATACCCCTCAAAAACTGTATGTACACCCCAATTTAGTATATTTTTAAAAATTCAATATTATCCTTGAGTTAAATTACTTAAAGGACTAAATAGTTTGTAAGTACTCACCAATAATTATTAATTGGTTTTATATCAATCCTTTGTAAATAAAAAAAATAAAAAAAAGTGAAGTTTCCTATTAATTGTTTGATATGATAATAAACACCTTTCTATTTTATCAAACCCTAACTTCTATTTTAAATACTAATTTCAATTTCTTTTAGGGAATACAAATTGATTGAGTTGACAAACAATTTATTGCTATAATTAAGTGAAACAAAAATCAATACCAACAATAAACTTTCTTAGGAACAAAGAAATTGATATATATTATTATGTGCTGAGAGCCTCTTTTAACGTAAAGAATTAAAAAAAAAAAAAGTTATAATGCAATGAAAAGAAATTTTTTTCATACAATTTTTTAGTGACATCATATGTTTTTGTAGGAGTTAGAAATTATTTTTTAAAAGAGAAATTATTTATTTGAATAAAAAGATATAAAATTTTAAAATTTTAAATAAATCTAATTAGATAACAAAATAGTGGAGTGTGCCAACAAAAATATAATACAATAAAATTAAATAAAGGGTATTTTTGGTATTAAGTGGGGTTTATTTACGAACTAGATATTTTAAAAATATTTTAGGGGTGTACATACTATTTTTAAGGGGTGTCAATATCGTCACTCTTTAATAAAAAAAGAAAAATTAGGTTTAGGGCGGTTGCACCGGCCTAGTGCCGGCTTTGCATGTAAGCATGTAAATTAGCATGTAGACATGTAGTTTAGTGTGCAAGCATGTAATTTAGTGTATATATATAAAAATTTCAAAATGATACTGAACACTTTCAAAAGACTTTTGAGATGGCAACGATATCAGATTTGTGCCCATAATATACCATTGCAATCGTTTCGATAAGATGAATAAAATTTTAGAGAGAAGAGATAGAAATAAAGTTTTGGAGAGAAAAAATTTGTAAAAATAGAAACACAAATGAGGACTTGCTTGATGCATTTCTGTCACGTTGGTTGTCTTCAGTGACATTGACGTTATGCACTTATGGCCTGCTAATTGCATCGATGTACATACTGCCACAATACATTATCCTGCCCTTTGGTATGATACCCTTCCACATAATGTGGCAAGAGGTGAATCTTCATGAGCCTTGTGGCATCGGATGAGGATGCTATTTCCAAGGAGGATGAATTGACCGTCCTCCTCTGATTTTAAGAAGAGGATGAATCGAATGTCCCCTTCGGATTCTAGGAACAGGATGAATTGAATGCCCTTTTCCGCATTTGAGAAGATGATGAATTGAACGTCCCTTTCCAATTTGTGGAAGAGGACGAGTTGAATGTATCTTCCGACTCTAGAAAGAGGATGAATTGGTTTTCCACATTCGGGAAGATAAAATAAAAAATTAAAGTTTTTTTTTTTTTTTCTAAATTAAAACAAGACTGAAGGAGACATAATAGTTAATACTTCTTTACCGTTTTGGAGGTGGAATACTTACCAAATCAAACCATTGCTCTTTTATTTTTATTCTTTCTATAATAATAATTTTCTATCTTCCATTCTCCATTCTCCAAAATAATTTGCTCAAAGTTAATCTAATTTTAAATTTAGAGAGCAACGGTATGTTTAATGAATTTCTTATTTCTATTCATTTTAGTTTAATTTAATTACAATAGGATAATGATTTTTTAACAAACGTTATAGTCATATACATTGAAGGAGTGATTGATGTTGCTATTGATTAATTTTTCATAATTGATAAGTTTGATCTTTTGAAAAATCGTAATACAACTTTAATAGTGTTTGATCGTATTTGTATTACATGTTTCTTTTATAATTTGTTTTGATTACTTTTTCTAATTATGTGAATTTATTTATTTAAAATAAACATTTTACATGTAATTCTCATTTTATGTCCTTCTGACTAGGTTTATCATTATATTTAATTAATAAATTTTTCTCGTATTATCGATGTTTAGTCAAAAAAAAAAAAAAAAAACCTAACCCACTTTAATGTTTAATCGTGATTAAGTCCTTGATTGAAGGTATGAATAGAATTCTAAGCGTCGGGATTACTGCAAATTCGAAATCCAAGAAATCGGGCATATTCTTGACCTGCTAAGGCTCTCATTGCTTTTGCCATTCGAAAAAGAACAATCAAATGCGCATCATTTCGGATGGCAACCTTTGCCTTGCGCCACACGCATGGCAGCTGCGCATGAAAGCTGCCGGAATCAAATTCAAGAGAGTATCATCAAGCAGCATCCTGGACATAAGATTCAGCAACGGTGTTCTTGAAATCCCACCATTGCTTGTTCAGGAAACCACGGAAATCATCCTCAAGAACCTCATCAGCTACGAACAATGCTACCCGAATTGCCAGCCGAGAATCACTTCCTATGCAAAACTGATGGACAATCTCATTGACAGCACCAGGGACATGGATATACTTTGTGAGAGTGATGTTATAGATAACTGGTTGACTCCTGATGACGCGACACAATTCTTCAACAGGCTTTACATTGATACTTACATGAAGATGTTCTACTACAATGAGCTTTGCAGCCGAGTGAATGATCATTGCAAACGCTGGTGGCCGAGATGGCGAACATTTTACATGGACAACTATTTTGGGACACCATGGGCTGTTGTTTCTCAAGTTGTTGCAGCTATCTTTTTGATTTTCTCCTTTTTACAGACGTTTTACACAATCATGGGTGCGTGAGAGATAGACTTCTAATTAGTTTGATCTCTCATGTCAGGTTTGATTGTTTTAACTTAATTAGATTGTTGATCATTGTATAACATGAAACGAATTTATTCATTACATTTCATATAATTCTATTTGATTGACAATAAAGTACCCTATCAAGTCTAGTGACAAGAATGACGCGGCGGCGCGCAATATATTATTATTGGATAAATACACAAATGACGTGATATGTCTGTCTCATTCTATTATAAGGATACGAATTAATTGAGTATATATAATAATGATAATAATAATAATAATAATCCTAATTCCAATAATTAATCAAACACCGATTCAAGCTTAAATGGGAACTGGAGATTAAGAAAGCTGGAAAGTCAAATATTGTGATATGGCTACAGGATATATATAATTGATGATAATTGTAGAGGAAAAGGAGGACCTGTTCAGGTACCTGGAAATTGGATAATTTTATACTTTTTTTCACATTAGCTAGCAAGGGATCGATAAAGTCCCACACGAATTCACTTTGATTTGTCCATATTCGTTTCTTCTTTTCTATTCCAGTTTTTTTTTTTTTTTTTTTAATCTTATCAGGATGATGATATTCACAAATGACATATATATCATGTTTGGACTTTGGAGAATCAAGAAATGTCATTTACGTACGTAGAAACTATGATGTTAATGGTTTAACAAACTTTGAGGAAAATAATTAAGTATTTCAATTTGAATTTTACGTAGTGGGATTTCTGTTGTTTGAATTTTGATTCATCCCAAGAAAAAAAAAATGGAGGAAAGGGGGTGCTAGCGAGTTTTTGTTTGGGCAAAATAATAATTAATCAGAAGTTTGGGGGAACATTCAGATTCCAAAGAGTCTGCCACCACCTGAAATCCGACACAGAGCTGGAGCAAGAAGCTCTAAGCTTGTCCTCCAGGGCCATTTTATACCCGATTTTCACAGAATAAAGACCTTTTATTTATTTATTTTATTTTATTTTTTAATCAAAATGTCAAGTAAGGTGATCAGGTCTATCAATAATGCCTAAAGGAATGGAGAGGATATCTTCACAATCTATCGGCAAAAAAGACTGAGAGAGCTTTTGAGAATCCCAGCAATGATTAACCTGGTCAATGAAGTCTGCAACTTTAATGCCCTCACTCAAATTGGAGGTCACAGGTTTAAAGGAGGAATGTCTAGGAATCCACAGGTCCATAAAGGCTCGAATAGACATACCATTCCCCACATGCCATCTTAGGCCTTTTCGAAGAAGATCACGTCCCCAGATTAGGCTACACCACACATAGGAACAGCTAGACTTACACACAGAATTAAGGAAATCAGTATCTCTAAAATACTTGGCCTTTAAAACCTTAGAAGCCAAAGAATTTGGGTTCTCAAGAATCCTCCACTCATGTTTAGCTAATAAAGCCCTATTAAATAAAGAGAGGTCCTTAAAACCTAAACCACCATGAGACTTAGGCAAGCAAATTTTGTTCCTACAAACCCAACTAATCTTCCGTCTTCCATTCCTAGAGCCCCACCAAAAACCTAAGATCATCGAACTGAGTTCCTGACATAACGCTTGGGGTAGCTAGAAAATGCTCATCATAAAGGTAGGGATGGCTTGAGCCACAACCTTAACCAAAACTTCCTTCCCATCCATCGAAAACAGACCATCGTTCCAACTGCAAACCCTCCTTCAGACCTTTTCTTTAATTTCATTGAAGGATTTTCGACAATTGCTACCCACCATAGACGGTAAACCTAAATATTTATCATGAGACTAGGCATCATTTAAGCCAAAGAGCTCCAGAATGACTTTTTTAGAGATACCATTAGTATTAGGACTACAGATGATGTTTGACTTTTGAAAATTTACCTGCTGTCCGGAAGCACACTCATAAGTCTTCAAAATATTTTTGATCTCCAAACAGCTTTGTATGGAAGCTTTGCAAAAGAGCAGGCTGTCATCTATAAAGAAAAGATGACTAACAAGAGGGCTTCCTCTGCAACACATGAGACCCAACAATCTGCCATCATTTTTAGAGTTTTGGAAGAGGACCGAAAGAACCTCAGCACAGATGAGGAATAAATAAGGCGATAAGGGGCAGCCTTGGTGAAGGCCTCTCGAGGGAGAGATCCGCCCCATCACACAACCATCAAGGACAAAAGACATTCTCAAAGTAGATAAACAATTTAGAATCAAATCGACCCATTTCTAAGAGAACCCGAGCTTTAGTAACACACAACCTAGGAACGACCACTTTACACGGTCATAAGCCTTGTTCATATCAAGTTTGATAGCAACCTCACCTATAGACCCAAACTTCTTTTTGTTAATAGAATGCAGAAATTCAAAAACTACCAAAATGTTGTCAAAAATCAATCGACTCGGCACAAAAACACTCTGACTTGAATGGATAATTTCAGAAAGGAAGAGCTTCAATCTATTAGCCGAAGTCTTCATAATCGTCTTGTAAACTACACTACACAAGCTAATAGGATGAAAATCTCGCATACAAACCGGGTTTTTAGTCTTCGGGATGAGAACCACATTAGTATCAGTAAACTCTTCAATTGAACAGCCCCTATTGAGAACCCCTAAGCATATATTAGTAACATCATCCCCAACTTATTCCAAAACTTTTGGAAGAAAGCCGCATGAAAGCCATCGGGGCTAGGGGCTTTAGTTGGACCCATTTAAAATAAAGCTTGCTTGATATCTTCCCTAGAGAAAGAAGTGTCCATGACAGCTCTCAATTCATTAGAGATCCGAACAGCAATCCTTGACGTTGCCCTATCTAATTCAGCTTGGGAAGGGTTTGAAGATTTGAACAGAGAGGCAAAAAAATTACAAACTGTTCTTGCGACCCCCTCCTTATCAGAATGTTTAAACCCAGCCTCATCCACCAGATAATTGATAGTATTTTTTCGCCTTCTTGCAGAAGCCTTGGCATGAGAGAATTTAGAATTACAATCCCTTGCTTTTAACCACTCTACCCTTGATCGTTGCACCAATAAATTTCTTCTCGGGCCAACAAACCTTCTAGCTCCCTTTCTGTTATCTTTATTCTCTCCAGCACACCATCTCTATTTGATCTCTTATAAAGTTTTTCTAAATCTTTTTGCTTAGCAGTAATCGATCGTCTAAGAGAACCAAACTTCTCTCTGCTCCAACCTTCCAATTTCACAGCACACCATATGAGCTTATTCTTCAAAGCCTCTATCGAACCAACCGGGACCCCATTGTTCCAAGCATCTTTCACAATCGAAATGCAATCCTCTTCCTTCAACCAAAATGGCTCAAATTTAAAGCCTTTATCTTGATTTTCTAACAAGGAAATCCTTACATCTCCTTGCGATAAGATAGGTTTGTGATCAGAAAAATTAAAACCAAGATATTGAACATGGATGTTGGAGAAAAGGGCAGACCACAAACCATTAGTCATAAAATGATCCAAACGCTCTTGGACATTGTAGATCCTATTCCTTTTATTATTCCATGTCATTTTTGGCCCAGCAAACCTCAAATCCCTAAGATTACAGTTAACCAAAACTTTTCTAAAGTCGCACATTTGGAGAACAGATTTTTCAAAGCCACCCATCTTCTCATCAGAGCGTAAAATTGTGTTAAAATCCCCTCCACACACCCAAGACAGCCTATCCAAATCCCTAAGTCTACACAGTAATTCCCAAGAATCAACTTTTCCCACCTGAAGAGGGACTGCCATAGAACCCAAAGAAACGCCAAGGATCCAAACCCTCAACCTTAATTCTTATATCGATATGCCCTTTAGACAGAGAAACAACATAAACATCCAGGTCGCTCTTCCAAAGTAACATCAGATCACCACTTTTTCCCATAGCATCCACAAACACACCACTTCCAAAACCCAAGCTCATACGACTCTGACTTGCCGCCGAACCACGAAGCCTAGTTTCACAAAGAAAGACCAGGTCTGGGGAATATTTTTTGATAATTCTTTTGAATGCCAATAACGTACGACGGTTCCCCATCCCCCATGTGTTCTAACTTAGGATTTTCATGATTCCCGGTGAGCCTGGTACCTAAGCTCCGCCGATCCCATGGAAATTTCTTCATGAACAGTCTTCTTCTATTTTTTTCCCACCTTAATATCTTCAGACAGAAGTGTTGAAACCCTCTTGTTATTATCAACGATCATATCTGTGGGTGACAACGTCTCTTTTGTTTCACTAATTGGGGATTTCTGAGGAGGAGATACGCTACCATTTCATGTACCTTTATTTATTAAACTGACCAACAGCTGCTATTTGTTACAAAGAACTTGAAACTCCATTTAAAAATTGTTGGGCTTGTCTATCTCTCGCAATCCGTTTCCATTTTCTCACCTTTTCTGAATTTGGGCTCTTTGTAGTTTGTGAGCCCGGTTGGCACAAGCCCACTTCAGATTCATGGTTCCCTACACGTTCTAACCTCATTGAAGCCACATCATCTCCAACTTTTTTCACCCATTCCATGCCACCAGGCAACTCATTTTTGGTGCCATATTGACCATCATACTCCACGTCAACCACATGACCCTTTTGCAAGGAATCAATTTTAGATGTTGGGATTGCCGCCGTCGACCCCACCACAATGGCAGTATTGGCCTATTTTGCATATGGTCTTCCACTCTTTTTCCATAGCTACCTCTTAGTCCGATTACCACTGACATCCTTCGCATGCCAGTTGGAATCATCACTATCCTCTGAATCTTCTACTAAATCATTTGATGAGTTTAGATTCGTAGTACCCATTCCCTTATATATTAATTTCTGAGCCCCTGAATTGATCCTTGGAATTTCTCATATTAATCGGTTGTGGTGCTCTCAACTAAGAGCCAAACTTGAATCTTTCCCCTCTTGTCATTCTCTCTTTTGCTTCCACACAGTCACATTCCCCTAAAGAATGTCCAAGTTTGCCATAAACATAGCAGAACTCAAGAAATCTCTCGTACTTAACCGGCATGATGATAATCAATTCTGGCCCCTCCAAATGAAGTCTTAGCGATCTCTTCAAAGGTTCAGTAACATTGATTTTTACTTTGACTTGTATGAATTTACCCCAACATTCTCTATCCTCAGCTGGGCATTCAACCACTTCCCCAAGCATCTCCCCTAACCTTCTGGCCATCTACACATTCATACCCATTAAAGGTACATTGAAGATTTGTACCCAAATGTCTACCCATTTGAATTCCATTTTTAGCAACTCACCTGGACCTTTTGGTTTTTCTAAAATAACCAGACAATTGTTAAAGTGCCATGGTCCCCTGGACCACACCGTTCCTCTATCTTCCAACCGATTGAAGTGGAATATGAACATGTTGTCGCCGATTACCTCAATCTCAACTCCACCTCTTAGATTCCAAACATGGGCAATAAAAGCATCCCCAACAAGGCTCCCTATTTTTTCTTTATATTTAGGGAGCCAGTTGTACTTTTTACGAATAAGGAGCCATATAAGGAGTGACGACTCCAACAAGCCTTCCTAAAAATGGCTCCCTATTATTATTTATTTATTTTTCATATTTAATATCAAATTATAATATTATTTGTGCAACTATAGAGAATTAATCACTTCATTCATTAAAAACTAATTTTTTTTATTTTTTATTTTTTTATAAATATAATACAATACAAAGAAATGAAATGGATTTAGCTGTTGTAATTTTGGTTAAAAAAAAAAATTAAGCAATGGCTAACCATTGGAGACAGTAAAATTGTAGGCAAAAAAAGAGAATTATTTGAGTTAAAATAAAAAGAATTTGGGTTAAACAAAAAATAGGAAGAATGAATTTGGACCATTGGATATGAGTGATGTGGACTCATCCTCACCATCCATTTCATTTGAGGAGAGGGGATTAAAAAATAGGGAGGATGTATTGACTCCCTAAATTTAGGGAGCCTTTGGCCGGAATTAAAAATAGGGGGCGGGATAGGGAACCTATTGGAGAACTTTCCGATTGAGGCTCCCTAAATATAGTCAAGGAGGTCCCCAATTCCGGCCTATTGGGGATGCTCTAACGGCTTTAAATGCTTCACGGTTCACCCTTTTCTTAGACAAAACTTTCCCTACTAAGCAGTGTTCCACCCCCTTGAATTCCTTACCATGGTTCTCATTTACAAGGTCCAAAACTGGAGAATCTTCATCTGAAAGAGACAAAAAGTCACACATCTGAGTAATATCATCAGGATCCATTTGCACACACCCAAAGAAGCTTAATCGAAACCAAGGACGAGAGAAGTATGTCCAAGTGCGAACGAATCAAAACCCCACCAAAACCACACAAAATCTGGCCAAAATCCCAATTCGATGTTACAAACAAACGCAAAGGAAAACCCAGCAACAGGAGGACGCTATAAAACAAGGAAGAAAAAAGCCACACAGAATCCAACCTTCACAAAAGAAGGAATCCTACCCTAAGGAAGCAACCTTCTACGAGACTTTACATAGAGAAGTTTCGAGAAGACAATATTCAAACTCTTGCTTTTGACACCCGTACGTGGTCATATATAATTTAATCAACTGCACTTAATCCTAGATTATATATATATATATATTCAAGGGATATTATTATTTTCCACCCTCACTTATGAGTAATTAGACGTTTTGCACCCTCTTGTTTTGGTATTGACCATTTTCCACCCTAACATTTCATTTAATAGTCAATCTCCACCCTTTTTAACGGAATCGTTAACTTGACACTATGCATGTGACGGTCATAAAGTAAATTAGTGGTATTTATGATTTAAAACAGATTTAAAGAAGGGCAGTATGGTAAATAGACTTCTATTAAAAGTTGATTAATTGAATTAACTTCTCATTGAATGACATGTGTCACTCAAAATTGTTTCCTGCCTCCACCTCATTCTCTCTTCATTTTCCCCATCTACCAGACGTTCTGTATCTCTTCTCCATCAATCACCATCTTCTTCTTCTTCTCCACCATCATCTCCCAACACCCAAACCCCATCCACCATCATCTCCCAACACCAAATCCTTGCCGCCACCCTAACCCACCAAAATCACTCCAACCACCACCTCTACGAGCGCCGATCGTCATCCGGACGAGGTGATTAGCGCTCGATCTCCTTCCAAACGATGAGATTGGCGTTCGATCGATCTCCTCTTGCCGCCAATCGTCTTTTCTTTCTTTTTCTTCTTCTATTCTCCATATTCTTTCTTTTGAAAGAGGTTTGGGTGTTATTTGGTTACGGTTTGGGTTGTGGGATGGTTTTCTGGATTTTGATGGTTTGGGTGGGTCGCCGGTGAGATTTTGGGATTGTGGTGGTTCTGGATTTTGGTGGTTTGGGTGGGTCGCCGGTAAGATTGTGGGATTGTGGTGGTTCTGAATTTTGGTGGTTTAGGTTGTTGAATCTAAAGGTGGCTATGGTGGATGGTTTTGGGATTGGTTGTGAATATGTTGGTGATTAGGTTAGGTTTTGTGGTGGTGTATTTCTGGGTTTTTTTTTTTCTTTTTCTTTTTTTTAAATGGTGTATTTCTAGGTTTTGAACTTGATGAACTGGTGAATTCTTGTTTGGTTGTGAATTCTGAAATTTGGTGAATTTTCTGGCGATGATGGTGGTTAAATAAAACACTAGCGATGATGATGGTTGATGAACCGGTATTTTCTTAAGTTTTTTCTCTCGATCTAATCGGAAATTTCCCATCACCTGTTTGACTTGGCTAGTTCCTGTTTTTGAAGCAAAGTGGTGGAAACATATGAGTCTGAGAAGTCAGTGCATTTAGAGTTCTTAAATTTTAATTTAATTTAATTTAATTTAATTTATAAAATTCTAAAGATTCCAAGGGCAACAATGTAATCTCGTAACCTGTAGATATCAGAATCTCAAAGCACCACTTTTCCGTCCAAAACTAACGGTAAGGTGGAAAATGACTAATACTAAAACAAGAGGGTGCAAAACGTCTAATATCTCATAAGTGAGGGTGGAAAATAATAATATCCCTATATTCAATTATCAGTTCGTCCTGACAATAAATATAACAGGACGAAGAATGTGGACCACTAGATTTAGATACTTTGATGTACTTTTCAAAATTTCTCTATAATCTGTAGTTCACATTCTTCGTCCTGATATATTTATTGTTAGGACGAATTGACAATAAAAAGATGGTATATATATATAATTGTACATACAATCTCCCACTACTATCTTCTTCCTATTTCAGAATTTATCTCATTTTATTATTGCAGGTAAATTCGATCAAAGATTGATTGAATTGTTGGGGTTTTATGAAGACTGAATTAGCCTTGAGAATTTTTTTCTCGGCATTTACAGCTAGCCAGGCAAGTGCCTACGTAGTGGTCCTACATAGCGGTCCTACGTAGCAGTCAGCTCCAGAGGATTTCGTGTGGAATTACCACAGCCCAGGCAAGTGCCTATGGGGCGGTCCTACGTAGTGGTCAGCTCCAGAGGATTTCGTGTGGAATTACCGCGGCCCAAGCACATGCCTAGGTAGCGGTCCTACGTAGCGGTCCTACGTAGCGGTGATGCAAGAATTTGTGCGAATCAGGAATGTTCACACGGAAAAGGAAAGAGTCCTTATTAGGTTTTGGCTTACCCTAGTGTTCCCATATAAATACTACATTATGTAAACCCTTAAGGGTTTGTTGAGAAAAAGAGTGGGAGAGATATTGAGAGCAAATTGTAGAAAGACTTGAGAGAGACAGAGAGATTGTAATCAACTCAAGAAGTAGTGGATTGAGTGCGGTGCGCTCCGTGGATGTAGGCAAATTGCTGGATGTAGGCAAATTGCTGAACCACGTAAAATCTTTGGTGTCATTCTTTATTCTTCTTATTGCTTTCTTATTTGTGATTGTATGTTCTTGTGCTTTAAATTTGTGTGATACCCATTCTTTCTTGACAACATGAATTAGTAAGTAGATTTATTCAAAGAATTTGTTTTCTTTTCATTTTTTTTTTTCTGTTTTTCAGATTTGAAATTTTCTTGTTCTTATATATATATATATATACATACTAGTTCTTAATTTTCTTCTTTGTTCTGTTTGAAATAAATTGTTTCTAGGGAGATAAGAAGAAGATCATTTATCATGGCGGCGAATTCCCCAGACAGTCAAGTCATTATTATATATACTAAAACTGGAGATGAAATTACACTGTTCATGTGAACAGTGAAATTGAGGGGATTTCAATTTATTTACATAAATGCCATTGATGTGTTGTTATAAAAATAAAAAATAAAAAAAAATAAAAAATAAAAAGATAGCAGGTGAACTCTCACCACCTCCCTCACTCTCTTTTTCTCTAACCACCCACCGTCCTCTCTTTCTCTCAATCTCTCTCCATCTTTTTTTTTTTTTTTTTTTGAATAAATCTCTCCATCTTTTTTAATACTAACCAATTTTAATATATTTCTATGTAAATTATTAATTAGTTATCATTTTTTTTTTCTTAATCATTCGAAAATAAATAACTAATGTAATATGAAAATTATATATAAGATAAAATCTCAACCATCAAAACTTTCTAATATACCATCACCCAATGTGGTTTGGTGATTAGAACGCTCATTCAGCCTAACAATGTCTCAGATTCAAGTTATCTCATAGCATGTGTTATATTATATATAGCATGTGATATATATATATATATAATATAACACATTTTAAAGAGTGACTTTTGGAATTAGCATCGCTTTAATAACTCGAGTTTAAATAGCACCAAAGATTGATTTTGGACAAAAATACCCCCACTTTTCAATAATTATCTCTTATTAGTCCCTCTTTTATTTTATTTTTCAAAAACCTCCATCGATGGAGTTCAAAGCTCCATCAATGGAGGAGCTCCAAAAATCGGAGCCTTTATTGTCTTTGTTGAGTAGCTTCACGAGTTTCCGTCATTGCCTAGAAACGGCATCATCTTCGTTGGTTCGCGCGATAAAATCCAGTGACAAAATTAGCTTGAAACGAAGGCACAACGAAATTAGACGAGTAGTCTCCAAAGACAAAATCGAGCCTTCGTCACTTCTTCTCGCTGGATTTCGTCGATCGAGTAGCTATTTTGGAGACAAAGGCTCGAGTAGGCGAGTAGCCTTCTCGCTGGACAAAATTTGAAATTAGATAAGAAACTATTTGACGAACACTCGAGAAGTTGAAATCTAGAGAAAAAATCAAGCCTTCATCGTCGATCTGGAAACAGTGTCATCCTCCATTGATGGATGAAGAAGACGACCTAAATATTTTTTTAAAAAAATTCTTATTTTTACTCTCTAAATCTCAAATTTGTAAAAATACCCCATAAGTCTCGAATTATCAAAATAAGTATCGAATTTGCCTAAGTCTCAAATTTACAGAATAAGTCTCGAATTTTACCCAATAAGTCTCAGATTTACAAAATAAGTCTCGATTTGCAATAAAAAAAAATATGAGGGAAAAAACGAAGTGAGGAAATTTTTGTCTCAAACCGAATGATACTCACTTTCTTGGTGTTCCCATCCTTGAAGGTTTCCAACATTGTTGTTGAACCATACAATGCAACCCTCTTTGTTCACCAGTTGGTTGAAAATGTAGATGAATGTATGGTTTTGGACAATAAAGCCCTATATGATATTTGCTTCCGGACACTATAGCTCACAACTCCAAGCTGTAAGCTTATCGTTATCTTTCTCTTTGTTATGAGACTTTTGTGGAATATTTTCATAGTTGTCAACTGATGGAGTGATTTTTATAACGTTTGGATGTTTGATATTTTGATTTGCTGTTTACTGAGAATTTTTTGATATATGTGGTATGCTCATCTTAATTTGTTTATAGGGATAATTACCTTGGTGACCACCCATTTGGTTATTACCTATCAAAATGGCTATTTTGACAAATAGTGTGATGGAAATGGTCATTGTTTGCCAAAATAGTCATTTTGAAACAAATTTCCAATCTAATGACCATTTTGATAGAGTTTAACTAAATAGATATCCACCAAAGTAATTATATCTTATTTATATTTGTCAAATCACATGATGTGTTCATAGAATTATTGTGACAGCGCCCTAGCGGTTAGTTGTTTCAAATGGTTTATTTACTTTTTAAATTTTTTTAATGAATAATTATTCTCTCTCTGTCTGAAAGAGAAAAAAAAAAACAAAGATAAAAAAGATGATTTAGGTGAGAGATGAGTTGATTGTTGAGAGAAAAAAAATTGTTTGGTAGAGATAATGGATGGTCAAAAGTTGAAGAAGAGATAGAGGACGATGGATTTACATTTGAAAATATATTTGCATTTTATTTTTGATTAATATATTTTTTATATTTTAATTTTGTTTGTTTCATAATTTAGATCAATAAATTTATTAAAATTGAAAATAATATATAAAACGGTATAATACTCCCGCAGCAGAGCGCGGGCCATTTTACTAATTATATTCTAATGCGTAAGTGCAAGTGATTCTGACACAAATACATTTTTGTTAGGTGTCACAAATGGTTTGTATGAAGCAATTGCCACGTAATTATTTTCTATAGCAAAATTTAAAAATTAGTTGCTGAAATAAAAGCCAGAGCACTTTTAAATATTAGTTGACTTCAGGAATATTATAGTTTAATTAGTTGTGTCTTACTAAAAACTTTTCTCATCATCCAAAGGCATTGACTTTTCATTAATATTATAATTTAATTAATTAAGTTATTTTTTTATAAGACTATTAATCGTTTCAGATCTTGTTATTTCTATAGGGTCATTGGCATCTTCCTTAAAAAAAATGTTGGCTGATCATAATCTCTCCATGCCATCCAAAGCTTGCATATTTGAGGTCCCAAAAATACTCCTCAGGCACAACCCTCAAGCATACGAGCCAAATGCATTTTCAATCGGCCCTTTTCGCAATGGCCAGAAAAAACTCAAACCCACAGAGAAAATCAAATTGAAGTACCTGCAAGGCCTCCTCGATCATTCAGGAAAATCAGAGGAACTAATGCTGGAGCAGCTCATCGGAGCCATCAGCGCTATAGCGAAAGAGGCCCGTCAGTGCTATGCAGGGCCAATTGGAAACTCCAGTGTTGAAGAATTTGCCACAATCTTGGTACTCGATGGTTGCTTTATCATTGAGTTATTTAGAAAGGATGCTGATGAGATAATTAAAGATCCTGATGACCCCATTTTCTCCATGTCTTGTTTGCTTGAATTCTTGAAACATGACCTCATTTTGCTCGAAAACCAAATCCCATGGCAGGTTCTTGAACGTTTGTTTAACATGACTATGGTTCCGGGAGGCAAATCCCTGATTGAACTTGCTCTTGAATTCTTCAGCAACATGTTTTCATCCCATAAACCGTCCATAAAACCAAACAAGTTCGCCAACCATGAAATCAAGCATATTTTAGACCTGCTAAGGCTTTCATTGATTTTGCCGCTAGACCGACTCAACAGAGCTGATACAGGATGGCAACCTTTCCCTTGTGCACGGAAAATCAAAGGCTCCGGAATCAAATTTAAGAAAGTAGCCTCCGATACCATCCTTGATGTAAGATTTAGCAATGGTCGTCTGGAGATCCCACCGTTGCTTGTTCAGGAAACAACAGAAACCATCTTCCGGAACCTCATCAGCTTAGAGCAATGCCTCCCAGATTGCCCACCAATCATCACCTCTTATGCAAAGCTCATGGACAATCTCATCGACTCACCTGAAGACGTGGAGATACTGTGCGACAACGATGTTCTGGACAGCTGGTTGAATCCTGATCGAGAATGCCACCCGATTCTTCAACAAGCTATACAACGATGCTTATGTGAAGATTTTCTACTATCATGACGTTTGCCATCAAGTGAACTCTTATAGTAAAAGATGGTGGCCGAGATGGCGATACTTTTATACACAATTATTTCACTACTCCTTGGGCTATTGTTTCTCTTGTTGCTCTCATCTTTTTGATTCTCGGTTTTCTGCAGACCTATTACTCCATCGTCGGTTATTATCTGGGTGATAAAAAGAAAGGAGCTTGACTGTCTGTGGAGCCTAATTACAACAGTTTTTACTAGCTTCTGTGTTCAGGATTCTGATCATCTGCTGTGTTGATCTTTGTATGTCTTGTTTTGTAAAAGTAGTCCATTGAAATTTAATTTTCTCTTCGATATTGTTATTCAACCTAAGAACAAAAGATTGTAATAAGAGACAAAGAGGACTTGTATCAAATTCAACAAGCCTATTCATGTATGAAATTCTTCTGGTGTGTATATATAATTGGTTAAATTCCTTAATTGTTTTCTTAATTTTTTTTTCTCTACCATCTTAATTGTCTTGTTTGCTTGAATTCTTGAAACATGACCTCATTTTGCTCGAAAACCAAATTCCTTGGCTGGTGCTCGAACGTTTGTATAACAAGATTATGGTTCCTGAAAAAAAAAAACCTGATTCAACTTGCCCTGAACTTCTTCAGCAACATGTTTTCATCTCATAAACCGTCCATAGCACCAGACCTATTTGCCAAACTTGAAATCAAGCATATTCTAGACTTGTTAAGGCTTTCATTGATTTTGCCTCTAGACCAATCCAACAGAGACACAGGATGGCAACCTTTCCCTTGTGCACGGAAAATCAAAGGCTCCGGAATCAAATTCAAGAAAGTAGGCCCTGAAACCATCCTGGATATAAGACTTAAAAACGGTAGCCTGGAGATCCCACCGTCGCTTGTCCAGGAAACAACAGAAACCATCTTCTGGAACCTCATCAGCTTAGAGCAATGCCTCCCGAATTGCCCATCAATCATCACCTCTTATGCAAAACTCATGGACAATCTCATCGACACAACTGAAGGCGTGGAGATACTGTGCGAGAACGATGTTCTGGATAACCAGTTGAATCCCGGGGACGCCACCCAATTCTTCAACCTATACAACGATGCTTATGTGGAGACGTTCTACTATCATGACGTTTGCCAGCAAGTGAATGATTATAGTAAAAGATGGTGGCCGGAATGGCGATATTTTTATGCACAGAATTATTTCACTCGTCTCCTTGGGTGATTGTTTCTCAGATTGTTGCTGTAATCTTTTTGATTCTTGGTTTCGTACAGACCTTTTATACCATCGCCAGTTATCTCAGTCAAAGGGGCGAATCCTCTCAGAATTGAAGCCTCACAAAAAATTCTTGTAGCTTCTACATATGTTTGGTTGTATATATTTAATTTGTTTATAAAGCTGTATGTCTTGTTTTATAAAATTCTTGAACAAACATATATATAAGCACAACAGATATAATAAGAAATATGTTTATAATCCAGTTTTCTAGCTGCGATTAAATCTGTTTACAGCTCAATCCCATCTTCTGCTAATTAGTTTAGAAGGAAAATTCTACCCAATGCTGTTTGCAAATATTGTGAGGAAAATGATGTAGGACAGTTGGCGTTAGATTTTGAAGAAGAGATGGACAGAAAACTGTCCAAAAGAGGTGCTCCGAAGAAACGGGCATAACTTTTAGCTCGGTTGTCAGATTTCCTATTATAATATGTTTTCGGAAAGGGTTTTCAGAGCTCCATAGCAGTGGAACCCAGGTTCCCCCGGTTGACGTCATTTGCATCCTCAACGGAGCTGTTTAAGTTAGGTTGTCGGGCAGCCGAAGTTTTTAGTGTTTTTATTTGTTTTTTATTTGTTTTCCGTTTTGGTTTAGTTTGAGGATATTTTAGTCTTTTTGCTTATTTTAGGGTTTCCCGAGTCTATTTATGGCTCTTTGTTATCAGTTTCGAGGTATTAAATAATATTATTATTTTGGTTTCGATTGAATTTGCTGGTGGATTCCAGATTGTGAGAACTTAGGGTTTACGCTGGTAAATCTTTTACTTCCGTTCTGCGTCAGGAAACCTCTCATGCTTAGTTATGGTGTAAGACAGCTAAGGAGCTTTGGAGGAAAACTTTTTTATAGAACCATTGTCTGGTTTCGGAAGTCGATCTGAAGCACTGCACTGATTTGGTGAGATGGTTATGCTATAATGTGATGAAATCTGCTTTGTATATGCTCAACTGCCCATGAAGTTTTTATGTTTTTTCAACAAAAAAAAAAAAAAAAAAAAAAAAAAAAAAAATTCTTTTGATTTGGTTCTATTGTAAGTTCTTGGAACAACTGCCGGATAAAACATTTCAATAGATGGTTGCTATTTGCAATAACAAAAAAATCGTATATAAATATTGAAAAAACTTAATTTTATTTATTAATTATAAAATTTACAAAGCAAACTGAAGGCTCCCTAAATTAAGGGAGTTTAAATCAATAAAAAAAAAAAAAAAAAAAAAAAGACGGTCCAAAATCATTAATGATCCAAGAAAGAAATACTTTAGAGTTTACCTTTTGAATTATTGGCAAGACATCCTCTTGAGCATCACAGGTACCTTTAGTGAAAGACCCACACGAGCCTCGTGGATTGCCGAAGCTAGCAAACAAAACACCAACAATCGGTCGACCTTGACATGAAAGTTCCAATGTCTTGTTCTCATAGGCATGCATTTCCACTAGCAGTTCCCATAACGATAGTCTTGAAACTCACCAGTGACGACGGATTACCACCGAATTCTTCAAGCAAAACCAACGTGTTGACATCTTCATCCATGAACGAACGAGGGACGTGATAGTATCTCTAAGAAGGCTCTCCACAGCTGGTTAGGCACTTGTTGTTGTCATACGAGCCACGGTAATTGCAAGGTCTGGTGATGCAAGCATCCTCCTTGGCCATGTAGCTTGGCCAATAGCGGCCAATGTTGTGGTCATTGACCCAAGCAAAACCTTTTCCCATGCCAAGCAAATCCAACACGATAGAGTCAGTTCCAAGTGGTGCTTTGAATATGGTCTTGTACCATGTCATCCTCCTGCTACTTGGGAGCTCTTCAGACAACCAGTTGGTCTGGTTTTGACCAGAATCTAAACTGGGAAGCTTGTCATACTCATCCAAGCCATGCAAGCCCACTTTGTAGGACCATTTGTGAACTCATCCAAGCCATGCAAGCCCACTTTGTAGGACCATTTGTGAGCTGACAAATCTTTAACTAGTCTCTCGTCTCCTTTTCTTCCTACAAGTTCAACTGGTCAGGAATTCCAGATTGTACCAGGTTGAACATTGGACCATAATTTTGTAGACCGACTATTGCACTTAGCAGCCCCAAAGGCTTATAATTTGAATCTAATACTGCTGGGAGGGTACATATCTGATATCTTAAAATCTGAACAATCTTTTGAAAACTCTTTTAATTTTCTGAACATACATATATAATTATTTCTAAATACCTTTTTGAAAATATAAATCAGTCATCTTTTCTTTTATTTTCTGAAAATTCTCATAAAACACTTGAAGCTGGAAATCTGGAAAACTTTCTAAAAATCCGGTAACCTTTCTGTAAATATGATAGAAAGTCTAGCAATCTAGAATTAATCTATCTGAAAATCTAGAAATCTATAAATTTATCTGAAAAATCTGAAAATCTAACTGGAAATCTACCTGAACATATGTGAACTATTCTTCTTTCTAAATCTTAATTCTATAACTAATCTATTTTTGGATTCTGGAAATCTACACATTTCTTAAACATCTCAAATCATCTGGAATTCGATTTTCTGAATAAATGAATAAACCATTCATTTCTAACAATTAAGGCTAATATTCAATTCTAAAATAATTAACTTAATTATAAATAAATAAAACTATCCACTCATAGAATTTATGTGCTCAAATCTGGTTTGGGATTGGGTTCCATCTGAATTCATCTGTTTCTAGATCCACCCTAAAATCACATAATGCTAAATTTAGAAATTACTGGGAAATCAAACAACTTGTATGTTTCACAATTCACAAATCATCAAATCACTTATCTCTATGTGCCACTGCAATACTGCTCCATTTTCTTCTTTCCTTCATATATATATATATATATATTTTAAATAAAGCCTAAGTGGTCAGCAGACCAACAAAGGAAAATATATTAAAAACAGAGAAAAGGTTACAAAGAAAAAACTAATGAAACCGAAAAGAAGGAACTCCCCAAGAATCAAGAAGAAGTTGCTTCTGAATACAAGGTGGAGGTAAATCCCACCAAACAAAACCAGAACTATTAAGACCCTTATTAGCCATAGTATCTGCAACTAAATTGCCCTCACGATAAGTGTGAGTAATCACAAAACGCATATTACTTATCAAATCTTTACAATGAAGCCAAGAGTTTCTGAGACGCCACGGGGGTAAAAAACCTGGATTGGAGAAGCAAGAGAAAACAGCCATAGAATCAGTCTCTAACCAAAGCCAGCGCCAGCCTCGCTCTGAGGCAATATTAATGGCAAAAATAGCAGCTTTCATTTCAGCCACGAAAGAAGTACAATGACCAAGAAAAAGAGAAAACCCCCCTATGAAGTTAGCCTTATCATCGCGGAACACACCTGAACACGCACCGGCACCCGGGTTACCCTTACTACAACCATCTGTGTTAACTTTTATCCAAAGAGAGGAAGGAGGCCGCCAAGTGCAAGAAGTTATACGAGGAGCCTTTCGTAAATGAGGCTTAATTCCAAGCAAAGAAAGAACATGACCATCTGCATTAGAAACAAACCCAGGACAAATAGAACAATTAAACTGAATTTTTGCTTTCGCTGAGGAGATGATGTCAACTAAGGAAGGAGCCTTGTTACGAAAACGTTGATTGTTCCTGACCTTCCATATGTCATAAACCAATTGAAAGGAAGAACACAGCCACATATTATAAATTTGAGGAGAGAACCGCTTAGAGATGATATTGTGCCAAAAATCATTAAGAGATCCTAATGTGGTTAGAGTCGTATTGAAACAAGAGGCATGCCAAGACCACAACTGACGAGCGAAATTGCAATCCTTAAAAAGATGCATAATAGACTCTTCACTTCTAAAACAGAGAAGGCAACCGGAAGGAGCACAAAAACCACGTTTGCGGAGGTTATCATCTGTTGGCAGTCGCCCATGGAGCAGACGCCAAAGAATAAAAGAATTCTTTGGAGGGATGAAGCTTTTCCAAATATATGAACTCCAAACAACCGAAGGACATGAAATGCGAGCAAAGTTGTAAAAATCAGCAAAAGTAGGAACCCCTGTTTTGGATAATTCCCAAATGACCCGATCTTCAGCAGGAGAAGGAGGAACACAAATACCTTGAATCATATCGGCAATATGCGGAAAAGAAGAGGCAAGATAATCTGGGATACACCATTTGCCGTTGGAAATAATAGATGAAACAGTAGAGAGAAAACCACCACAGTTGCCTTGCCAGTTAACCAAAGAGAGAAGAGGTTGGGCAAGCCATTTATCTTGCCAAAAATTAATCTGAGTACCATCACCAACCAACCACCGAAAGTGAGAAGTAAGAGCAGGAAAACAATCCTTGATAGCAGGAAGAATGGAAGATTTCATTGGAGAGCCAACTCTAGAACCTTTCAAGAAATTGCAACGAAAATACTCACTCCAAGCTGAACTACCTGAGAAAGAATCCCAACAAAACTTGAGGTTAGCAGCTTTATTAAAAGCAAAAGGGTCACGAAGACCTAAACCACCTTCTTCCTTCGAAAGGCAAACAGTGGCCCAAGAAACCGTCACCAACTTGCGATCTTCATAATTGCCCGTCCAAAGAAAGTTGCAACACCATTTGCGAAGCTGAAGCAAGGTAGAGACTGGGAACTTGTAGATACGAAAACAATGAAGAAGCATCGATTGAATAACAGACTGAATCAATTGAGCACGCCCTGCCATGGATAAAAGGTGGCCTTTCCAACCAGCAAACTTTGCTTTCACACGATCCAGCAGAGGCCGAAAATAAACACCTTTAGGACTCCCACGAAAAATTGGAATACCAAGGTAAATGAAAGGAAAAGTGCCCTCCATAAACCCAAGAATATTCTCCACAGTGACCTTGCGTGAGAGGGAATTTTTCCCCAAGAAAAAATGACTCTTGTCATTGCTCACCATTTGACCGGAGGCCTCACCATAAGCAGAGATAAAAAATTTCAAGTTAGAAAGGGTTGTACAATCCGCCCTACAGAAAATGAAAATGTCATCCGCATAAAGTAAATGAGTAGGAGGAGTGCAACCTCTGGGAGCAGAAATAGATTTCAACTTGCCATTGTGGAAAAGGGTAGTAAGCCCTCGACTAAGAGCCTCTTCAGCAAGGCAAAAAAGTAAAGGGGAGAGAGGATCACCCTGACGAACACCTCTGGAACACGAAAAATAACCCTTCGGCGAGCCATTAACCAAAATAGAGAGACGAGCAGAATGGAGAACAATCTTCACCCAATTAATAAAAGAGTTATGAAAACCAAAACGAGAGAGAGCTCCCAATAAGAAATCCCAATTAATAGTATCAAAAACCTTTTTAATGTCTAATTTTAGACCCACATTACCTCCGAACGCCTTACGATCAAGCATTTGAACCCCCTCAGAGACAAGCGCAACACAATCTGAAATGCTTCTCCCTTGAATAAAAGCGGCTTGGTTGTCAGATATGATACGCGAAGCAATTTTGCCCAATCTATCAGCAAGAATTTTTGTGATGATTTTAAAGCAGAAGTTGGCCAAAGCAATAGGCCTAAATTGAGAGATGCGACAAGCCCCAGACACTTTAGGAATTAAAACTACAAAATTGGAATTTAAATTTTCTGAAAGCCAGGAATTTCGAAAGAAAACCTGGACAAAATTCACCATGTCAATGGACACTAAATCCCAAAAATTCTGATAAAAGGAGCCTGGGAAACCATCAGGACCTGGAGCACTGTTGGGATCCAAAGAGAAAACTGCCTCTTTAATCTCAGTAGAAGAAGGAATTTGAACAAGACCATGATTATCCTGGGTTGAGACCAAGCAAGGGATGAAAGATAAAACCTCTGAAGACTGATTGGTGGGAGAATTTGCAGAGTAAAGATCTTCAAAATAGTTTACAATATGAGTCGAAATGACAGCCTGATCATCCACCATCTCATCATTAATAGAAAGCGAGTGTATGGTAGATTTAGCAGCCCGAACCTTGGCAAAAGTGTGAAAAAATTTCGAGCATCTATCCCCATCAACAAGCCATTTGAGTCTACTTTTACCTTTCCAAAAATTATTTTGATCGCGAAGAGCATGCAAATAGTTGGCTTTGAGAGAAACTTCTTGCGCAAGAAGCGTTGGAGAGGCTCCATGAATAGAAATGTGATCTTGAATATCCGAAAGCTTGTTTTTAAAATCAGCAACTCTAGCGTGAACATTACCGAAAACAGAGTGATTCCAAGCCTTAAGACAACCTTTAAGAACCTTAAGCTTGCAAGTCAGATTTCTCATGGGGCAAGGATCACTAGGAGTCGAAAGCCAAGAAGAGTAGACCACATCCTTAAAAGATGAGTGTTCCAACCACATATTGTGAAACTTAAAAGGTTTGGGACCCGAGTGAGTATGATGGAGACCATTAAAAATAATGGGATTATGATCGGAAACAGCACGTGCTAAAGTAAAGCAGTAACTAGATGGCCAAACATCGAGCCAACCAGGGTTGCAAAGGCTTCTATCAAGGCGCATCTCTATACGAAAGCTAGAGGAGCTGCTGTTGGTCCACGTATAAAAAGACCCAGAGGTTGGCATATGAATCAGATTGCAATTATCAGACATGTTCTGGAAATCAGTGCAAGAAACCACAGAAGGAGTTACACCACCAAGTTTTTCATGAGCACCAATAATTGCGTTGAAATCTCCCAGAGCGAGCCAAGGACCTGAAACTGAAGAAGACAACAAAGAAAAATCTGCCCAAAGAGAACGCCTGGCATAAAGGGTTGTAGCAGCATAAACAAAAGTCATCCAGCAAGGAGAATTATCAATAGTAGTGTAAATAGAAATTTGCTGATCAGAGTTACTAACAACTGAAGGAGAAATGGTGTTTTCGGCACAAAACAACCAAATGCTTGGTTTCAAACCATCCCGCTTATTTTCTGCCACAAATTTTAAATGAATGGACTGCCAATACATAGGATTAATAGAGGTAAGCAAAACCTTTGGTTCAGAGATACAGACAAAATCTGGATGTTGAGAGTGACAAATATGAGCCAATTCCATTCGAGAATCAGGGTTCCCAATACCCCTGATATTCCAGTAAAGAACCTTCATTGAGGTTTTTTAGGAAGTACTCTACCTCTAGCAGCATGAAGCTTAACCAAAGGTTTAACAATAGGCCTAGAACAAAGGTCATCAAGTTTTTTAGTCTTCTTACGGGCTTTTGAAACCACTTGAATAAAATCATCACCCTCCAAAATATGATGAATTTCATTCTCCAGAGTAGAGTTGCCTGTTACTGCAGGGGAAGAGGAAGAAGCTGCCAGATGGAGACTTTTAGAAACATTGGGGTCCACTGTATTCAAATCTCCTAGAGAATCTTTATTGTTCAAAGAGGGATTCATTACGGGAAAGGAAATATTCTCTACCAAAACTGCACCCTTGCCAGCAGAATTAGGAGAGTTGACCATCATTAAATCTGTATCCTGGAAAGGAAACTTGAAATCTGAACCATTTTGAATCGGAGATAATTGCTCCCCCAAATCTCGAGAATTACCTTCCAAATCGGTATCACCGTCCACAACCGGAGAAAGAACATCACGATCCATCGGAATACGACCGTGAACCAGATCCCCTTTTTCCACCATGTTCTCATTGCGTGCTGCATCAATAGGATCCACAAGAGTTGTTTCAAAAACTAGTTCTTCTGAAACAGAATCTTTCCCCCGATCAAGATCACCATTTTCAACAATCGTTACGTGACTAGACTTTAAAGCATGGTCATTCGACCCGAGAACTGCAGGTTGTGTGATAGCATTTTCAGGGTCAGTCCTAGATGGACCAACCTTACTATTAGTATGACGTAAAGATTGATTAGTCCAATTTGAGTTTCGTGTGCCAGACCTACCATGTTCCATCACAGGATTCTTGCCATTATTCCTACACTTGGCCGCATCATGACCAAAAACGTTGCACCTAGCACAACGACTGGGAAGATTTTCGTAAACAACATCCACTACAAAGCCACGATGATCGTCTCTCTCAACCATCAGTGAAGGAGGAAGAGTAGCTGATAAATCAACATCCACCAGGACACGAGCATAAAACCCATAGACCCCATCCCGTGTTGCTTGATCCAACTGCAAGGGAATGCCGACGCCACGAGCAATTTCCATTATAGTACCCGGATGCCAATATTCTGAACAAAGACCATAAAAACGAACCCATACTTGTGCATGAGTCAACTGTTGAGAGTTAGGATTAAAATCTGATTGCCACCTAAAGAGCCGAAAAATACCGTTTGGGATGGAACAAGAACCGCCGCTCCACACCCTTTTCAGATCTTCTTCATTGGTAAAATGAATATCAAAATACCCTTTAGGAAATGGTGTGAGCTTCCAAGGGTGGGGGAGTTGCCACATCGACTGCAAAAGGCTTTTCAGATCTTCTGGCCTAATTGGCTTAGAACCCTTCCGCAACAAGAGTCGACCGAAAAGATTCGTCTGACAATAGTCCAATCTGGCCTGGACGTATTTTTGACTGATTCTTATGCACGTAAGATCTCCACGGACCACCGGTGCTGGAAGAAGATTGGGTTGAACCTGTGCATCAGATGATTTAAGTAAAGAAGCAAAGGTCTTGGATTTAGGAGGAGGTTCATTAACAACAGGCGAAGAAGAAGAAGGAGAGTCAGACAGAGGAGCAAGGAATCCCCAAGGGCAGACTTTCGAAGGATCCATTGACATCAATCAATCATTCAATCCACCCATGTGGGTCATTGGATTTAAATACTTTAACTTGGCTACATGCATTTGTCAAAGCATATTTTAAATCTAATGGCCTACATGCAAAGAACTGATATATATATATATAATTCAAGTCAGTGCGCACTGATATAACTTTATCAGTGTGTTGGATGTAGACCATTAAATTTACATACTTTGACTCAGAGTGTATATGCACTTGTCAAAACTTCTCCATAACCAGTGGTCTACATACATTGGTACTACTGATGTAAACGGGACCGTATATATATATACACACCTCTTTTTCCATTTACTCACATGTAGTAGCTTCAAAATGCACAGCTGCCTCTTTTCTTTTCTTTTTAATACTTTTATTCTAACTTATTGATGTAGAACAAGTGGCCGATGCGTACATGATGAAGAGAGAACATCCTAAATTCAAGGGCAATCGAATTCCAGTAGTCTGGGCGTCGAAGTCAGAATGACGCGAAACTCACACAATTGATGTGTTTCGGTGAGACCGTCAATAATCAATAGCTTTGCTATTGTGGTATAACCTTTTTTAGCCGAATTCCGTTGTTTAGGCCCCGAAATTGCCCTTTTTGCTATTTTAGGAAAATTTTGTTTTAGCCATAACTTTTGTTTTCCAAGTCCAAATCGACTTTCGTCAATTCTGGCTTGCTTAAGATTCCTAGCAGTTTTTATTTCCGCAATTATCTCAATTTTGCTATTTTTGGTCATTTTTAGTAATTAGTTCTGTTTCTTGTCCAACAAGGATTATGGTTAGGATTTTCGCTTTAAATATGTTTGTAAGCCTTTTGGCCGAAGGATTCAATTATTCAATAATAGTTCAGAATTTTCTTTGAGAGTTTCCCTCGTTTTCTGGTGGATTCCAGAGTTTATCTAGAATATTGACGTTGGTCGTATTCTTTTATTATTTTTGCTGCGTCAATTGGTATCAGAGCACGGATTTTACCGATCTCGATGACAACTAACGAAGCAGGAGATGGAAACCCTATTGACGGTGACCGTGGGGTAGAGGCTTTGTGGGCGACGGTGGAGGAGACACGGCAACATGTGGCACAGATTCGTGACATGCTTGCTGGGGTTAACCTCAACGCTAACAATAGGCCACCAGTTAATAGGACACGCGCCGAAGGATTTGCCCAAGGCCAACCTGCTGACAGGAGACGTAATCAGACACCTTGTAATCAATCTGATAGCGAGGATGATTCAGATGAAGATGATGTGGGATACGGTGTAACCCAGCTGACAAGATGAACGAGAGAGCAAAATGATTATCGGTTGAAGGCAGAACTTCTAAGTTTCAATGGAAATACGAATAGAAGACTTTCTTGATTGGGTTACAGAAGTGGAGCGGTTCTTTGAGATGATGGAGATACCAGAAGAAAAGATGGTGAGATTCGTGACGTTTAGATTGAAAGGAGGGGTGGCGGTATGGTGGGATCAATTGCAGAAGAACCGACAGCGACAAGGAAAGGCACTTGTGAGAACATGGCGTAGAATGAAGGAGCTTATGATGGGTAGATTTCTGCTACCAGATTATGAACAATATTTATTCCAGCCGCTTCAAGAATGTTCGCAAGGTTCCAAATTAGTGTTTGATTACATAGCAGAATTCTCTAGGCTTTTAGAGTGAAATAATCTGAATGAAACAGAGGGACAGCGCGTAGCCAGATATATGAATGGGTTAAAACCGTCGCTGCGAGATAAGATCGGGTTACAAGTAGTTTGGACAGTGGAGGAAGCTCATAATCTAGCATTAAAGGCCGAGTTATTGGAACGAAGGGGTGGAACTTTGGGATTTCGGAGAAGCAATCCATATTTGTCGTTTGCTAACAGGGATAAGGGTGTTCAATCATCAGGTCCGTCAAACCAGTCTAAGGAAGGAAGCAGTAGCAACAACAACCAAACAACAGTTCCAGCCAATATGAGTGTACCTAGAAATCCGAATCCAAATTCGAATCTCAATCTTTATGCTAGACCTACACCTGGGGTTTGTTATAGATGTAGGAAACCTGGTCACGTTTCTAATGCATGTCCTGATCGCCCTAAGCCAGTTAATTGGGTGGAAGGGGAAGAAGTAGATCCAGATGCTCCTAAAGATGTTGAAGGAGAGGGTGACTTGTATGATGGGGCAGAATTCGTAGAAGAAGATGGAGAACGAGTCAATTGTGTAGTGCAATGTGTACTGTATGCTCCAAAGCAAGAAGATTTTGGTCAGCGTAATAACATATTCCGGTGTTGCTGGACAATTAGTCAGAAAGTGTGTGATTTGATCGTGGACAGTGGGAGTTGTGAAAACTTCATTGCAAGGAGACTGGTAGAACACTTGAAATTGCCAACCAATAAGCACCCAAATCCGTATACTATCGGCTGGATCAAGAAGGGACCCACTGTAAAGGTAACTGAGATTTGTCGTGTTCCTATTTCCATTAGTAAGATATATAAGGATGAGGTAGTTTGTGATGTGATTGATATGGATGCTAGCCACGTGTTGTTGGGTCAGCCGTGGCAGTATGATGTTGATATTACATATAAAGGTCATGATAACACTTACCTGTTTACCTAGGGATCACACAAAGTTGCTATGGTTCATTCCAAGAGAAAAACAGTGCCTAAC
Source organism: Acer campestre (assembly GCA_954870605.1). Taxonomy (NCBI): domain Eukaryota; kingdom Viridiplantae; phylum Streptophyta; class Magnoliopsida; order Sapindales; family Sapindaceae; genus Acer; species Acer campestre. The sequence goes on along the minus strand of OX940803.1, from coordinate 9,337,018 downwards.
AAACCTTCTGAAGTGGAGAAGCAGTCCTTTTTGACCGTAACCGGATCCGACACCGAGTTTGTGGTAGAAATCAAGGGTGCACTAGAGGTTTATGCGTTAGTGGTTAAGGCTCTCGTGATAGAAGAAGAAGAGGCACCGACAACAGTTCCTGAAAAAATAAAACTGTTAATAGAACAATTCAGGGAAATCACTTCAGAGGATTTGCCGAACAACTTACCCCCCCTGAGAGACGTTCAGCACCATATAGACCTTATACCAGGGGCGAGTTTATCGAACCTGCCACATTACCGAATGAGTCCGAAGGAGAATGAAATTCTACGGGAGAAAATTGAAGAACTGTTGCAGAAGGGTTTCATTCGTGAGAGCATGAGTCCGTGTGCAGTTCCTGCATTGTTGACGCCAAAAAAAGATAGGAGTTGGCGTATGTGTGTGGACAGTCGAGCCATCAACAAAATAACCGTCAAGTATCGATTCCCAATTCCCCGCCTAGATGACATGTTAGATCAACTTGAGGGTTTGAAGCTGTTTTCGAAAATTGATCTTCGCAGTGGGTATCATCAGATTCGGGTCAGACCTAGAGATGAGTGGAAAACAGCATTCAAGAGCAAGGATAGGTTGTATGAGTGGCTGGTCATGCCATTCGGATTGTCAAAGGCACCCAGTACTTTTATGCGAGTAATGAATCAGGTATTGAGGCTTTTTATGGGAAAGTTCGTTGTTGTTTATTTTGACGATATTCTTATCTATAGTAGGACTGAGGAGGAGCATGTGGAGCAATTACAGGAAGTGTTATCAGTTTTACAAGAGAACCAATTGTTTCTTAACCTGAAAAAGTACAGTTTTATGACAAATAGTTTACTGTTCCTGGGTTATGTGGTGAGTTCGGAAGGGATTCATGTAGATGAAGAGAAGGTCAGAGCAATTCGAGAATGGCGAGCGCCGAAAACTGTGAGTGAAGTGTAGAGTTTCCATGGATTAGCCACCTTTTACCGTCGATTTATTTGGAATTTTAGCACTGTCATGGCGCCAATAACAGAATGTACGAAAAAGGGCAAATTTCAGTGGGGAGAAGAGGCAGAAACGAGCTTTGCATTGATCAAGGAGAAATTATGCACCGCACCAGTATTGGCCCTACCGAATTTTGAGAAAGTTTTTGAAGTTGAGTGTGATGCAAGTGGCGTAGGGATTGGAGTTGTGTTATCCCAAGAAAAGCGACCAGTAGCCTTCTTTAGTGAGAAATTGAGGGAAGCCCGCCAGAAGTGGAGTACTTATAATCAGGAGTTTTATGCAGTGGTCTGGGCCTTGAAGCAATGGGAGCATTACCTAGTACAGAGAGAGTTCGTTTTGTACACTGACCATCAAGCCTTGAAGTTTATCAATAGCCAGAAGCACTTGGACAACATGCATGTCAGGTGGGCCACTTTCCTTCAAAAATTCCCTTTTGCTATTCGACACAAGTCAAGTGTTTTGAACCAAGTCCGTTGTGCCAACCTGCTGGTGACACTGACTCATGAGATTGTGGGTTTCGAATGTCTAAAGGAGTTGTATGAGGAGGATGAAGACTTCAAAGAAATCTGGGCCAAATGTATTGAGAAACAACCTGTCAGTGATTTCCATGAAAGTGATGGGTATTTGTTTCGTGGTAACCATTTGTTTATCCCTATGATGTCTTTGCGGGAGAAATTAATTCGCGACCTACATGGAGGAGGATTGAGTGGACACTTGGGTCGAGACAAGACGGTGGCTAGCTTGGAGGAGTGGTATTTCTGGCCGCAACTGAAAAGAGATGTGGGGAATTTTGTGCAGAGGTGTTATGTCTGACAGGTGTCCAAAGGTCAGTCACAAAATACTAGTCTTTATACGCCTTTACCTATCCCTAACAATATTTGGGAAGATTTATCTATGGATTTTGTGTTGGGACTACCTCGTACCTAGTGAGGAGTAGATTCTATTTTCGTGGTGGTTGATAGGTTTTCAAAAATGACTCACTTCATCCCTTGCCAGAAGACATCAGATGCTTCACATATAGCCCGGCTATTTTTCAAAGAGGTGGTCCGAATTCATGGGGTGCCATAGTCAATTACCTCTGATCGTGACACGAAGTTCCTTAGCCATTTTTGGATGACCTTGTTGAAGATGTTTAAGACCTCGCTGAACCGTAGTACTACTGCACACCCACAAACTGATGGGTATATAGAGGTGACGAATAGGACCTTAGGAAATCTGGTTCATTAGAATTTGTGGAGACAAGTCGAAACAATGGGATCATGCATTCCTATAAGTTGAGTTCGCCTACAACAGTGCTGTTCATAGTGCCACAGGGAAAACTCCTTTCGCTATGATATATATGTCGCCACCAAGGCATACTGTGAACTTAGTTCGTTTACCTAAGGGTCTGAGATTTAGTGTTGTTGCAGAAAATATGGCTACACAGGCTCAAGCTGTGTATGAAGAGGTGCGACAGTAGCTGGAAGAGACAAATGCAAAGTACAAAGCAGCTGCAGACAATCATAGGCGTCACAAGGTGTTGGAGGATGGAGATTCAGTGATGGTTTTCTTGCGCAAAGAAAGGTTCCTAGTAGGAACTTACAACAAATTAAAGCCCAAGAAATATGGTCCGTATCAGATTTTGAAGAAGATAAATGATAATACCTATGTGATTGACCTACCTGAGACCCTGGGAATTTCCAAGACTTTCAATGTTGTAGACCTGTTCCAGTACCATGCAGAAGAGTCCCTCTACCCTGAACCTAACTCGAGGTCGAGTTCTTTCCAAGTGGAGGGGATTGATGTAGAACAAGTGGCTGATGCGTATATGATGAAGAGGGAACATCCTAAATTCAAGGGCAATCGAATTCCAGTAGTCTGGGTGTTGAAGTCGAAATGACGCGAAACGTGTACAGTTGATGCATTTTGGCAAGACCGTCAATAGTCAATAGTAAAGCTATTGAGGCATACCTTTTTTTAGCCGAATTCTGTCGTTTAGGCCCCGAAATTGTCGTTTTTGTTATTTTAGTTGTTTTAGTCATAACTTTTGTTTTCCAAGTCCGAATCGACTTCCGTCAATTCTGGCTAGCTTAGGATTCCTAGCAGTTTTTATTTCCGCAATTATCTCAATTTTGCTATTTTTGGTAATTTTTAGTAATTAGTTCCGTTTCTTGTCCAACAAAGATTAGGGTTAGGGTTAGGGTTAGGGTTAGGGTTTTTGCTTTAAATAGTAAGCCTTTTGGCCGAAGGATTCAATTATTCAATAATATTTCAGAATTTTCTTTGAGAGTTTCTCTCGTTTTCTGGTGGATTCCAAAGTTTATCTAGAATATTGACGTTGGTCGTATTCTTTTATTATTTCCGCTGCGTCACTTATGCCACCTCTCACCAATTATGCCACATCTCTTTGTCGTGCACTGTCACCTGGCATGCAGCTGCTTGCCCCTACTATGCATTTTTTTTTTTTTTTTTTTCAATTGGAATGGATCAACTTTTGGGTCTTAGTTCATTTATTTAGGTTTGGATTTAGGCTAGCTTGGGAATATTTTATGGAGCTGGACGTTACACTTTTGGCTTTAGACACGTACCCCTGAGTGGCAACATACACCTTGACATCTTGTATTAGATCTTGGTAGACTAGACCCTTCAGCATAAATTATTGATTGGAATATTTTTTGTTGATTAATTTTCCATAAACACTTATACAAGGGTACGTAGCTAAGGATTTTGGTTTACATTTGAATTTGTTGTCGTATATAATATTATAATATAATTAACTGCAGTTTACCTTAGATTACCCAATCCTTGGTTAAATAGCCAATAAAATCTGAGGCTGTTCTAATCTTGCAAGTGAAGAAACGAATAATGGGAAATTATTTATCGAATCTTAAATGGAGATTTCTACTTTTTGCAAGCTAGAAGCAAAGGATAAATGCTCATATATGTATATATAAAGCAGCTTGCACTGCTTGTATTTTGCACTTTGTTTTTTTTTTTTCCACATTTCTTTTCCTCCATGTCATAGGATTGATGATTCATTTCCCTTTTGAAGTATCAAGATAGTTGCACATACTGCACTTTATCTTCTTTATCAAACTTGTGTGGTACAATCTCCCACTTCTCTTCTTCAATATTTTTCAGAATTTTAATTTCTAGCTTGCTAATGCACTTATATTAACTTGTTCCGATGTTTTCAATATTTGCCATTTTCATTCTCTTATATACTAGTTCTTGATTTTCTTCTTCTTCTTTGTTCTGTTTGAAATTAAGTGTTTCCAGGGAGATAAGAAGAAGATCATTTATCATGGGGCCGAATTCTCCACACAGTCAAGTCACCATTTCTATAGAGTCATTGGCATCTTCCTTTGAAAGTATGTTGTCTGGTGATCTCTCCATGTCATCCAGAGTTTGCATATTTAGGGTTCCAAAAATACTCCTCAGACACAACCCCCAAGCATACGAGCCAAATGCATTTTCAATCGGCCCTTTCCGCTGTGACGATGATAATCTCAAACCCACACAGAAAATCAAAATGAAGTACTTGCAAGGCCTCCTCCGTCGTTCAACAAATTCAAAGGAACTGCTGAGGAAGCTCACTGGAGCTGTCAGGGCGATGGAGCAAGAGGCCCGTCAGTGCTATGCAGGGCCAATTGGAAACTCCAGTGTTGAAGAATTTGTCAAAATCTTGGTATTCGATGGTTGCTTTATCATTGAGTTATTTAGAAAGGATGCTGGTGAGATAATTAAAGATCCTGATGACCCCATTTTCTCCATGTCTTGTTTGCTTGAATTCTTGAAACATGACCTCATTTTGCTAGAAAACCAAATCCCATGGCCGGTTCTTGAACGTTTGTTTAACATGACTATGGTTCCGGGAGGCAAATCCCTGATTGAACTTGCTCTTGAATTCTTCAGCAACATGTTTTCATCCCATAAACCGTCCATAAAACCAAACAAGTTCGCCAACCATGAAATCAAGCATATTTTAGACCTGCTAAGGCTTTCATTGATTTTGCCACTAGACCGACTCAACAGAGCTGATACAGGATGGCAACCTTTCCCTTGTGCACGGAAAATCAAAGGCTCCGGAATCAAATTTAAGAAAGTAGCCCCCGATACCATCCTTGATCTAAGATTTAGCAATGGTCGTCTGGAGATCCCGCCGTTGCTTGTTCAGGAAACAACAGAAACCATCTTCCGGAACCTCATCAGCTTAGAGCAATGCCTCCCGGATTGCCCACCAATCATCACCTCTTATGCAAAGCTCATGGACAATCTCATCGACTCACCTGAAGACGTGGAGATACTGTGCGACAAGGATGTTCTGGACAACTGGTTGAATCCTGGGGACGCCACCCAATTCTTCAACAAGCTATACAACGATGCTTATGTGAAGACTTTTTATTATCATGACGTTTGCCATGAAGTGAACTCTTATAGTAAAAGATGGTGGCCGAGATGGCGATACTTTTATACACACAATTATTTCTCTACTCCTTGGGCTATTGTTTCTCAGGTTGTTGCTCTCATCTTTTTGATTCTCGGTTTTCTGCAGACCTATTACTCCATCGTCGGATATTTGGGTGATAAAAAGAAAGGAGCTTGACTGTCTCTGGAGCCTAATTACAACAGTTTTTACTAGCTTCTGTGTTCAGGATTCTGATCATCTGCTGTGTTGATCTTTGTATGTCTTCTTTTGTAAAGTAGTCCATTGAAATTTAATTTGCTCTTCGATATTGTTATTCAACCTAAGAACAAAAGATTGTAATAAGAGACAAAGGTGACTAGTATCAAATTCAACAAGCCTATTCATGTATGAAATTCTTCTGGAATGTATATAAAACTGGTTAAATTCCTTAATTGTTTTTTTTTTTTTTTTCTTTTCTCTACCATCTTACACAACCCCCTAGCATACGAGCCAAATGCATTTTCAATAGGCCCTTTTCACTGTGGCGATGATAATCTCAAACCCACAAAGAAAATCAAAGTGAAGTACATGCAAGGCCTCCTCCGTCGTTCAACAAATTCAAAGGAACTGCTGAGGAAGCTCGTTGGAGCTGTCAGGGCGACAGAGCAAAGAGGCCCGTCAGTGCTATGCGGGACCAATTGGAAACTCCGGTGTTGAAGAATTTGTCACAATCTTGGTACTTGATGGTTGCTTTATCATTGAGTTATTTCGAAAGGATGATGATGAAATAATTAAAGATCCTGATGACCCCATTTTCTCCATGTCTTGTTTGCTTGAATTCTTGAAACATGACCTCATTTTGCTCGAAAACCAAATCCCATGGCCGGTTCTTGAACGTTTGTTTAACATGACTATGGTTCCGGGAGGCAAATCCCTGATTGAACTTGCTCTTGAATTCTTCGGCAACATGTTTTCATCCTCTAAACCGACCATAAAACCAAACGAGTTCGCCAACAAAGAAATCAAGCATATTTTAGACCTGATAAGGCTTTCATTGATTTTGCCTCTAGAGCCACTCAACACAGGTTCAGGATGGCAACCTTGTTGGTGGGATGGGAAGGCTTGAGGTCACTAGTGGTGCACCTCTGAGAGAAAAAACGAACTCTGAAAAAGAAAGGAGGAGAAGCTTTCACAAATCTTTTATTTCTCTCTAATATTTCTTACACCACTCCACACACTTACAATCACAATATGAATCCCTTTATATAGGGAAATAAAATGAGAAACAAACAAGCCACTTTCGGTGGATAGTGGCAAACCACTTTAGGTGGATAGTGGAAAACCACTTTAGGTGGATAGTGGAAAACAAAATGAATGCAAAACAACTTTAATGAGAAACTTTCGGTGGATAGTGGAGGAGGTCAACAATGGTTGCTGGAAGGTGGTTGACTGGAGGTAAGTTTATTTTTCAACATCCCCCCTTAAACTTGACTCTCCGTGTTTCGTCATACCGAGCATTGTCTTTAGTCTTGAAAACACGTCATGTTTGAGCGGCTTGGTGAAGATATCAGCAGCTTGATCATATGTCCTGCAAGAGACTAATTCCACCTCTTTATTCTTCACATGCTCTCTGATGAAATGATACCGCGTATCAATATGTTTGCTCCTTTCATGGAATACTGGATTCTTTGCTAGTGCAATCGCTGACCGATTGTCGATGTAAACCTCTGTGGGATTAACTTGTGGAAATCCCAAGTACTGCAACACATTCCTAATCCATATACCATGACAAACAGCTGAGCAGGCAGCAACGTACTCAGCTTCACATGATGATAACGTCACAATGGCTTGCTTTTTGGATGACCATGTGAACGCTGTATCTCCCATAAAAAACGTAAAACCTGTTGTGCTTTTACGTTCATCCAGATCTCTTCCCCAATCACTATCTGAATAGCCAATCAACCTGCAATCTTCACATTTGGTATATAAAATACCATCATTAATAGTACCTTTTATGTACCGAAGAATTCTCTTTGCTGCATTCAGGTGAGATTGATCAGGAGTCTCCATGTATCTGCTGACTAGTCCAACTCCATAGAGTATATCTGGCCTGGTACATGTCAAGTATCTCAAGCTTCCAACCAAGCTCTTGAAATAGGTTGGATCAACATCTCCTCTTTCATTCTTTCTTAACTCTAATCCTGTTTCCACTGGAGTTGTGACAGGATTGCATTTTTCCATACCAAATCTTTTCAGAATTTCTTTTGCATAAATACTCTGGGAGATGAAAATACCTTCTTCGCTTTGCACAACTTCAATACCGAGAAAATGAGCCATTAGACCAATGTCTGTCATCTCAAATTCTTTCACCATTCTTCTCTTGAAATCTTCAAACATGGCTGGATTGTTCCCGGTGAAGATCAAGTCATCAACATATAAGCATGCGTATAACAAGCTTCCATCAATCTCCTTCTTCATATACAGTGCATGCTCATACGGACATTTCTCAAATCTGTTCTGTTGGAAGTAATCATCAATCCTCCTGTTCCATGCACGAGGTGCTTGCTTCAAACCATAGAGGGCTTTCTTCAGTCTGCATACTTTATCTTCTTTGCCTTTCTTCACATATCCAGGTGGTTGTTCCACATAGATTTCTTCTTCAAGAAAGCCATTCAGAAATGCTGACTTTACGTCAAGTTGGTAAATTTTCCAACTTTTCTGGGCTGCCAATGATATTAGCAATCTGATAGTCTCTAGTCTGGCAACCGGGGCAAAGACTTCTTCGTAATCAACTCCTTCCTTCTGTTTATAGCCTTTCGCTACAAGTCTTGCTTTGTATCTCTGGACTTCTCCTTTCGCATTTCTCTTGGTCTTGTAGACCCATTTCACTCCGATGGTTTTTCGGCCTTTTGGAAGATTAGTCAACTCCCATGTCTTGTTCTTTTCAATGGATCGAATCTCTTCATCCATTGCGCTTCTCCATTTTTCTTCATGGTTAGCCTCTTCAAAGCTAACTGGATCACTTGTCATCAGCAGACAATACAGAGTAATATCCTCTTCTACTTGTTCTGTATTTTCATACAGATCTTCTAAGCTACGTGTTCCTCTAGGCCTCATATCTGGAAAATCACTTTCAATTGATAATGGAGCATCATACCTTTGTGGTGAAGGCGAACCACGTTGAGGAGTCTGCTGATCTCTGGGTATTTGTGGCTCTGTAGCCACTTCTCTCGTCTCTTCTTCATGTATCAACTCTGCACTTCTGGAAGCTTTGGTTTGATCCCAATTCCAGGATTCATTTTCTTCAAAAATGACATCCCTGCTGAAGATTACTTTCTTGGTGACGGGGTTGTATAGCCGGTAACCCATAGTTCTGTCACCGTATCCAACAAGGATACACTTCTCTCCTTTATCTTCAAGCTTGGTTCTTCTTGCTTCTGGGACCTTGATGTAGGCAATGGAGCCAAAAACTCTAAGGTGGCTCACACTTGGCTTGTGAGTGCTCCATGCTTCTTGCGGTGTCTTTGTATCAAGACTCTTCGTGGGACATCTGTTTTGTAGATATACTGCACACAAGACTGCTTCGGCCCAAAAACTTTTAGGCATGTTTTTGTCCTTTAACATGCTTCTGACCATGTTAAGGATTGTTCGATTCTTCCTTTCAGCAACACCGTTTAACTGAGGAGTATAAGCTGGTGTAAACTGATGTCTGATTCCTTGTTGCTTAAGGAATTCCTGGAAAGCACCTGCAGTGTATTCTCCACCTTGATCTGATCTCAGTGTTTTGATATAATAGCCACTCTGCTTCTCCACAAGAGTTTTGAACTCTTTGAAATAACCAAATACTTCAGACTTCTTTTTTAGGAAATAGACCCAAGTCTTCCTGCTGTAGTCGTCAATGAAGGTAAGGAAGTATTGATTCTGTCCATTTGATACTGGCGTCAATGGACCACACACGTCTGTGTGAACGAGCTCAAGCGGCATGGTTGCTTTCCAATTTGCCTCCTTTCCGAAGCTATTTCTGTGTTGTTTACTAAGAACACAGCTTTCACACATCTCATTCGGGTGATGGATGTTTGGCAATCCTTTCACCATCTTCTTACTTCCCAGTTGCTTTAAACTTTCAAAATTTAGATGTCCATACCTGAGATGCCACAACCAGTCTTTGTCATCGATGATAGCTGTCAAACACTTTGGCGTATCATGATGAATCTCGAGAGGAAACATCCTGTTCTTCGTCATCTGGACCCGAGTAATCAGCTTTCCTCGAGCATCTGTAATGGTGAGTTGCATATTTTGAAGGCTGATATGATAGCCTTTCTCCAAGAGTTGTCCGAGACTTAGGATGTTTGTCTTCATGTCTGGAACATAATAAACATTGGAGATGAAAGCATGATCTCCATTCTTCTGCTTGATCATGACATCTCCTCTTCCTTGGACAGAGATTTTAGAGAGATCACCAAATGAGATTTCTCCTTGAACTTTCTTATCAAGTTCAGTGAACAAGTCTTTCCTGCCAGTCATATGATTGCTGGCTCCAGAATCAAGAAACCAAACGTTTTGACTCTGATAGGTTGAGTTGTGTGCCATCAACATCAACGATTCTCCTTCAACTTGCTCTTTCTCTGCAAAGTTAGAATTTTCATTTACCTCATTTGGGTTGCCTCTGCACTCGTTGCTATAGTGGCCATATTTGTAGCAATTGTAGCATTGAACATTTCTTTTGTCAACATTTGGACGATTGTTGTAACCGCCTCTTCTTCCTCGTCCTCTTCCTCGTGGGACATAGTTCTGTTGTGGGACATAGTTCTGTTGTCCACGTCCTCCTCTATTTGCATCTCTTCCTCCTCTGCCTCTACCTCTGGTTTCGGCATTTCCAAAACCTCTTCCACGAGATCCTCTACCTCGTTCTCTTCCTTGTTGTGAGGTCCCCCCTTGCTCGTATCTTTTCTCATTGAGGGAGAGCTTTGACTGAAGAGCTTGCTCCAACACTCTGTCGTCACTTCTTCTATTTACTTTCTGCTCATGGGATTGCAATGATCCCACTAATTCTTCAACAGATATTGTCTCCAGATCTTTTGTTTCTTCCAGGGCCACAACTATAAAATTAAACTTTGGATCTAATGATCGCAAAATTTTCTCCGAAATTCTCATGTCTATGAGAGTTTCTCCATTTCTTCTTAGCTGATTCGCAACGACCATAACTCGTGTATAGAACTCAGCAATTGATTCATTAGATTTCATTCGGAGAGATTCGAATTCACCTCGTAGAGTTTGAAGACGGATCCTTTTCACTTTGTCAGCACCTTTGTAGGTCCTTTGAAGGGTGTCCCAGACTTCTTTCGATGACTTGCAGGATGCTATGATCTCGAACGTGGCTTCATCTAGTCCTTGGTAGATTATGGACTTTGCTCTACAATCCCTCTTTCGATCTGCTTTGAGAGTTGTTGTTTGAGCTTCTGTCAGGGTTCCTTCAGCTTCTTTGGATGCGGGTTCAGTGTATCCATCTTCCACAATATCCATCACGTCTTGAGAACCTAGTAGGGCTCTCATTTGTATGCACCAATTGTCATAGTTGTCTTTGGTGAGTTTCGGGATGACAACTTGAGCGTTTCCGTTGGCCATCGAGCTTGAAGTGCTTAGAACAAAATTCTGGAGTCTGAATTTGCAAAAACGAAGTGCACGGTTGCGTTCGGAAGGGTCCAAAACCTTGGAAACCAGTCCGGGTTTGTCAAAAACCGAGTTCGGAAGCGTCCGAAATGAGCGGTCAAACTTTTGGCAAAAGTCAACCAAAGATAACGGAATATTCCTTTTGACTGACGGAATATTCCTGCCGTTATGACGGCGTTAGTGACGTCAGCGTGTGAACAGTGTCGGGTCACGGGTCCGGGTCATCGGATCGGATCTCGGGTCGGACGTCGGGTCGGTCGTCGGGTCGGTCGTCGGGTCGGACCCTGCAAACGGGTGAAGAAGACGACTGGCGCGTGTCTCTCACGCGCCGGAGGATGTGGCTGCGCGTGACCGGCGCGTGGCTTCACTCTCCAACTTCAGGCGGCGCGTGCGGCCACTCTGGAGCTCCGATTTGTTTGAAATTTTCACCGTTGCACTCCTTACGATGAGTACAACACACTGGTATGCTCAAATATTTTTTTTTGAGCACTTTGATTTCTGGGCCAATTTGGCTTTGGCCTCTGTTTCTCGAATTTCTGGTTCTCCTGGGCTCTGATGCCACTGTTGGTGGGATGGGAAGGCTTGAGGTCACTAGTGGTGCACCTCTGAGAGAAAAAACGAACTCTGAAAAAGAAAGGAGGAGAAGCTTTCACAAATCTTTTATTTCTCTCTAATATTTCTTACACCACTCCACACACTTACAATCACAATATGAATCCCTTTATATAGGGAAATAAAATGAGAAACAAACAAGCCACTTTCGGTGGATAGTGGCAAACCACTTTAGGTGGATAGTGGAAAACCACTTTAGGTGGATAGTGGAAAACAAAATGAATGCAAAACAACTTTAATGAGAAACTTTCGGTGGATAGTGGAGGAGGTCAACAATGGTTGCTGGAAGGTGGTTGACTGGAGGTAAGTTTATTTTTCAACAAACCTTTCCCTTATGCACGGAAAATCAAAGGCTCCGGAATCAAATTTAGGAAAGTATTCGCCGATACCATCCTCGATATAAGATTTAGCAACGGTAGTCTGGAGATCCCACCGTTGCTTGTCCAGGAAACAACAGAAACCATCTTCAGGAACCTCATCAGCTTAGAGCAATGCCTCCCGAATTGCCCATCAATCATCGCCTCTTATGCAAAGCTCATGGAAAATCTCATCAACACACCTGAAGACGTGGAGATACTGTGCGACAAGGATGTTCTGGACAACTGGTTGAATCCTGGGGACGCCACCCGCTTCTTCAACAAGCTAAACCATGATGCTTATGTGAAGACGTTCTACTATCATGACGTTTGCCAGCAAGTGAACTCTTATAGTAAAAGATGGTGGCCGAAATTGTTAAAATTAATGCAGAGATTATTTGTAAGTGGTGCTTGAGTTTAGCATCACATGAGTCTTTAGATTGAGTCAAATAAGTTATCTCCACTTACTAGTTTGTTGGTGTAGTGGGATGTTGGGTTATGGTGCTATTTTCTAGTTAGTGGTGTGATTAATTTGTGGGCAAGTAACTATCAATGGGTCATGTTAAAGTTAGTGGTAGTCATGGGTCCTTATTTGTTGGTCATTAGTTTCTTGTAATTGCCTATATAAAGGCTTGTTTATGTTGAATGAAATGTCAAGCAAATTCACCCAAATATTATCTTTGTTTTCACCATTTTATTTTGTTATACCTCTCACTACCTAACAGTTGTTGAGAGAAGTCTTCTTGAGTGTGTTTAGACCTTCCAAAAATTATCATCCGAAATTGCGATACTTTTATACAAAGTATTTCCCTACTCCTTGGGCTATTGTTTCTCAGGTTGTTGCTGTCATCCTTTTGATTCTTGGTTTTCTGCAGACCTATTACACCATCGCCGGTTAATCTGAGTGATAAAAAGAAAGGGAGTACTAGACTGTCTCTAGAGATCCCTATTACAACATTTTTCACTAGCTTCTGTGTTCAGGAATTCTGATCATTTGCTGTGCTGATGTGTATATCCTAGAGTTTACGATCAAATTTTCCGGTTGCTAATTTAATTTGCCCGCAGCTCCTAGTTGGTGCCAACAGTTTATCATAGAAGAAAGGACTGACAAATCCTGGAGCATTATCAGCCTAGGCTTTTATAAACCTGAAGAAATATATATATATATATATATGTTTTCATCATACTGTATACCAGTAATTAATTCTCCTCGAAAAAAAAAAAAAAACACTTTGAGACATGTATACCTTTTTAGATTAATGTGTTTTAAGGTCTACGCACCCTTCTGCTTTCGTTTTTTTTTTTATTAATAAAAAAGCTCTATAGAGCTTATTGTCGAGTAAAAAAAAAAATGGTCCACATTGAAATAAGAGGCAAGGAACAAGGAGATTTTAACATTAAAAAAAGAAGTTCACTGAAGTTGCTCAATCTAAACATGATCGGCTGAAGCAATGAAAACTTCTAAAACAAGAAGCATCTTAAATATTGTAAATTGAAAATGAAGTTAATTCTTGCCAATTCTCTTCAAGTACTCTCCATGCGTACTCCTGAACCTGAAGAATGAGGAATATATTTGCCCAATTTGCCAAGTTAATTATTAGAGAAAGATAATTAAAATTAACTAGCATCTTACTTTGGGGACAGATGGTGGAGCCATTAAAGTTCTTAACTCGTATGATCAGATTTGCTATAAGAGGCCAAATCTTGGCTAGCTAGGCAAGGATCGCAAAGGTATACTTAATTGGAAGACATATAATTATATCAATAATGCTAAGCATCCCACCTAAAATCCCATCATTTTCATCCCACTACATGTGACATGTGAGGTGTCAAATTGTGAGTGGATACACATTAATGATGATTTATCTCACCTACCCCATGTATCCACTCACCATTTGGCACCTCACATGCCATATGTGGTGGGATGAAAATGGTGGGATTTTAGGTGGAATGTGTAGTATTACTGTAATTATATAGCATGAACCATTTCTCTCTCTAAAAATGCATCTCACATTGGAATTTTATCATCTTTCAATCCATAGGAAGCAAAGGATGATTCTCATCGGAAGTTTCTCTTTTCCTTTTTGTTTTTCTTATTAATTTATTTTATTTTCTGCTTTTCCCTTTAGAATCACATAACATATAGGCATTTGCCTATGCTAATCGGGTACATATATAGCTACGTTTGCTTAGATCATGTTACACACTTCATCAATTAACTTTATTCAAGTTTGCAAAATGGAATGTCCCCATTTATATATATATATATGTCACACAATTGTTCACGTAAAGAATCCACGACTCATCATTATAACTCCTAAAACTTAGAATGTTCTGTGGAAACATTTTATTGCAGGCACCTGATGATTCCAGTTAGATAACCAAGTCAAGCAAGACTGATATAAATCCTCCCAACTTCCAAGTAGCTACCTCCATTTAGCCGGCCGGTATGTCACTAAATTTACTTCACCTTTTGAAAGTGTTACTTTGTTAAGATATAAGGGTATTACTTATAATATTTGTTTCAATTGAATTGTGTTTCTAATTGCAAAACTAGTTATAAATATATAAAATTTATTTATCCATTCTCACAAATGTTATTGTTATTGTCGATTCTTTTATTCTGTGTACAAAAATGTCATTAATGAGTTTTAAATGAAAAAGAAAAACAGAATTGATGGTCTGTGCATAGAATTGAATTTCGTTGTTCTAAAAAGGGATAGGGATATATGGGTCTTGTCGGGAATCTCAATCTATTCACTTGGTTGCCCTCCTTGATTTAACAGTATAGTATCTGCATGCTCTCAATAATTTTTTGAAGAAAAAAAACAAAAAACAAATGATTTGGTTTTCACCGAGAAAACGACTTTTGAGTTTCCATGATTATAATTATTTATATATATATATATTAAAAAAAAATTAATTTTTTAGAATCGAAAAACGAATTGATCCTTTTTATCTTTTAGAGCCATTAATTTTGTTTTCATTACTTGGGCCCTTTGATTTTTAACTTTAATTGGGTCATTTGATCTTTCAATAAAAACAAATTGGGTCATTGATCTTTTACTTCCATAATCAGTTTTTCATTTAATAAAGAGTGATGATATTTACACCCCTCAAAAACTGTATGTACACCCCAATTTAGTATATTTTTAAAAATTCAATATTATCCTTGAGTAAAATTACTTAAAGGACTAAATAGTTTGTAAGTACTCACCAATAATTATTAATTGGTTTTATATCAATCCTTTGTAAAAAAAATAATAATAATAATAATAATAAAATAAAAAAAATAAAATAAAAAAAAGGGAAGTTTCCTATTAATTGTTTGATATGATAATAAAAACCTTTCTATTTTATCAAACCCTAACTTCTATTTTAAATACTAATTTCAATTTCTTTTATGGAATACAAATTGAATGAATTGACAAACAATTTACTGCTATAATTAAGTGAAACAAAAATCAATATCAACAATAAACTTTCTTAGGAACAAAGAAATTGATATATATTATTATGTGCTGAGAGCCTCTTTTAACGTAAAGAATTTAAAAAAAAAAAAAAAAAGTTTTAATGCAATGAAAAGAAATTTTTTTCATACAATTTTTTAGTGACATCATATGTTTTTGTAGGAGTTAGAAATTATTTTTTAAAAGAGAAATTATTTATTTGAATAAAAAGATATAAAATTTTAAAATTTTAAATAAATCTAATTAGATAACAAAATAATGGAGTGTGCTGACAAAAATATAATACAATAAAATTAAATAAAGGGTATTTTTGGTATTAAGTGGGGGTTTATTTACGAACCAGATATTTTTTAAAATATTTTAGGGGTGTACATATTGTTTTTTAAGGGGTGTCAATATCGTCACTCTTTAATAAAAAAAGAAAAATTAGGTCTAGGGCGGTTGCACCTGCTGCACCGGCCCAGTGCCGGCTTTGCATGTAAGCATGTAAATTAGCATGTAGACATGTAGTTTAGTGTGCAAGCATGTAATTTAGTGTATATATATATATAAATTTCAATGTGATACTGAACACTTTCAAAAGACTTTTGAGATGGCAACGATATCAGATTTGTGCCCATAATATACCATTGCAATCGTTTCGATGAGATGAATAAAATTTTAGACAGAAGAGATAAAAATGAAGTTTTGGAGAGAAAAAATTTGTAAAAATAGAAACACAAATGAGGACTTGCTTGATGCATTTCTGTCACGTTGTTTGTCTTCAGTGACATTGACGTTATGCACTTATGGCCCACTAATTGCATCGATGTACATACTGCCACAATACATTATCCTGCCCTTTGGTATGATACCCTTCCACATAATGTGGCAAGAGGTGAATCTTCATGAGCCTTGTGGCATCGGATGAGGATGCTATTTCCAAGGAGGATGAACTGACCGTCCTCCTCTGATTTTAAGAAGAGGATGAATCGAATGTCCCCTTCGGATTCTAGGAAGAGGATGAATTGAATGCCCTTTTCCGCATTTGAGAAGATGATGAATTGAACGTCCCTTTCCAATGTGTGGAAGAGGACGAGTTGAATGTATCTTCCGACTCTAGAAAGAGGATGAATTGGTTTTCCACATTCGGGAAGATAAAATAAAAAATTAAAGTTTTTTTTTTTTTTTTTTTTTTCTAAATTAAAACAAGACTGAAAGAGACATAATAGTTAATACTTCTTTACCGTTTTGGAGGTGGAATACTTACCAAATCAAACCATTGCTCTTTTATTTTTATTCTTTCTATAATAATAATTTTCTATCTTCCATTCTCCATTCTCCAAAATAATTTGCTCAAAGTTAATCTAATTTTAAATTTAGAGAGCAACGGTATGTTTAATGAATTTCTTATTTCTATTCATTTTAGTTTAATTTAATTACAATAAGATGGATAATGATTTTTTAACAAACATTATAGTCATATATATTGAAGGAGTGATTGATGTTGCTATCGATTAATTTTTCATAATTGATAAGTTTGATCTTTTGAGAAATCGTAGAATACAACTTTAATAGTGTTTGATCGTATTTGCATTACATGTTTCTTTTATAATTTGTTTTGATTACTTTTCTAATTATGTGAATTTATTTATTTAAAATAAACATTTTACAGGTAAGTCTCATTTTATGTCCTTTTGACTAGGTTTATCTTTATATTTAATTGATAAATTTTTCTCGTATTATCTATGTTTAGTCAAAAAAATATAAAATCTAACCCACTTTAATGTTTAATCGTGATTAAGTCCTTAATTGAAGGTATGAATAGAATTCTAAGCTTAAGGATTACTCCACGTGTTTTATTTTAATATATGGTACAACAGTATACAACAAAATTCTTTAGAATCGAGTTGATCCTAACTAAATATGTAGACATTGATTGTTTTAGTGTTGCATACTAACTAGATGTTTCCTTTTTACCATTGCTGCTGCTGAACATAGTATCTACAAAAAGATAAAAAAATTTGAGCAAAGCAAGGAAAGCAAACAGAAACTTGAAGAATTATGGCAGGGAGTCAAAAGAATCACGTTGCCATCAATATTGAATCAGTGGAAACTTCCTTTGAAAATCTGATGTCTGGAAATTTCATCATGTCACCTAACTGTTGCATCTTCAAAACCCCAAAAATTCTCAAAAGACACAACGAAAAAGCATATGAACCCAATGCATTTTCAATAGGACCTTTTCACTATGGAAAAGAACAACTCAAACCTGCCCAAAAGATCAAGTTGAAGTATTTGCAAGGCCTCCTCAGCCGATCTATACGGCAAAAGGAACAGCTGCTGAGACAGCTCATTGCAGCCATCCACAAAGTTGAGGGACAGGCCCGGGAATGTTATGCAGGGTCAATCGAATTTGGAGTGGAAGAGTTTGTACAGATTTTGGTGCTTGATGGTTGCTTCATCGTTGAGTTGTTGCGCAAGGATTTCAATGAAGTACCTAGAGATCCCGATGATCCCATTTTCTCTATGTCTTGTTTACTTCAATTTCTTTCCCATGACTTGATTTTGCTAGAAAATCAAATCCCTTGGCTGGTGCTTGATCGTTTGTTTAGCTTGACTATGGTTCCTGGAGGTAAGTCCTTGATTCAACTTACCGTTGAATTCTTCGGAAACGTATTCTCTTCAAATCAGCCTTCTATAAATCCTGTCGAATTCGAAAACCAAGAAATCAAGCATATTCTTGACCTGCTAAGGCTCTCATTGCTTTTGCCATTCGAAAAAGAACAATCAAATGCGCATCATTTCGGATGGCAACCTTTGCCTTGCGCCACACGCATGAAAGCTGCCGGAATCAAATTCAAGAGAGTATCATCAAGCAGCATCCTGGACATAAGATTCAGCAATGGTGTTCTTGAAATCCCACCATTGCTTGTTCAGGAAACCACGGAAATCATCCTCAAGAACCTCATCAGCTACGAACAATGCTACCCGAATTGCCAGCCGAGAATCACTTCCTATGCAAAACTGATGGACAATCTCATTGACAGCACCAGGGACATGGATATACTTTGTGAGAATGATGTTATAGATAACTGGTTGACTCCTGATGACGCGACACAATTCTTCAACAGGCTTTACATTGATACTTACATGAAGATGTTCTACTACAATGAGCTCTGCAGCCGAGTGAATGATCATTGCAAACGCTGGTGGCCGAGATGGCGAACATTTTACATGGACAACTATTTTGGGACACCATGGGCTGTTGTTTCTCAAGTTGTTGCTGCCATCTTTTTGATTTTCTCCTTTTTACAGACGTTTTACACAATCATGGGTGCGTGAGAGATAGACTTCTAATTAGTTTGATCTCTCATGTCAGGTTTGATTGTTTTAACTTAATTAGATTGTTGATCATTGTATAACATGAAACGAATTTATTCATTAAATTTCAGATAATTCTATTTGATTGACAATAAATTACCCTATCAAGTCTAGTGACAAGAATGACGCGGCACGCAATATATTATTATTGGATAAATACACAAATGACGTGATATGTCTGTCTCGTTAACAGCAGAACAAACACGAAGGCCACCAGCCAAGCAACAGCCAGACAACAAGCAAAGACAACCAAACAACAAGCAAAAACGACAACAGAAAAGACACGAGGCAACAACAAAACCCCAACACAGACAGAAACAAAGCAGAGCATCAGGAAATACTCCAAAAAAGAACCTCTCTGTTCCCAGTAGCCCCACGCTTAGCCAACATATCAGCAAAGGAGTTGGAGGCTCTAAAACAGTACAACACACTAGCTTGACCCCAGTTTCTTAGGAAACTACGTATAATTAGTTGCCTGTTTACATATATACATATTTTGTTTTGTAAAATCAGTTTATTGAACCTTGATTCGTTTTCCGATGTTCTTCAACCTAAGCCAGAGGATTGAATTAAAATGTACATGTTACTAAATATGTAAATTCAAAGCAATCAAACAATCACATACGAAAGCAAATAGAAAATTAAGAAAGACATGATACATGATTTTACATGGTTCGAGTACGTAAGCCTACATCCACTAAACGCACAACACTCGACTTCCACTATCAAATCATTGTTAACAATGTTGAAGTAAACTTTCCCTTTCTCAATTCAGCTCTGAAGATTCTTTTTCTCTCTCGCACTCAGACCGAATTTAAATAATAAAACTATAGGTAAAATTGTCACTCCTTATCAACGTAGTGAAATAAAACTGATTCAAGTTTCACAATCCAATATATCCTAGAGTTTATGATCAAATTTTCCGGTTGCTAATTTAATTCGCCCACAGCTCCTAGTTGGTGCCAACAGTTTATCATAGAAGAAAGGACTGACAAAGCCTGGAGCATTATCAGCCTAGGCTTATATATATTGAAAACAAGAGAAAACAAGTGTTTGCTGAATGTATACAAAGTGTTTGTCAAAAGGTCTCAAAGAGAGCCATTTCTGAGAGCTTGAATAAGAACAATAATGATGATGAATTGAAATTTTCTCATTCTCATTACTTGCATTTTACATAATAACAATCCTGTATATATACAGAGAAAAACCTGAATTCGTCAAAACAAAACTTTGCTAACTATCAAGAATAATTATAACTGATTCTAACTAATTCTGCCACAACAGCTCTAACAAACTTTCTAACTGATTCAGCTCTAACTAACTCACACACTCATTACATGCGTTTATTCTGTTGACTTCCATTTACTGACATCCTGAGATATTGATCATGATGATCATGATTGTAGTCACATATACAACTATATTGAGTGTACACTGTATGAGCTGAGGATGGCTGCTTCTGATTGTTGCTCCTCTGTTCTTCTTTGATTTGAATCAGGTGTTTGTTACTTAAGCTCTCACATTTGTTGTGCTTACTTGAGCTGCTATCTCTAACTGTAGTAGTACTCTTCACAATATAAACCTGAAGAAATATATATATGTTTTCATCGTATTGCATACCAGTAATTAATTCTCCTCGGAAAAAAAAAAAAAAAACATTTTGAGATATATGTTCTTTTTAGATTAATGTGTTTTAGAGTCTACATGCCCTTCTGCTTTCGTTTTTTTTTTCTTTTTATTTATTATTAGAGCTTATTGTCGAGTTAAAAAAAATAAATAAAAAATGTTCCGATCCACATTGAAATAAGAGGCAAGGAACAAGAAGATTTTAACATTAAAAAAAAAAAAAAAAAAAAAAAAAAAAAAAGTTCACTGAAGTTGCTCAATCTTAACATGATCGGCTGAAGCAATGAAACTTCTAAAACAAGACTCATCTTAAATATTGTAAATTGAAAATGAAGTTAATTCTTGACAATTCTCGGGTGCATTTATTGCGAGGGATAGAATTGGACGATTTTTAAGAGTTGGGATTGGATTAGATTGTATTGGATTAATTATAGTATTTCTCATGTTTGATGTAACATGAGATTGGACTAAAAATAGTTCAATTCTATTTTTGGTTAAGTAATAGGATTGGACAAAATTGAGGTGTAAATTATATAAACTTAATTTATTAAAAAAAAAAAAAAAAGAGTCAAATTTAAACCCCCAAAATATATATATATATATATAGTGATTGGTGAAGGACCCAGAGTCCAGACCATCAATTTGTTTCCTTCCTTCCTCGTATTCTCTTCTTCTTCTGCTTCTCTTCTTATACTCTCCTTCTTCCCTCACTCATCTCCCCAAAGCAAAATTCTTCAACCCTAGGTTCTTCGCCGCCGCCGCCGTAGCCACCACGCCATCACCAGAAGGCAGCGACGCACAATGGCGATGCAACTCACTACCCGTAAACGCTCGATCTGGACCAGATCGTGGATGACAATCGATGATCATGATCTTCGCCGTGAATCGCACAGGTCTGGTGCGAAAACCAGCCAACTGGGGTGATATTACGGGTCTGGGGAGGTGTTGACCCGAGATCGATCACGGGTCTGGGTGCGAAACCCATCGACCCAAGTGAGAAAACCCAGAACTAGGTTGATCTGATCTGATCCTTCATCAGATCTTCACACCGCAAATTTCTAGTTTCTAATTATTTATAGTTAATGGAACCTAGAACTGGGTTTATCTTCACACCACAAATTGATTTGTTTGATTTTATGTGATGCACCAGCAATATTACTTCTTCTTTCATCAACATTATCATCTAATTTCTGATCATTTGTTTTGTTTTTAAAAATAAAAATAAAAATGAAAGAATTGGGACTAAATTTATCCCATGAATTTGCTTGGGACTAATTTATCCCAAACTAATGGGATAAAAAATTTGGATGGGATTAATTTATCCCATCCGATCCACCTACCAAACGTGGGAAACAGGATTGGAAATTGTCCAATCCTGTCCAATCCACAACCGAACAAGTACTCTTCATGCGTACTCCTGAACTTGAAGAATGAGGAATATATTTGCCCAATTTGCCAAGTTAATTATTAGAGAGAAAGATAATTAAAATTAACTAGCATCTACGGCGGAGATCATAGAAATCCATCAGGCATGTGTCTTATGCGCTGGTTCGCCCGTCCTTTTAGGAAAACAGATCACCATTATTAGCAATTCAATGGTGGCTCTTTCCTGGGTGAATGGGTCTGGTTTTGGAAGCCTGAAGCACGTCAACTACATTTATGACATTCGCACTCTTCTGAGTATTCTGGGCAGAACAACTGTTATTTTTTTTCAACCCAAGGTCTAGCAACTGTTTTGCTGACTCCTTGGCGAAGAAAGGCTCAAATAAGAAGGGGGGATTTGGTTATGTGGGAAGTGGATTGACGTTTCTTTCTCTTTGTGTTTCATGGTTGGTTTTTTGTGCTTGCTTGCCCTCTTTTTCAGCGCTGATTTCTTTTCTGGTTTGTTTTTTCTGCCCTCTGCTGGCTCTTTGCTGTGCGTTTTTGTTCCCCTTGGGGTGTGTTTGTGGCCTGTTTTTGCCTTTAGCTTTAATAAAATCAGCTGTTCAAAAAAAAAAAAAAAAAAAATTAACTAGCCTCTTACTTTGGGGACAACTAGTGGATCCATTAAAGTTCTTAACTTGTATGATCAGATTTGCTATAAAAGGCCAAATCTTGGCTAGCTAGGCAAGGATTGCAAAGCTGGTTTACTTAATTGGAAGATATATAGCATGAACCATCTCTCTCTCTCTCTCTCTCTCTCTCTCTCTCAAAATGCATCTCACATTGGAATTTTATCATCTTTCAATCCATAGGAAGCAAAGGATAATTCTCATCGGAAGTTTCTCTTTTCCTTTTTGTTTTTCTTATTAATTTATTTTATTTTCTGCTTTTCCCTCTAGAATCACATAACATATCGACATTTGCCCACTGTTACCCGCCTCTAATGCTTTTTATATAACTACTTACTATGTCTTTCTTTTCCATATCAATACATGTTTTTGCTCTTTCATGTTGTTGGGTGAGAATGTGAGATATTATGACTATTGGTGAACTGATCATATTGTATTTGGACACTAATTGTATTTACTTCGTACAAAATCCTACTCTATTTGCCCCTTAATTTTTTTAGATTGCTGGATTCAAGTAGTTGAGAAATAAATATATTTGGTTTGGGAAAACAAGAGGGCCGAAGCCATTGCATTCGATGTTACCTCCAAGGTTAATTTCCTGATATACCTAGTTTTTACTCAATGCTTGTTTTTCAAATGATTTATTTATAATTTTATTAACTATTTTTACAGTTTATGGAGTGCTGAAGAATGATGGTTCTAGATGGTTTAAGAACGAGAGCGTTTACTATATTATTGTGAGAATATTGTAATTGTGTTAACTACATTAATAACTTAAGATTTTTTTAAGGATATTATTTGTTTGTTTGTTTAATTTTAATGAATTTAGATAAATCCAACATTATATATTTTGATGGTTTCTCTCTATTTTATGGTATAATTTAATTTTTCTTTTGTTATCTCAAGAATTTTTTTTTTCATTTATTATTTATATTTAAATCTCTAAGAAAAATAGCATAAAAGGAAAAAAAAAAAATTGAAATAATTTTTTGCCACGGATAGCTACTGCGGCAAATATCAAAAACTTTGAAACAGGCTGTTGCCATAGGCATTTTACCACAGCAAGAACACCTTTTGCCATGGCAATATCCATGGCAAAACTTTTTACAACGGCCGTATTTGCAACGTCTCAAATCCGTGGTAAATCCGCAGTAAAAGGCTTTTTCCTACAGATTTTGCCGCGGATCTGTCTGTGGCAAAAAGCCCTTATTTTTGTAGTGAGAAACCATCCTCAGGAACCTCATCAGTCATCAGCTACGAACAATGCTACCCGAATTGCCGGACGAGAATCACTTCCTATGCAAAAACTCATGGACAATCTTAGTGATAGCACAAGGGATATGGATATACTTTATGAGAATGACGTTATAGATAACTGGTTGAATCCTTATGACACGACACAATTCTTCAACAGGCTTTACAATGATGCTTACATGAAGATGTTCTACTACAATGAGCTTTGCAGCCGAGTGAATGATCATTGCAATTGCTGGTGGCCGAGATGGCGAACATTTTTCATGCACAACTATTTTGGGACACCATGGGCTGTTGTTTCTCAAGTTGTTGGTGCTATCTTTTTGATTCTCTCCTTTTTACAGACCTTTTACACAATCATGGGCACGTGAGAGATAGACTTCTAAGGCTGTGTTTGGTTCACTGGAATGGAAAGGAAAGGAATGGAAACCATTCCATTCCAAGTGTTTGGTTTACAAAAATCCAATGGAAAGAGGATTCCAATGGAATTGGGTTTCCACCAAAATGGTGGAATTGGCTTTCCATCCACAATCCAGTGGAAAGGCCATTCCAATTCCAAACAACATTTCACTTCCCAAAATGACCCTATGCTAATAATTCATATATCTACCCAGATTTCTTTCCACATCTCAATCTTCAAATCTAAACCCAGAAATCAAACCCATCTCCATGATCTCTTCTCTCTCTCTCTCTGAAAAAATAAAACAAATAAAAAATAAAAAATAAACAACACACCCAGCTGATTTGCGAGTCCAAGACCACCACCACACGGCTCCACCGTCGAACCAGGCTCCGCCACCGAACCAAGCTTCGCCGCTCACCGCCCAGCCGAACCTAGCTCTACCACAAACAAAACCCAAACACACACACTCTCTCTCTATCTCTATCTCTATCTCTTCGCGATCTAGCAACTGAGACTTCCAAGAAAATTGCTTTGGAAACAATTTTTGTTGGTTTCATTTTGGATTTGAATGATACATATTGTTGTTTGTTGATTTTCGACCACCCATGCCTTCTCTCTCTCTCTCTCTCTCTCTCTCTCTCTCTCTCTCTCTGTGTGTTGATGATGAATCTGGATAATGATGATGATGGTTTGGCTGGGTTTCATTTGGGGTTGGCTTGAATTGAATCTAATATGTGTTTTTGATTTTTCAATTATTGATTTGGTATTGAATACGAATGGAATCTGATGTTGATGGTGGTTTTGTTTTTGTTTTTCAATTTTTTTTCATTTGGGTTTGGATTGAATTGAATGGAATTCAATGTTGATGGTGATTTGGTATTGAATCTGACAAAGCCAGAGTAGGGAAATTGATGTATTGATGTAAACATGAACGGTGGTAGTGTGGTACTTGTTTTCTGAGTACAGTGAATGGAATCCATTTTCAATTTCATATAAATTTTTTGTAATTGAAAATATAAATTTTATTATTAATTAGATTAATTTATATATATATATATAATTATTTATTATTATTGTCATAATATATCATTATTATAACTGTTATGTAATTAAGGGCATTTTGGTCAAAATACAGTTAATTCCATTCCATTCAGTTTTTAACCAAACAAAATAATACTGATTCAGATGCTAATTCTAAAGTTTCAACCAAACAAAGAAATCATCTTTCCATTCCATTCCATTCACATTCCCATTCTCATTCCCATTCCGATTACCATTCCGCCATTTAACCAAACGTGACCTAAAAGGACATGCCTAAGCCAGTATCTGGTCCAAAATCCAATAGAGCTTCATAATTTCAGGCCGGCCTGGCCCGACCCTGGCCTTTTTACATAATACCCCTCTGGTCTGGAACATTCCCATTGTGACATATCCCCTTCGCTAATGATGTGTCACCTTGGGAGCCTTAACACTTTACCATCACTGGGTCTCGAATAGTGTCCCTTTAGGCTTTAGACACGTTCCCCTAAGTGGCAACATACACCTTGACACGTTCCCCTTTAGGCTTTAGACTTGACCCTTCAGCATAAATTATTGATTGGAATATTTTCTGTTGATTAATTTTCCCAACTTAGATAGAGGTGGCCACGGTTTCGGTAAACCGTCGGTTTTGTCTGCGGTTTAACCGGAACTGGAAGTACCAAACCGAAACCGAAACCGAAAACCGAAACCTAAACCGTCGGTTTGAAAACCGGTGGTTCCGGTTCCGGTTTCGTTTTCGGTTTGGGTGGTCTACAAACCGGCCAAAACCGACGGTTTTGTCCGCGATTTAAACCGCCGGTTTTATTAAAAAAAATATTTTTTTAAAAAAAATTATCGAATCAGAAGTTGCCACGTGGCACTTTTTTGATTTTTTTTTTTTTGAAAAACCGCCCAAAACCGAAACCGAAACCAAAACCGTATCTAAACCGCCGGTTTTGAAACCAAAACCGAAACCGCCAAACCGGCGGTTTGAAACCGGTACCAAACCGGTGGGTTCCAGTTTCGGTTTTGGTTTTGGTTTTAGGTGGCCACCAAACCGAAACCGCTGGTTTCAAACCGAAACCGGACCAAAACCGAACCGTGGCCACCTCTACACTTAGAGCATCCACATTGGTGGAGACCCAAACACAAGACCCATTTTTGCCACATCATCAAATATGGGTCTTGTTTTCAAATAATGGGTCTTTCTATTTGGGTCTCTTTTATTTGGATCCATTTTCCCCACAATGGGGCTAAATTAAAAAAAAAAGAAATGGATCCACTTTTTTTACTTTTTTTCAAACAATCATTACTCTTCTTTAAAATATTATATATATATATATATATTAATAAATAAATTATATAATATATTTTAAATATCAATACTATCAATAATTATTTAACAAATTATAATTAATTTAAAATAAAACAATTATTAATTAAAAATTATCACAACCGAATTACATCAATAATAAAAATAAATATTTAAAACAAAATATTGTATATGATTAGACATGACGTCGGTTTCGGTTCAATTCCGGCTTCGGTTTCGAACCTTCAAAATCGGTTCCGGTTCCGGTTTTGAAGGTTCAGTTTTGGTTTCGGTTTTGAAGGTTTTGTTCCGGTTCCTCGGTTCCGGTCCAGTTTTGGCAGTTCTGACAGTTCGGGTCTGGTGTTCCGACGATTCGGGTCTAGCAGTTCCAATGGTTCGGTTTTAGTTTCGATCCGGTTTTCAACGGTTCCGACGGTTCAGTTCCGCCTATGTTTTCGGTTTTGTCGGTTCCAACGGTTCGGTTTCATTACTTTTTTAACTTTTTTCCAAACAATTATTATTCTTCTTTAAAATATTATATATATTATTATTATTATATATATTAATAAATAAATTATATAATATATTTAAAATATCAACACAATCAATAATTATTTAACAAATAATTTTTAATTTAAAATAAACAATTTATTCATTTAAAATTAACACAACCAAATTACATCAACAAAAATAAATATTTAAACGTTCACCCCTAATTAAATTTATTTATATTTTGTCATTATGTATATAATTATTGAAATTAATAATAATATATTTAAATTTAAATAATTGAAATATAAATTAAATTTATATATATTTTTTCATTATATATATATTTTAAAATTAATAATTATATATTTTAATTTAAATTATACATATATTTAAACCCAACCCAATGATTGGAGAGGGTTGGGAATCCAACCCAATCATTGGGCAAGACCCAAATGGGGTTCCAAATTTGGAACTCCATTTGGGTCTACTTGGATGGAGCCCACTTTTGGGTCCTTTTTTTGGATCCCATTTGACATCATTATGGCATCAAACCCAAAATGGGTCTTGTAAAAGTGGGTCTCTTTTTATCACCAATGTGGATGCATACAAGGGTTGATAAGGATTTTGGTTTACATTTGAATTTGTTGTCGTATATAATACAATTAACTGCACTTTATCTTAGATTACCCAAACCTTGGTTAAATAGCCAAAAGCTGATGCTGTTCTAATCTTGCGTGTGATCACCTTCGAAGAAACGAATAATGGGAAATTATTTATCCAATCTTAAATGGAGATTTCTACTTTTTTTCAAGCTAGAAGCAAAGGAATATAAAGCAGCTTGCTCTGCTTGTATTTTGTTTTCACATTTCTACTTTTTTTTTTTTTCACATTTCTTTTCCTCCATGCCATATGATTGATGATTCCTTTCCCCGTTGAAGTATCAAGATAGTAGCACATACTGCACTTTATCTTCTTTATCAAACTTGTGTGGTACAATCTCCCACTTCTCTTCTTCAATATTTTTCAGAATTTTAATTTCTAGCTTGCTAATGCACTTATATTAACTTGTTCTGATGTTTCCAATATTTGCCATTTTCATGCTCTTTTATACTAGTTCTTGATTTTCTTCTTCTTCTTTGTTCTGTTTGAAATTGATTGTTTCCAGGGAGATAAGAATTGAAGAAGATCATTTATCATGGAGCCGAATTCTCCACACAGTCAAGTCACCATTTCAATAGAGCCATTGGCCTCTTCCTTTGAAAGTATGTTGTATGGTGACCTCTCCATGCCATCCAGAGTCTGCATATTTAGGATTCCAAAAATACTCCACAGACACAACCACCTAGCATACGAGCCAAATGCATTTTCAATAGGCCCTTTTCACTGTGGCAATGATGATCTCAAACCCACAAAGAAAATCAAAATGAAGTACATGCAAGGCCTCCTCCGTCGTTCAACAAATTCAAAGGAACTGCTGAGGAAGCTCACTGGAGCTGTCAGGGAGAAGGAGCAAGAGGCCCGTCAGTGCTATGCAGGACCAATTGGAAACTATGTTGTTGAAGAATTTGTCACAATCTTGGTACTTGATGGTTGCTTTATCATTGAGTTATTTCGAAAGGATGCTGATGAGGTAATTAAAGATCCTGATGACCCCATTTTCTCCATGTCTTGTTTGCCTGAATTCTTGAAACATGACCTCATTTTGCTCGAAAACCAAGTTCCATGGCTGGTGCTTGAACTTTTGTTTAACATGACTATGGTTTCTGGAGGAAAATCCCTGATTCAACTTGCTCTTGAATTCTTCGGCAACATGTTTTCATCCTCTAAACCGACCATAAAACCAAACGAGTTCGCCAACAAAGATATCAAGCATATTTTAGACCTGTTAAGGCTTTCATTGATTTTGCCTCTAGAGCCACTCAACACAGGTTCAGGATGGCAACCTTTCCCTTATGCACGGAAAATCAAAGGCTCCGGAATCAAATTTAAGAAAGTAGCCGCTGATACCATCCTCGATATAAGATTTAGCAACGGTAGTCTGGAGATCCCACCGTTGCTTGTCCAGGAAACAACAGAAACCATCTTCAGGAACCTCATCAGCTTAGAGCAATGCCTCCCGAATTGCCCATCAATCATCGCCTCTTATGCAAAGCTCATGGACAATCTCATCGACATACCTGAAGATGTGGAGATACTGTGCGACAAGGATGTTCTGGACAACTGGTTGAATCCTGGGGACGCCACCCGCTTCTTCAACAAGCTACACCATGATGCTTATGTGAAGACGTTCTACTATCATGACGTTTGCCAGCAAGTGAACTCTTATAGTAAAAGATGGTGGCCGAAATTGCGATACTTTTATACAAAGAATTTCACTACTCCTTGGGCTATTGTTTCTCAGGTTGTTGCTCTCATCCTTTTGATTCTTGGTTTTCTGCAGACCTATTACACCATCGCCGGTTAATCTGAGTGATAAAAAGAAAAGGAGTACTAGACTGTCTCTAGAGATCCCTGATGAAGTTACCAGGTGTTTACCAGGTGTTTTTACTGCTTTGAATTAGTCTTGTTAGGAGTCAAGTCTTGAATTGAATAAGTCCAAGTTGTTAGTTGTTTCTTTTACTTTTGCAACAAATTGTTTGTTTTGATTAGAACGTGCCTATTATCATGGCACTTCCGTTGTACCCCTCTTATTTAAAGAGGTGATTAGATGATTAATAAAGATATCCAGAAATTATCATTTTTAAACACTTATCAAACAAGTGTCTAGCGGAGGTCTTTGGGTTTCCTCAAATTAACCCAGTATCATTGCTTTTGTGTTTAAGTTTTTGAAGTAAAGATAGGTAAAGCTAAGAGTGCTGTACCAATCCCTATTACAACATTTTTCACTAGCTTCTGTGTTCAGGAATTCTGATCATTTGCTATGCTGATGTGTATATCCTAGAGTTTATGATCAAATTTTCCGGTTGCTAATTTAATTCGCCCACGGCTCCTAGTTGGTGCCAACAGTTTATCATAGAAGAAAGGACTGACAAAGCCTGGAGCATTATCAGCCTAGGCTTATATAAACCTGAAGAAATATATATATGTTTTCATCTTACTGCATACCAGTAATTAATTATCCTCGAAAAAAAAAAAAAAAATTGAAGCATGTATACCTTTTTAGATTAATGTGTTTTAGGGTCTACACACACTTATGCTTTCGGTTTTTTTTTTTTTTTTTCCATTTTTTTAATTAATAAAAAAAGCTCTATAGAGGGGTAAAAAAAAATGGTCCATATTGAAATAAGAGGCAAGGAACAAGGAGATTTTAACATTAAAAAATAATAATAATAAATAAAAAAATAAAAATAAAAAGTTCACTGAAGTTGCTCAATCTAAACATGATTGGCTGAAGCAATGAAAACTTCTAAAACAAGAACCATCTTAAATATTGTAAATTGAAAATGAAGTTAATTCTTGCCAATTCTCTTCAAGTACTCTCCATGCGTACTCCTGAACCTGAAGAATGAGGAATATATTTGCCCAATTTGCCAAGTTAATTATTAGAGAGAGATAATTAAAATTAACTAGCATCTTACTTTGGGGACAAATGGTGGAGCCTTTAAAGTTCTTAACTTGTATGATCAGATTTGCTATAAAGGCCAAATCTTGGCTAGCTAGGCAAGGATTGCAAAGCTGGTTTACTTAATTGGAAGATATATAATTATATAGCATGAACCATCTCTCTCTCTCTCAAAATGCTTCTCACATTGGAATTTTATCATCTTTCAATCCATAGGAAGCAAAGGATGATTCTCATCGTAAGTTTCTGTTTTCCTTTTTGTTTTTCTTATTAATTTATTTTATTTTCTGCATTTCCCTTTAGAATCACATAATATATTGGCATTTGCCTATGCTAATCGGGTACATATATAGCTACGTTTGCTTAGATCATGTTACACACTTCATCAATTAACTTTATTCAAGTTTGCAAAATGGAATGTCCCCATTTATATATATATATGTTACACACAATTGTTCGCGTAAAGAATCCACGACTCATCATTATAACTCCTAAAACTTAGAATGTTCTGTGGAAACATTTTATTGCAGGCACCTGATGATTCCAGTTAGATAACCAAGTCAAGCAAGATTGATATAAATCCTCCCAACTTCCAAGTAGCTACCTCCATTTAGCCGGCCGGTATGTCACTAAATTTACTTCAACTTTTGAAAGTGTTACTTGTTAAGATATAATATTTGTTTCAATTGAATTGTGTTTCTAATTGCAAAACTAGTTATAAATATATAAAATTTATTTATCCATTCTCACAAATTTTATTGTTATTGTCGATTCTTTTATTCTGTGTACAAAAATGTCATTAATGAGTTTTAAATGAAAAAGAAAAACAGAATTGAAGGTCTGTGCATAGAATTGAATTTCGTTGTTCTAAAAAGGTGCATAAAGAGTTGCTTGTCGGGAATCTCAATCTATTCACTTGGTTGCCCTCCTTGATTTAACAGTATAGTATCTGCATGCTCTCAAGAATTTTTTGAAGAAAAAAAACAAAAAACAAATGATTTGGTTTTCACCGAGAAAACGACTTTTGAGTTTCCATGATTATAATTACATATATATATATATATATGTGTATATATTAAAAAAAAATGAATTTTATTTTTTTAGAATCAAAAAACGAATTGGGTCATTAATTTTGTTTTCATTACTTGGGCCATTTGATCTTTCAATAAAAACAAATTGGGTCATTCATTTTTCACTTCTATAATCAATTTTTCATTTAAAAAAGAGTGATGGTATTTACACTCTTAAAAAACTGTATGTACACCCCAATTTAGTATATTTTTAAAAATTCAATATTATCCTTGAGTAAAATTACATAAAGGACTAAATAGTTTGTAAATACTCACCAATAAATATTAATTGGTTTTATATCAATCCTTTGTAAAAAAAAAAAAAAAAAAAGGATAGTTTCCTATTAATTGTTTGATATGATAATAAAAACCTTTCTATTTTATCAATCCCTAACTTCTATTTTAAATACTAATTTCAATTTCTTTTATGGAATACAAATTGATTGAGTTGACAAACAATTTACTGCTATAATTAAGTGAAACAAAAATCAATACCTACAATAAACTTTCTTAGGAACAAAGAAATTGATATATACTATTATGTGTTGAGAGCCTCTTTTAACATAAAGAATTAAAATAAAATAAATAAATAAATAAAGGTTTATTGCAATGAAAAGAAATTTTTTTCATACAATTTTTTAGTGACATCAAATGTTTTTGTAGGAGTTAGAAATTATTTTTTAAAAGAGAAATTATTTATTTGAATAAAAAGATATAAAATTTTAAAATTTTAAATAAATCTAATTAGATAACAAAATAGTGGAGTGTGCTGACAAAAATATATTACAATAAAATTAAATAAAGGGTATTTTTGGTATTAAGTGGGGTTTATTTACGAACCAGATATTTTTAAAATATTTTAGGGGTGTACATACTGTTTTTAAGGGGTGTCAATATCGTCACTCTTTAATAAAAAAAGAAAAATTAGGTCTAGGGCGGTTGCACCTGGTGCACCGGCCCAATGCCGGCTTTGCATGTAAGCATGTAAATTAGCATGTAGACAACTAGACATGTAGTTTAGTGTGCAAGCATGTAATTTAGTGTATATATATATATAAATTTCAACGTGATACTGAACACTTTCAAAAGACTTTTGAGATGGCAACGATATCAGATTTGTGCCCATAATATACCATTGCAATCATTTCGATGAGATGAATAAAATTTTAGATAGAAGAGATAAAAATGAAGTTTTGGAGAGAAAAAATTTGTAAAAATAGAAACACAAATGAGGACTTGCTTGATGCATTTCTGTCACGTTGGTTGTCTTCAGTGACATTGACGTTATGCACTTATGGCCCGCTAATTGCATCGATGTACATACTGCCACAATACATTATCCTGCCCTTTGGTATGATACCCTTCCACATAATGTGGCAAGAGGTGAATCTTCATGAGCCTTGTGGCATCGGATGAGGATGCTATTTCCAAGGAGGATGAATTGACCGTCCTCCTCTGATTTTAAGAAGAGGATGAATCGAATGTCCCCTTCGGATTCCAGGAAGAGGATGAATTGAATGCCCTTTTCCGCATTTGAGAAGATGATGAATTGAACGTCCCCTTCCAATTTGTGGAAGAAGACGAGTTGAATGTATCTTCCGACTCTAGAAAGAGGATGAATTGGTTTTCCACAATCGGGAAGATAAAATAAAAAATTAAAGTTTTTTTTTTTTTTTTTATTTTTTTTTTCTAAATTAAAACAAGACTGAAAGAGACATAATAGTTAATACTTCTTGACCGTTTTGGAGGTGGAATACTTACCAAATCAAACCATTGCTCTTTTATTTTTATTCTTTCTAGAATCATAATTTTCTATCTTCCGTTCTCCATTCTCCAAAATAATTTGCTCAAAGTTAATCTAATTTTAAATTTAGAGAGCAACGGTATGTTTAATGAATTTCTTATTTCTATTCATTTTAGTTTAATTTAATTACAATAAGATGAATTTCTTATTTTTTAACAAACGTTATAGTCATATACATTGAAGGAGTGATTGATGTTGCTATCGATTAATTTTTCATAATTGATAAGTTTTATCTTTTGAGAAATCGTAGAATACAGCTTTAATAGTGTTCGATCATATTTGCATTACACGTTTCTTTTATAATTTGTTTTGATTACTTTTCTAATTATGTGAATTTATTTATTTAAAATAAACATTTTACATGTAAGTCTCATTTTATGTCCTTCTGACTAGGTTTATCATTATATTTAATTAATAAATTTTTCTCGTATTATCGATGTTTAGTCAAAAAAAAAAAAAAAATCTAACCCACTTTAATGTTTAATCGTGATTAAGTCCTTGATTGAAGGTATGAATAGAATTCTAAGCGTCAGGATTACTCCACGTGTTTTATTTTTAATATATGGTACAACAGTATACAACAAAATTCTTTAGAATCGAGTTGATCCTAACTAAATATGTAGACATTGATTGTTTTAGGGGCTGTTTGTTTTTTTATCTAAAGTCTTATAAGACCTTAATTTATTAGATATATGGATAAGTCTTATAAATTAAGATAATATGATATGTTTGTTTTTTTCATTTTAGATGACTTATTACAAATATAAAATTGATTAGGTTGTGTTAGGGTTTCTTCAAAATTGGGAATTTTTGGAAAATTGATTTTTAGTATTTTATTATATGCGGATAAAATCATAAATGTATGAATTGTTATAAGATATTTTTGGAAATTTATTAAAAAACTCTACTGTATCACTTTTTGAATAAGATAAAAGTCAAAAAATTTTACTTTTTCTAAAAGACATATATATCTTAAAATAAGATATAAGTTGAAAAAACAAACAAACTGATTTATCTTAATTTAAGATATAAGAGGTAATAAGTCTTATTGGGAAAAAAACAAACAGCCCCTTAGTGTTGCATACTAACTAGATGTTTCCTTTTTACCATTGCTGCTGCTGAACATAGTATCTACAAAAAGATAAAAAAAATTGAGCAAAGCAAGGAAAGCAAACAGAAACTTGAAGAATTATGGCAGGGAGTCAAAAGAATCACGTTGCCATCAATATTGAATCAGTGGAAACTTCCTTTGAAAATCTGATGTCTGGAAATTTCATCATGTCACCTAACTGTTGCATCTTCAAAACCCCAAAAATTCTCAAAAGACACAACGAAAAAGCATATGAACCCAATGCATTTTCAATAGGACCTTTTCACTATGGAAAAGAACAACTCAAACCTGCCCAAAAGATCAAGTTGAAGTATTTGCAAGGCCTCCTCAGCCGATCTATACGGCAAAAGGAACAACTGCTGAGACAGCTCATTGCAGCCATCCGCGAAGTTGAGGGACAGGCCCGGGAATGTTATGCAGGGTCAATCGAATTTGGAGTGGAAGAGTTTGTACAGATTTTGGTGCTTGATGGTTGCTTCATCGTTGAGTTGTTGCGCAAGGATTTCAATGAGGTACCTAGAGATCCCGATGATCCCATTTTCTCTATGTCTTGTTTACTTCAGTTTCTTTCCCATGACTTGATTT
The DNA here is from genome assembly GCA_954870605.1 of Acer campestre. Taxonomy (NCBI): domain Eukaryota; kingdom Viridiplantae; phylum Streptophyta; class Magnoliopsida; order Sapindales; family Sapindaceae; genus Acer; species Acer campestre. The sequence goes on along the minus strand of OX940803.1, from coordinate 9,301,862 downwards.
TGCTAGAAAATCAAATCCCTTGGCTGGTGCTTGATCGTTTGTTTAGCTTGACTATGGTTCCTGGAGGTAAGTCCTTGATTCAACTTACCGTTGAATTCTTCGGAAACGTATTCTCTTCAAATCAGCCTTCTATAAATCCTGTCGAATTCGAAAACCAAGAAATCAGGCATATTCTTGACCTGCTAAGGCTCTCACTGCTTTCGCCATTCGAAAAAGAACAATCAAATGCGCATCATTTCGGATGGCAACCTTTGCCTTGCGCCACACGCATGAAAGCTGCCGGAATCAAATTCAAGAGAGTATCATCAAGCAGCATCCTGGACATAAGATTCAGCAATGGTGTTCTTGAAATCCCACCATTGCTTGTTCAGGAAACCACGGAAATCATCCTCAAGAACCTCATCAGCTACGAACAATGCTACCCGAATTGCCAGCCGAGAATCACTTCCTATGCAAAACTGATGGACAATCTCATTGACAGCACCAGGGACATGGATATACTTTGTGAGAGTGATGTTATAGACAACTGGTTGACTCCTGATGACGCGACACAATTCTTCAACAGGCTTTACATTGATACTTACATGAAGATGTTCTACTACAATGAGCTTTGCAGCCGAGTGAATGATCATTGCAAACGCTGGTGGCCGAGATGGCGAACATTTTACATGGAAAACTATTTTGGGACACCATGGGCTGTTGTTTCTCAAGTTGTTGCTGCTATCTTTTTGATTCTCTCCTTTATACAGACGTTTTACACAATCATGGGTGCGTGAGAGATAGACTTGGAAATTAGTTTGATCTCTCATGTCAGGTTTGATTGTTTAACTTAATTAGATTGTTGATCATTGTATAACATGAAACGAATTTATTCATTAAATTTCTGATAATTCTATTTGATTGGCAATAATGTACCCTATCAAGTCTAGTGATAATAATGACGCGGCGCGCAATATATTATTATTGGATAAATACACAAATGACGTGATATGTCTGTCTCGTTCTATTATAAGGATATGAATAAATTGAGTATATATAATAATGATAATAATAATAATCCTAATTCCAATAATTAATCAAACACCGATTCAAGCTTAAATGGGAACTGGAGATTAAGAAAGCTGAAAAGTCAAATATTGTGATATGGCTACAGGATATATATAATTGATGATAATTGTAAAGGAAAAGGAGGACCTGTTCAGGTACCTGGAAATTGGATAATTTTATACTTTTTTTCACATTAGCTAGCAAGGGATCGATAAAGTCCCACACGAATTCACTTTGATTTGTACATATTCGTTTCTTCTTATCTATTCCAGTTTTTTTTTTTTTTTCAATTGAAAGAAAATCTTATCAGGATGATGATATTCACAAATGACATATATATCATGTTTGGACTTTGGAGAATCAAGAAATGTCATTTACGTACGTAGAAACTATGATGTTAATGGTTTAACAAACTTTGAGGAAAAAAATTAAGTATTTCAATTTGAATTTTACGTAGAGGAATTGCTGTTGTTTGGATTTTGATTCATCCCAAAAAAGAGAAAAAAAAAAAAAAAATGAATGAACGGAGGAAAGGGGGTGATAGCGAGTTTTTGTTTGGGCAAAATAATAATTAATCAGAAGTTATGGCCAAATCCAGTAAAATTAAAATAAAAAAAATAAAAAAAAAACATCAAACGCCCACCGTGGGGCTCGAACCCACGACCACAAGGTTAAGAGCCTTGCGCTCTACCAACTGAGCTAGACGGGCTTCTTGTGCTATATTTAACGTATTACTTATATGACAGCGTAAACAATATATGTCCACAAATCAATATATTCCTCCTAAATATTTATTATTAGGAGTTTAGGACCTCATCTAACAACAATTTCTAAAATATCACAACAAAGAAACCTTTCCAGACTTCATATTTGACATAATTTAGGTGATCAATAGTGAGAAGGGGGTGTGGTCGATTACAATAATCTGATGGTAACAATACCTCTCAATAAAGTTGATCAAGGTCTCAATTTCAAAATCCTACTCCCTTAATAAAACAAAAATAGTGGGAAGAGTTCTGGATATCTCTCATGATCCATTAACTTGAGAATAGTTTTTTGATGTACAAATTTTCAGCTCATCATGTCATATTTGATAACTGAGATTTGGTATCACCTAAATGCAATCCTTATTTAACTCTACTCTTGACAAATTAATTGGAGGCCGGTGGATACAAAATTGAAATCAGTACTAATAGAATCTCTCTCTCTCTCTCTCTCTCTTTTCTCAATACAGATTACAGAGTTGAAATCGATCAGTACTGCTTGCTGTTCAACCACACAATGGGATATTGACCAGTCAATTAATAACAAAAGCAAAACATATGAAGAGGAAAGCTTTGCACAATTGCACGTCATCTCAGAACATTGCATGCCTCTTAATTAATTTTAATTTTTTCAACAACATCGATCACTTGCTGTGGTCGAGGGAGTTTCGGCGGTTGTAAAGAATATTCTAGAACATCAAAGTCGGTTTTTTTTAAACCAACTTTTTATGATATCAAAAAGCAATGGAAGGTTCGTCATTTTCAAATTTCATTTTAATTTATAATTTGTTATATAGTAAAAGGACATTTATAGTTTATACCCATATTATACTCCTAAATTTACATCAAATATATATATATATATATATCAAATCAAATGAGTAAGGATAAATATGTCTTTTTATTTATAGATTTATGGACTTATTTACGATTTAGCTTTGTACTTTTCTATAATATGACAAGAGTTCATTAAAATCGTAGCTCTCTAAGAATTTGTTTGAAAGTAAAAAAGATTATTATATTCTTAACATTTTTTGAAATTACATAAAGAATTAATATATAAATGAGAATGAAGTGAACTGGAGTAAAATAGATAAATTTAATTTTTGTGTTAAGTTTTCATTTTAAAAATAATTATTAATTACAAATTTATTTTATTTTTTATAAATATAATATTATCTTATTTGAAAATTATTAAAATAAACAGTATATATATTTTTAAACAATTATGTATAATTCTGGGTTTAGGATATCCACAAGAATATACAACTGACTCATTTTTTTTTTAAGCACGTGCCTTGCACGTGGCGATACCAAACATGAATCATGCATGACAAAACAAAACAAAGTCAATTATTGTCCCAAAAAAAAAAAAGAGGTCAACGGTCATCCTTCCAGAAATTCCCTCCACCGAGAGACCCTTAGCCGGTCAACTCACGACACGCGTATCCTTAAGGACTACACTTCTATAAATACACATTTACAAAGCTCTTCGCTAAACCTTAGCTCTTCTTTGCTTTCTCTATATGCTATCTTGGTTAATTTTCTAGACATATATATATTTTTACTTGATATTTTATTTAGAAATCACACAAATATGGACAAGAACGAACAATACGAGCGGGTATTCAATCACTTCGACAGCAACGGAGACGGGAAGATATCACCCTCGGAGCTACAACAGTGTGTGGAAACAATCGGAGGGCAGCTTTCGTTGGCTGAGGCGGAAGCAGCGGTGGAGTTTCTAGATGGGGACGGGGACGGGCTTGTAGGGTTGGAGGATTTCGTTAGGTTTGTTGAAGGAGGAGGAGAGGAAGAGAAAGTGAATGACTTGAAGGAGGCTTTTAAAATGTATGAGGAGATGGATGGGAGTGGTTGCATTACTCCCAAGAGCTTGAAGAGGATGCTTACTAGGTTAGGGCAGCCTAAAACCGTCGATGAATGTAAGATCATGATTGCTCATTTTGATATCAACGGTGATGGAGTACTTACTTTTGATGAGTTTAGGCTCATGATGGTGTGATCTTCATCATCAATATTGAGACACTAGTGATTGTTTTGTACATATTTAATTATTTATTATTGATTCTTTGATTGTTTACCTTGTGTGGTTTTGCTATATATATAATTTATATTATCAATGCATGCAGTTATATTGCATGCCATTTCTTTTTAATTTATAGGGAGAACTCCAAAAATTTATGGAAACAATCTTATAAGTATGGAATTAGATAACCATATCTTATAAGGTTGACAATTCTATTTTACTCTAGCTCGAATATGATTAATTATCCGAGGAAACTTGTTAACGATAAACAAGTATATATATTGCTAAATGAGTAAACGATCAGATGATGGATATGAAATTAATATCCATACCCTACTTGTGTATCCGCGTAAACAAATAAATAATAAGACGATATAGTCGGAAATGGGTATAGGCTATATCTGCAAGTATTTACTTGCATCATATCTATTAACCTCAAAAATTAGCTTAATCATGTGATTAACAGTACGGAGAGACATGAGTGTTCTCTAGTGAGATTAATCCAGTGATAAAATCTATGTATATAAAGGGTAAGGCCGCACATGGTTCTAGTAATCGGCTGCCTAGGCCTTATGCGAACCTGACTGCCGTGAGGAAGGCCGATCGGCCTTCCTCGGCGCTTGACTAGACAAAGTCAACAGCTTTTTTTATAAAAATAAAATTAAATTAAAAACGGCATCGTTTTAGCTAATTCAGCTTCACCGTCTAGATGGTCTAGACACTAGGCATCAGTCTACCGTACGACTGACGTCTAGCGCCTACTAGAATAGTAGATGGTGTTTAAGTGTATGGGTGTTTGGTATCTTCTTCAAGCTCAAGCCTATCTCCCCAATCCAAGGGTGTCCCCGCAAGCAAAGTAACCCTAGGTCAGGTGATGGCTAAAGTAAGAGAAAAAGCATGAGAAATTACTGAAATAGTGAGGTGATATTTATAGAGGATCTAAGGGTGGCCTATGATAGGAGCTACCAATAAGTTTCCTTTCAATGGATTTGAATCATCTCCTCACATCATCTTGTATTCTTGTTCTCACATAAATCAATGGTTTTGATTAATTCTATGTTTTGATAGAGTAAAAACATAAAAATTATTAGAAATAATTCAGACAATTGATTTGCTATCAATGTTCTAGTAAGCACTAGGCACTAGGCGCTAGTCGGGCGTAGACCTAGCGCCTAGGCCGATTAGCCGGTGATTAATCGGGGATTAATCAGAAAACATAATTACAAACAAATTCAATGTTGAAGATACAATCCACAAATATCAAATCCAAAGACACAATTGGCCCAATTTAATAGTGGAAAACTAATTGCAATAGTGGCCCAATTGGTCCAAAGCTGATGCTAACCCAAATCGCCAAGGAGCCCAATAGAGAGCTTAAAGTCAACCTTGTAAAACTCTTGCTTTCCCATTTGTCTGCAATTGTCCCAAAATCCCCAAAATCCTCTCTGAAATCCCTATCTTCTTCTTCTTCAACAAAACCTTAAATCCCTAAAATTAATCCCCAAATTTCATCAATCATCTTCTTTGAGACATGAAAACGAAAGAGATAAGAACAGACCTGCGAACTGGAGATGGCTGCGAACTAGCAACTGCGGAGACGGAAGACAGAAGCTTTCGGTGATCTCAGCGACGGAATGGTGGTAGGCGGCAGGCGGCAGGTGGCAGGCGGCAAGAAACTTCTTTGGTCGAAGATGGTTTAGGTTTGCGATCTGTTTGGTCATAGATGATTGATGAAATTTGTGCGAACTGAGATGAATTTCATCAATCATCTATGCGACTTGAGATGAACCAATGAAGATTGAAGGGAACAATTGATGAAAAGTGAAAACGAGGTCGTTTTTTTTTATAATAGGTTGGGCTGGGTCAAAGCCATTGACCGCTGCGTAGCTGACTTGCCGATTAGTTGCCGCCTTGTCCAATTAGTCGGAGAGCGTAGAATGCAGCCGACTTTAGCCTTTTCGCCACAATAACCCACCGCCTAATTGTATTACGCCGATTAATCGGTCTAGTCGGCCGACTACTAGAACACTGTTTGCCATACTTAACACGTGACACTAGATTATGGAGGTGATTGAGGACAAGGTAAGGAGAGAATCCAGATCCCCTTTCAATAACCATGAAATTTACTCATTTAATTTCATATGTATGCCTAGAGATGCACATTTGGAAAATGATGATGGATATAGGTCCCCTCATCCCCATCCCTCCCCCAGCCGCCGCGCTCGGTCTAGTCGGCCGACTACTAGAACACTGTTTGCCATACTTAACACGTGACACTAGATTATGGAGGTGATTGAGGACAAGGTAAGGAGAGAATCCATATCCCCTTTCAATAACCATGAAATTTACTCATTTAATTTCATATGTATGCCTAGAGATGCACATTTGGAAAATGATGATGGATATAGGTCCCCTCATCCCCATCCCACTACTAGAACACTGTTTGCCATACTTAACACGTGACACTAGATTATGGAGGTGATTGAGGACAAGGTAAGGAGAGAATCCAGATCCCCTTTCAATAACCATGAAATTTACTCATTTAATTTCATATGTATGCCTAGAGATGCACATTTGGAAAATGATGATGGATATAGGTCCCCTCATCCCCATCCCTCCCGCCGCCGCCGCGCACACACCCCAACCCCACCCCCCCCCAATTTAGGATATCCATCCCCATCCTCATCCCCATCCCCAGTTCCCCATTTTCCCCATTTTTTTCCCGTTTCCCCCGATCCCCCATTTCCCAATTTGATTAAAAATTACAAATTAAATTAAGAAAACAAGCATTCCATTGCAAATACAAAATAAAATTCATTAGTGCATTACAAATACAAAATTTTCAAAGTTTCAAACTATATATAGTTAAAAAGAGTAAATGTGTATATATAGTTAGGGTTTTCAAAGAATAAAAACAAAAATTAAAAATATATTATAATTATATTTATATATGTTTGGGGGATGAACCCACCCGCCACCCACCCACCCACCCACCCACCCACCCACCCAACCTTTCCCCCCAAAAATATCCCATATGTGGATGGGGACACAGGGTAATAGATATCCAGGGGAAAATGTGCAACTTTAGGTATGCCTAGAGTTATAGGTATCAAAATGAGATGCGAGTATGAATATGGATATCGAAATGTTGTCAATTTGTCATCCATTCTTCATTACTTCTATAAAATAAAAGTTCACCTGTTATTAGGAGGGTATTTTTGGCAAATGGCAAGGTTTTATATCCATCTAATAACTAATTCCATAACGACATGCATCAATGTTATTAAATTTTGATTGAATTTTAAGGGAGGTTTTTGAACTTCTCCTTACTTAAAAAAAAATATAAATAAATAAATAAAACCACATCCACATATATATTTGCATAGTTTTTCAACTCACACCTACCAACCAATACCGTCGTCAATACTTTAGAATAAAAAAAGTTATTGGAGTGTGAATTGCATGTAAAACGTACATATATGTATTTTCTTACGACTTTGAAAGACCTGCAGGCCTCATGAGTTATTGCGTTGAATTAGAAAAGGTTATATGGTTCATGACTCATGAGTTATTGCGTTGAATTAGAAAAAGTTGATCAGCTCCATATATGCTTTTAATATTTCAGCATTGCAGCACATTTAATTGACTTGTTAGTTGAGATTTTACATGGTCAACTTTTTTTCTTTTTTTTTTTATCATTTATATATATATATATATAATTAACTAGATGCATTATGGTAGGCCCGAAAATTGGTTGAATCTATAATCATACATATAACATATGAACTAAATGATGTATAAATATATAATTATGTATTGCTACATAATCTTAATGTGAATGATTGAGGGTGCAAGTTTGTTGAACAATATTTAATGGCTGAGAGGAGAAAGAATATTGAGAGATGCTAGCTTTAGCCTATCAGAGTTTATAAATATTCCTTGAAGCTTTCGGTCAATCTAGATATATCTTTTAATCATCATCACAATTGACCAGTTCTGCTAAGACAAGTATGATCATCATCACGGCGTTCACTCGTGATTTAAGTAGCTGTGCACTCTTCCTTCACATCTGTAATAATAGTTGAAATTCTGGGAAATAACACTCTTTTTCTGTTGAATTTTGAAAATAATACTAATTTAATAAGTTAAGTTTTAATGGCACAAATGGACTAAAATATCATCGTCTCCTACTTTTATTACATTAAGTTTGTACCGGTTTTAGGTTTTTTTTTTTTCTTTCAAAAACCTCCATTGACGGAGAACCAATGGACATCCTGTAGTGGGAGAAAGTTGGCTTAATTTCCGCATCATACTTACGGCGATTGATTTTGCTAGGTCCCGACAGTTCGCTAAGACAAACATGATCATCATCACACATCCACTCATAACTAGTTATGATATAGGTTAACTCGAATCTCACCTTTATCAATAAAATCATAAAGTGTTAATTAGGAGACCATAGCCCTGTAGTGGAAGTTACTTTCCGGATCATACTTGTAGCAATAGACCCTAACCCGACCGGTGTCAAGATTTTCACCCAAAAAAAAAAAAAAAAGTATGATCATCATCATGAAATTGAAGGGTTTCATAACCCACTACCGCCCTATCAACCATCAATTATCAGAAATGGACTTGTTGATCAACATCGTCTCTTTTTTTCAAATATGCCTCACAGTTTTAAGTTTTAACTACAAATCATAATTATTGTATTATTATTATTATTTTCATATGAAAACTCAAATCATTAATAAACCTATAACGAACATGAACTGGGACAAAGTACAGTTTACACATGAGTGCTGCTAATTATTTGTTATAGTTTATGAACATATTTTATCTTTGGCAAGCAAGCTAGCTCAATCAATGTTAATTTAATGGCAGCCCTTTATAACTTGTTTGTTTAATGGTTGATCTTTTGACTACTAGTACTACAGTCAAAAGTAAATGCAGCCTTCAATAAAGTGTTAGAAATTAATTTATTCATCTCTGAAACTTGGTACTATCAACATATATTGATTAATTATTTATTCTTTCAGAAAACACAGAGAATACAAAGTAGAAATTAAACCAGCTCTTCAGTGCCCATATAACACTTTCTAAATTAAATTACATATTTACAGGATCCCACTAACCCTTATCAAGAGGCCACCAAGAGCTTTAGCTATAGGAATAACTCCAAAACACAATTAAAAGTAGCACATTTTCATAAAATGTTGACAGATTTTTTTAGTGTTGTTTGGTTGCAGATGCATTCACTAGAGGTTTAGAAGAACTCTCACAGATTGATGATGTATGCTCACCTTGTGGTAATTCTTCCACTAGTCTTGATAACTTCTCTACAATCTCACCAGCACTTGGTCTCATTTCAGGGTCTTCTTCTACACAAGCCTTTGCAATGTTGGCTAATGTGACTGCACCATCAAATGAATAGTTGTCACCCAATGCACTGTCAATCCATTCCCTTAGATCATCTGCATTTTCTGATTGCAATAAGCATCTGATTTTCTCTGAAAGCCAAACACTCCCTTCTTCCTTCTTCTTAGGCCTATTTATCGGTGTTTGACCGGATAGAACCTCCAGCAATACCACCCCATAAGCGAAAATGTCGATGCTAGGGGTGATTACGCGTTCGTGAATGTATTCAGGAGCCAAATACCCCATGCTCCAAGAGGCAGGATTGGTTGAGTAAAATTGTGGATTATCAGCATCATCCTCTACACATTTGGCCATGCCGAAATTCCCAACTTTGGCATACAATTCTTCATCCAGGAAGATGTTACGGCTCTTTATGTTCCTATGAACATAGCTCGGGTTCATGACATGGTGCATGTACTGTAAAGCCATGGCTACATCAAGACAGATTCTTAACCTCTGGCCCCATGTCAAGAAACAATAGCAGGAGGCAATGAATTGGTTCTTCATTGCCAATCCACCGTGAAGCCAATCCTTCAAGGACCCATTTTTCGCATACTCGAACACCAGAAACGAATGAGGACCATCACTCAAACATGTCCCCAAAAGCCTAATTATGTTGGGATGGTGGTGAGTTGCATTCTGGAAAAACTGCATATCAATCTTTGAGAAGATTTCTGGTTTTGTTCGTTTTATCGCCAAGTTCTTCCCACTTAAACGACCATGATACACAGCTCCTTCTATATGATTACTCGAATTGAAATCCTCTGTTGCTCTTTTCAGCTCCTCAATAGCATAGCTCTCCAACAACATTTTCTGAGGTAGGGGAGTACTGTCTATGATTTGGCTATCAAGAGTGCACTGAGATCCTTCGAACGAGACTTTCTTATCGCTTGTTGTTCTTATACTCTGACTAAGATGTTGGAGCTCCAAATCTCCACCACCCTGCTTGAGTGGCTCCTGTTTCTTCTTCTTCAATAGGATTATGACCACGGCGGCTGCAATGGCAATGCACCCACCAACAACAACTCCACTAAGAGCAATATAAGCTCCCAATTTCATCATCCTCGACTTCTTCTTTGTTGGAGTACTGATTGCTGGGATGTTAGTGTTACTACTTGTCTTCGGAAAATGGAAATTGGGTTCACTGGGTTTGGAAAGAGAGCCAAGACTAGGCTCACCATTAAGAGGAATCAAAATAGAAGTGAAAGGTATTAGACTTTCAGGTTTAAAACTGGTTTCTGAAGAAGACTTGTTGTTTTCAGAAATTATAGTTTCTGGGGTGGTATTGAATTTAATGGCTAAATGAGAGACAGTATCGCCTTCACTTACCGGATAAGACAGCAAGAGTCTGGTCTGTGGAAGATTCTGATCAGTTGAAGATGGACAGGCACATCTTAGTGGAACTTGTAAATGAATATTATCAGCAAGATTCCAAGGTGAAGAAACATTTGGGTTCTTGTCTTGAATAGCTTTGCAAGTTGTCAAGCCTTCAAGTGACTCTGCAATGTCCAAAAAGCTTTCTCCTTTGATGCTTGTCTTACTCAAATCAGCCTGGAAGAAACCATCACCATTGCACTTACAATAAATTGGGATCAATAGAGGCTGATTCTTTGGAAGAAACTCTGTCTCAGCAGAGAAACCATTGGCCTGAGCAATGACAAACCTGTTCAAGCCCAAGTAAAAGCTGAGATTGTAAAGAGAAGAATAGTAGGAGTTTGTTCGAAGGATTGCAAACGTGCCACACTGATCCTGTGAACCAGCTCCACTGTTGCAGTGATATCCTGAGGCCTCTGGAGAGTTTGTATTGCAACTCAACAAGCTCTGTCCAAGTGTAGTAGTTTTAGGGACAAATAGTACAACAAAAATGAATAAGACGAAACCTCTAAAGTAGTAGAGCTAGCACACTGACAAGAGTTGCCATAATCTCTATAATCACTTACTTCAAAAAATTTTGCAGAGAGACTATTAAAAAATATAAAGAGCTTTTAACACTTCAAGAGAGGGGTGGTGCATATTTTGGATCCATACAAGAAAAATGTTGTAAAATAAGAATATATTTCAAAGCTGTTCATAGACAAGATTCTTGGGGGTTACAAATTGGTATTATTGTATATATATTTATATATACAGAGACTCCAGCTGTTTGGGTTAACCTTTAGCTAAACAGATGGTTTTATGTTTCAAAATATCAAATGGCCGGTGACAGTGATGATCATAACTACCACTGTTAACTACTTGAGACTATAGTTTCTTGGGCTTCAAAAAAAAAAAAAAAAAAAAAAAAAAAGGCATGCTTATAAATCCAATCATACATGTGATTAGACAAGACATATATACACTCTATATTTTGTACCTTATCTTTGTAATATGGAAAACAAGAGGTTTTGAGATTCGGGTTGGACTACCGATCTTTTTCTTTAACGTTAAAGTGGTTCTCAAACATTAACGATGGTTCCCAAATTGGTTGTCATGGTACACATGGTGGGTATACTAGCCAAGCCCTAAGATTCAACTCACAGATTCATAGATGCACAAAATACATCAGACAAGTGTGTATCAAATAATGTGCTCTTTCATACATATTATACATTACATAGCACAAGTGTTCATGAACCAGATTATCTTGATCGATCAGAAGTGGGGGTGGTTGGCATATCTACTTCCAAAAATAAAGTTAAATATTTGATGCACTTTTGGGATTCTTTGAAGCTAATTATGTCATGGATGACCAGAATTCCTTGATTTTTTTTTTTTTTAAATGTGGACAGGACCATGTGGGCAAACATCCATGAACCTCGATCGAAGCAGGAAAAAACTAAAACTCAAAACATGTATGATGGAAGATGTAGAATAATAATAATAGTAATAATATCATGCATGCATTTTTCAAACAAAAGAGAAGAAAATGTAGACATGTTTTGGTGAAGCAGCGTGGATTGAAATGATGTAGAATTTGAAAGGAATAAAATAGAAACCGATCTGATGATGATATTGAAGAGACGTGGACGTCCATGCATGGTAAAGCTGAGGCATGAAAGTGAGGCTAGGCATTGTAGGTCAAATTGGCCATGAAAATCCTAAGTCGACAACAACCAATAATCGTCCCTAGAAAGTACTGGTGTCACTCTTCTATTGCTTTATGATGATGTGGATAACATTACACTGAATTCTTTAGATAATTGAAATCAATTTAGTTAATCCTTATAATCATTTAAAAATTCTCATCTGTTAACAGTTTGATTCTATTTTCAGTCTTTTGGCCAATGGTGATGCAGAGAAGGGAGAAGCTTCTCTCAAAACAAAAAATGGAGGAAGTGCATGCTTTTAAGGAGCCAAGTACCAATAAACCGAAAGCAAAGGACTTAAGAGGATGTGAAATTGCACGTGATGACCACCCAATAAGCAGTCTGATAGACAAGAAAGTTTGATTTCTTTTCGAGAGAGTACATCCTAAATGGGCCGGTCTCATTGCCACTTAGTGAAACCGTCCTAATGTGATTGCACCATTTATCTCGAGAATATAAATATATATTATGAAACTATAATTTGATGCAATCTTATTGGACGGTTTCACCAAGTGGCAGTGAAACCGTCCCATCGAAGATTTTCTCCTACTTTAGTGCACTTCACTAAATTGTTACAATCTATCTTATGACTATATCAATAATTATAAGAAGAAACATATTTTAAAAGATAATTAAAGATGAATCACAAAACTGCAAGCAAATGGTGAGTTATTGTCTTATTCAATAAAAGGTTGACTGCTTCTAAATGCATCATAAGGTGCCAGAAGGTCAAATACACTCCACAAATGCCGACAGAGATGCGCCTATTGGACCATCTTCATTCTCCTCCACAACTATCTAATTGTGGATTTTTGGGGTAGTACATAAGGAATTGAGGAATTCTAAGGAATTGCGCCTCTTTAACACTATTTTTCAAGAGGGATATAACATGGGCTGGCTCGGGAGCTCCAAACACTGAACTTCCTGCAACGATGCAGTTCGCACCTGCTGAAGCTGCCATGGCAATGGTTGAAGGCCCTAAACCACCATCAACCTGAAAATAAAACAACATGAACTAAGATATTCATATATTGTTCCAGTCATTGGTAATCAGGGAAAAAAAAAAACAGAAACACATATGAAGGAGAGAGAACTAATTCTTGTATTTCTAACCCTTAATCCATCTCATACAACAGACTGCAGCCAAACCCTTGGCTGGTCATTTCTTCCTAAGAGTCACAAACTTCTTTTTTATACCCAAAAATCTCCCTAACTTTCTTTGATCATCCGACTCTAAACTAAAAGTTGTCGCCGAATCCTACAAGCTTGGTAATTAGGAAACTCACAGGATATAACATCCTAGGTAACTGACCCCTAAGGAATTTGAACCACCAACCTCTTAGTTGCCAATCTTAAGGTTCATCCTTCCTAAAGACTCACATACCAAAAACACAATATGGGCATTAAAATTTAAAATATATGTACACATATTGGATATACGTATGTTGTGCAACCTCAAGCTATTTCAAAGAGTGTCACAACGCACAAAAAATGATTCTATATATTTTTTTTTGAGGGGTAAAAGGATTCTATAGTTCCCAAGACGCTTCACCTAAATCAACGATACTTCATACAAACCCTTTCACAAATAGGGTTACTGCTAGCTATGTTGAAGAACAAATAAAGAGTTTTATGCAAGTAAACATGACAAGTTAAAAGAAGAAAACTATTTAATTTCAAGGAAGTGATCGATTAAAGAAATAATTGGAGGAAGGTTACGGAATGTCATAATAGATGGACTCACCTCTATGTCAAGTGATGGGTACTTCTTTCTCAATGTACGCACCTGCATCATTCCCCGTGGAAGAAAAAAGGTTTATGTAAACATGAAAAGACTTGAATAATGATTTTAAAGGTCATAGATGAAAAATAAATAAATAAATAAAATCGCACCTTATCCATCGTATCTGGCATGAATTTTTGCCCACCAAATCCAGGTTCTACAGTCATCACAAGAACCATATCCACAGGATTATCAGCTTCAACCTACAAGTTTCACAAAGTTACTAATAAAATTATTGTCTTTCCAAAATTCTTCTTCGATGAAACTCCGTTTATTTTCTCATCAAAGAGAAAAAACATCGTCTTTCCAATTGCATAAATCTGTCTACAAGTACAATTTACCATTTCACGCTTCAGTCATTACACACAAAAAAATATATATTTAATTGACTTTGATATCACTAATTAAGATCATCATTTTCATTCATTCTTGTTCAATATCAAAATCCAAACAAAGATTGCAAGAAAACTCAAAAGCAAGAATAAAAAATTAAAAAAAAAAAAATCATACCAAAGGAAAAACTTCTTCAATGGGTGTTCCGGGCTTTAATGCCACACCAGGGCTCATGCCCTTTGACTTAATTTTTTGAACAAGTTCTTGCCAATTATCTGGAAGCATTTCCATATGAGTAAGAAAATGATATTGACAACGCAACAGAAGACTAATAAAGAAGACTTGCTTCAAAAAATAAAAATAAAGAAGACAATGTCACAGCCCACCTTTTGATGCTTCAATATGAAAGGTGAAACCTGAAGCACCAGCTTTACCCATAGGTTCAACATAATCAAGAGGATCTGTTACCATAAGGTGGCAATCCAAATATGCCCTGTAAGAGATTTCAAAAATAATAATAATCATAAGTTATAGTTGCGAACATGCCAACATCCAAAAGACCAGTGTGGTCTAAAATTTTAAATTTATGGGCTAAATATGTTACTTTGTGTGCTTTCTCAAGCTTTCGATGACCGGAGCACCAATAGTTAGATTTGGGACGAAGTGCCTGTAAGGGCAGTGAACAAGTCCTCAAAACAAGAGAATGCACTCATTGGACCTAACAAAATATTTTGAATTTAAGAATTCACATAGAGGAGTCTTAAGCAAAAGCACGTATATCATATAAGACAACTCCATTTCAAAATAGGGGAGGAACACAAAATGAGCATACTACCTTAGTTTCATGTTGCTTACTAGAAGATAATCCAAATTTCTGTTCTCTAAGATTTCTTACTTTCAAACATTCAATATTGTTTCATGTCACTCTTCCAAAAGAGAAATGCAATCTCATTGCTTCCATTATACAAAGTGTCACCCAATTTTTCAAATGGTCGTAAATAAACATTCCAACAATCCATAATAGGTCAAAATATGAAATTTTACAGTTCCCTAATAGATGACAATGCCCTTAAGATCAACAACATGACTAGGAATAGATTTCATTCTGTTTACTTCAGTTTTATACAACACATTGCTTCACTTTCTGTATGCATAATCACACAGGAAGCCTCAGCAGTTTGCTTGGTTAAATCAGAACTTTACTACAAATAAAAAAGTCAATCAAACCCGCCTCTAAAATACAGTCACCGCATTAGTAAATAGTAATAATGCAGAAACTTCATTTTCTTAGCTTACAACGAAAAGTACCAAAGTAACATATTTTCTGACACTTGAGAAAAATAACATGTAAAATTTAAAGAAGGATACATATCAGTACATTAATCCGTAAATGAGAAAAGAGTTGAGGAACCACAATTAGAAATCAAAACGAGTATGACCACAATTTGATGGTGATGAGAATATGCATCAAACCTACCCATCCTGCATGCAAAAACAATCAACAGAAATCAATTAGCTTTCAGGAAATTTCAACTACTAGTACTACTACTACTATTAGCATTGCAATGCACGCCTGTTTAATTGGCAAAACAAAACAATCTTCTGTTTGATTATTTGATATAAACAGAAAACAATTTTTCCGGTTGTTTTCACTTTCATAGTTGATTTATGAGTACAAAGACCTCATTTAATTTAAAATTGAGATTATTTAGAAAAAAATCACTGAGAATAATAAAACTTGTAATCGATAAAAATCAAAATCCGAATAAGTCGATAGTGCATATGCATAAAACGGTAAAAAAAAACAGAGAAAGAGAGAAAGAGTACCATGATGTCCATATGGAGCCAATCGGCTCCGCAATCGAGCATGCGTGCCGCCTCCGACGCCAGATTAGAGAAATCTGACGATAACATCGACGGAGCAATTTTCGCCGTAACGCCCATTTTTTGTTGTCTTCTCACCGGTTCTGGTTCCGTACGGTCTTTGGACTTTTTTTTGCGTCCGAACTTAGGCATTCCCAAAAAGACTTCTCTGTTTTCGCTCTCCAATTGTCTATTTGCTAACCTATATAAAGTTTGTGTCCGATTGGAAAAGCTTATCTACCGATTAAAAGAGTTTTTTTTAATTAAAAAAAGTTCTTTTCAATTTTTTTTGTATCGTTTGGTTGTTACTCAGTAGAGTTTTTAGATAATTAAAAAAGTTGTTTTACGTCTACTTAGAAAAGCCTAAATTTAAAGTTTTTCCAAGTAGATCTTTTAGAGTTTTTTTAATAACACTAAAATCTCCGATATAACCCTATAATTTAATATTTGTTCGAGTATTTCGATAATTCTCTTATTAAAAAAGCTATTTTTTTAATTGACAACCAAACAACCAATGACTTTCATTTAAAAGCTCTACCTCTAAAAGATCTACTGCAAAAAGATCTACTTCAGAAGCTCTCAAACGTATCTTTATTTGGTTGGGCTTTTGAAAAACCTCTATCAGTAAAAAATATATTTGTAATAGATCTATTAGAAAAAGTGTTTTGAAAAAAAAAATTATAGTCGTTTGGTTGGTAGACTTTTTTTAAAAAAAAAATGTCTATCTGGAGAAGCACCTCCTCATGAGTTTTTGCCTAGTAGACGTTTTACCTTTACTAGCATCTACTCAATTTAAAATAGACAATCTTTAAAGCACAACCAAACAACTCTAAAAAAACTCAAATAGAAGTCGGTAGACCTTTTGAGGTAGTAAAAAGTTCAACCAAACAAGTACTATAGCAATTTGAGTAGCGAAAAAAAGAAGGGTTCTACAAAAGATTTCAATTATAAATAGATTTATATTATTTTAAGAGAAAATAGCACCATATACTATTAATTGGTGGGTGGAATCCCAAAAGGTCATTTACTATTTAAATTGTTCTAAAATCACCATTTTTATGAAGAGAACTTCTTTTGGCAATCCAATTTTTTCTTTTTACACTTCTTTTCTAAAAACACTTCATTCTCAAAATTTAAATTTTTAAAAACTCTAAAGACACTTCATTCTCAAAATTTAAATTTTTAAAAACTCTAAAGACACTTCATTTTGTTACAAGATTATTCTTTTTATCTTTTTTTAATTAAATTATTAAAAAAAGAAATTATCTCTCCTAAATCATTAAATTAATTATTACATATTAAATATTCTCTCCTGAATTTTTAATTACCATATTAAACTCTCTCTTCATTAATACATATCTCTAATTTCCTATCTCCATTCTTTCTTAAGTAAGACTAACAGTTAATAAAAAAAGAAAAAAAAAAACTTGCTAATAAACTTGAATTTTAGGAACTATATGTATGCACATAAAAATAAATAAATAAATAAATAAAAATAAATAAAAGTACCTTGTTTTTTTTAAAACAAAAAGAATAAAAAATCGAATTATGAAAATGTTTTTTGTTACTCTTGTAGGTATGTAATTGCCTAGAGAACTTTAATTATTTCATTAGTCTTAGATATTCTGAGTTTAATTGAATGTAGTTAAAACAATTCAAGCTTTCATATATATATATATATATATATTGAAAAATGGAGAGAGATTAATTAGGAGAGAGTGTTTAATATGGTAATAACAAATTAGGAGAGAGAATTTTTTATTTTTTTTAATAATTTAATTAGTTTTGAGTGTCTCTACATTTTTTTTTCTCTTGTAATTTTAATTTAGGTTAAAATTGTCATTAATTAAAACAAATTAAATTGGAGTGTGGATAGATAATTTGTGGATTGTAAGGAAAAGCTCTCTTTTACGAAACATTATTTATTGACAGTCATTCTATCAAAATCTAACAAAAAGCTGTCGTTATCTATGACAAGGCACCTATAAAGAATTTTATGGGCAATATTTTATGTATTTTGATTATTTATTTATATATATATATAATTAATGATTTGATTAATTTATTATTTTTATGGGCAATATTTCCTGCTTATGGGTTACATCAAACTTATTATTATTTTCTGATTAATTTCCTGATTAATTAGGGTGACATCAAACTTATTTCCTGATTAATTCATTATTTAATCATTTTTTAAAGCAATCAAATAAAATTTCATATTTATAGTAGATGATGTTCCAAAGTGTGCATACAAGCTTGCTCATGATGCACATACAATATCATGATGCCCTATAAAACATTTGAATGGAGATATCGTTTACACTTATTTGACAAGGCTCACATAAAGCATTCATACAAATCATGGATTACAACAAACTATTTTTTTATAATTCACTAAAAAGTTTTCGAAGTACAATAGGATTATTATAATACTCTACACATCTAGGTCCTAGCCATAAAACAATGAGTAATGTTAGACGTCCCAATTTATTTTCCCAAATTATGTTTCAAATGATGTGGCACGTGAGGTGTCAGCATCTTATAACACCTGCATCTTATAACACGTGAGTGATGTGGCCGTGAAATAGAAAAGAGAAGACAAAAAAAAGGAGTTAAAGAAAACAGAAAATGAAGAGACTTTAATATATAGGAAAGAGAAAGAGAAATACAAGAATAACAAATGAAACAAGGGATGTTGTGGCTTTGGTGAAGAAACATAAAGAAAATAAAAGAAGTATTTTTGAATTAAAAATCATATAAGCAAGTTATGACATAAGTAAACGGATTTCTAACAAATTATGACATAAGCAAACGAACTTCAAACAATTAATGGCCAAAGTGGTAACAATTGATACTTTCTTTCTATAAAATAGCTAATTTGAGTCATTTTGAAAAATTAATGGTCATTTAGGAACCGTCTCACCAAATCAGTGGCTTTAGAAATCACTAGCCCTTATTTTAATAAAAGCACTCAAATTCCTCCGAGATTTTTCTAATGGTATAATTTTTATGATGATAAAATTTATAAGTTAAAACTTATTTAATTGAATTTAATTAAAAAAGAAAAAAAAAGAAAAAAAAAAAGATATAGATGTTAAATATTAATGATGATATTATATAAAAAATAAAATAATCTTATTGAAGAAAGAGAAGTAAAATCTTATTTAAAGAATCTCACTTAAAGAGTCTATTGGAGCTAAATATGCTGATATGACTTGTTTAACTTTAATAAATATTTTATTTGAATAATCTTTTGGGGATGCTCTTATGACATCAAGGGTGCGTTTGGCACGGACATGAGACAGGACAAGGTAAAACGGGACAGGACGGGACGAGACGGGATATGTTGTTCCGTATTGTGTTTGGAATGTCTGGGACAGAACTGTGGACTGTACTATTATACGTTTGGTATGGTTGGGACATGACAGGACAAGAGGTTCAAATGACCAAAATACCCCTATTGTGATTGAAAAATTATTAATTAATAATTTTATAAGATTATTTAAGATGATAGTTGGGATCAAATTAATAAATTTTCAAAATATTCTTAAAATATATTTTTTTAAAAATTTATCTCCACCATTCATATTCATGATGGATGGTGAAGATTAAATAGAATTTACCAAAAAAAAAAAAAAAAACACAAACTGAAAAATGAAAACATATATATATATATATTGAGGTGAAGATCCAATCTGGGATTGGTCTTCACTCTCCACCAACATCTGATTCAACCATTTTTTTACTGGGAGATCAACCTTTTTTTTTACTTAAATTTGAAATCTTTATCAAAATCTTTATCAAACACATCAAATTAGATTTAAACAAATCCAAATCTTTATCAAACACAACATACCAATAATTTTTTTTTAAGAGGCAATTTATTAAAAACAAAGAACACATGCTGTAGGGCAGCAACAAGAACAACAACACGCTGCAGGCAGAAACAAGAAAAACAGCACCCAGTCGGGGCAACAAAACACCTCAACAGGAGGCATACCACCAAACAGGAAGACCCCACCAGGACAAAACAAAAGGAAAAAAAGACACCAACAAATCTTTATCAAACATCATCCAAATCTTTATCAAACCTCTTTTTCATCAAATTCGAAAACAAAGATCTTCATCAAACCTCTTCTTTATTAATCTATAATCAAATTATATACACAAAATCTTAAGAAAAAAAAAATCTGGACAAATTGAACCTCTTCTTCATCAACCTTACGAACCCAGCACAAAATCTGAAAAAAAAAAAAAAAAATCTGGAAAAACCTTTGATGAAGAAGAGCTCACGAACCTAGCCACCATCGGGTTCAATCAAACCCAGCCACAACCTCACGAACCCCCACAAACCTTGCCGTCGATGATGCAATCCCGATTTTGTATTCCGATTGATGTGAATCGAAAACCCCCAAATCGAGAGCACTAAATCGATTTCTCAAAATCGAAATCATCTCCAGCCACCACCTCCAAAATCGAAGGTCGAACGGAGAGAGAGAGACAAGCAGGAGAGACGGAGATCTTTGCTCCTCACCGGCGGCCAAAGAAGAGAGAGAGAGAGAGAGAGAGAGAGAGAGAGAGAGAGAGAGAGGTGGGTTTCAGAGAGAGAGAAGCATGAAAATGGGTTAGAGTTTTATTTTATAGTTGGTATTTTTGGAAGAAAAAAATGTCTTTTCCAAACTTGAGAGAGAGAGAGAGAGAGAGAGAGAGAGGTGGGTTTCAGAGAGAGAGAAGCATGAAAATGGGTTAGAGTTTTATTTTATAGTTGGTATTTTTGTAATTTTTGGAAGAAAAAAATGTCTTTTCCAAACTTGAGAGAGAGAGAGAGAGAGAGAGAGAGAGAGAGAGAGAGAGGTGGGTTTCAGAGAGAGAGAAGCATGAAAATGGGTTAGAGTTTTATTTTATAGTTGGTATTTTTGTAATTTTTGGAAGAAAAAAATGTCTTAAGTCTGGCCGACCTATTTGGGTGGGACAAGATTTTTGGTTTTTTATCCCACATTTTCCCGTCCCGTCCCATGTTAATAGCGCACCAAATGCGGGACAAGAAAAAATTGTCCCGTCCTGTCCCGCGTACCAAACGCACCCCAATAGATCATACCAGAGAAAAATGAAAACAAATAATAATTTGCACTCAACCTCCTAGAGGTTTGACCTCTTGCACACGTAAACAACTTTATCGTTAATTGACACTTGCACCCTCTGTCGTTAGGTCAAACTTAACTGTTGACTAACGGTTATCTTTAAAAAACTAAACAACCCATCATCCTTAAATTAAATTAATAAAAAAAAAAAAATGGATCTCCACCATCCATCTCAATGCATGGATGGTGGAAATCAAATAAAATATTAAATAATTGAAAATTAAATCGAATTAAAAATATATATAAATTAAAAGAAAAAACAAAAATTTAAAAACAAAACAATTTTAAAAAGCAAAAATAAAAAATTAATTTATTTTTAACACAAAAAAAGAGTCGATAAATGGATTCTCTAAATATTACAAGAAACTTGTTAAGCCAGATATCATAGAAGAAAATACGAAACACAAAACACAAAGCTATAATGGAATAACAAAGGAATTGGATAACATAAGACATTCGCTTTGGCATTTCCTAAGACAGATATCATTCCAATTGGGAACCTGATGTTAGTTAACACAAACAATTCTAGCACAAGAATCAGCACAGGCATCAAGCTTAGAAACACAACAAACAGTGACACAAGTATCAACAGTCGGGTCTTTCGATAAGGCATCAACCTTCTTTAGCATCCTCTTTGACGTGCACACCCTTTTGCACACAAAGACATCATCAGAGCCCTTCTCTTGCCATCTCCCGCCCTTGAGCCTCTGCTCATCTGCTCTCCTCTTCTTCATCCGCTGCGCTTGCCCCATTATTATAGCTGTTATCGCTGCAACTAGTAGCAACCACCACAGATCCACCATTCCTGGAATTCTTGATCAAGAGACAAAATGTAAAATAAAATAAATTGAAAAAACCGGAAAAAAATATTATTGTTTGTGCATGTGAGATGCATCATGGTCTCCACACCTGCACAAACAATGTTATTTTATTTTATTTTCCAGTTTTTTCATTTTTTTTTTTAAATTATTTTATTTTTAAATTTCTGTTTTTCTTTTAATTTATATATTTTATAATTCAATTCAATTTTCAATTATTTAAAATTTTATTTGATCTCTAGAGATCAATTTAAAAAAAAAAAGTTTATTTATTTATTTAATTAATTTAGGGATCATGAGTAATTTAGTCTTTTAAAGATAACAGTTAGTCAACAGTTAGTCAACGGTTATGTTTAACGAAATAGCAGGGGTATGAATGTCTATTAATGATAAAGTTATTTCTAGGTGCAAGATGTCAAATTGCATGTGATGACCACCCAATAAACAGCTTAAACTCACACAGTCTGAGAGACAAGAAAGTTTGATTTCTTTCTTGAGAGTACATCCTCAATTGCAAGACTGTCCCAATGAGATTGTACATTTTATCTCAAGAATATAAATATATATTAGAGTGGTGCTATTGACACACACCTTACTGGTCTATTTATGTATCACTTGTTTAAATTTTGATTTAATTAAATAAAGTTAAATGTTTTTACAAATTTATTTTATTTATTTCCAGAACTATCCTTTTACTTATTTTTCAAACTTAATAAACTCATCTCTTATATCTCTATCTATCTCAGATCTCTTTATCTCTGGTCTCATCTTTCTCTCACCTCTCATGAACGAATTTTTTTTTTCCTTCTATTTTTTTTTTCTAGTTTTTTTTTTTTTTTTTTTTTTTTTTTTTTTTTTTTTTTAACATCAAGCTATAGAAAAGGCTAAGAAATCACAAGATAAAGAACAAGCAAACAGCCCCCCCCCCCCCCCCCCCCCCCCCCCCCCCCCCCCAAAAAAAAAAAAAAAGCCAAAGAACAAAGTAGCTCAAGACAAAACACACAGAGAGAAAAAAAAAAAAACGAAACAACCCACAAACAAAATAAAACAAGAAGCAAAGTGCAAGTATTTGTTTTGGTTATCATCATTTCACTTTTAGATTCTAAAAGAGTAATGTGATTAAATAATAATCAATATATCATCCATCTAATGCACCCCGAGTGTTTGATTTATTGTTTAAATAAAATCCAGTACAAATATTTTTAGGGTTTAAGAATTATGAAAAAAAAAAATTCAAGAAAATGATTAAAAGAACGTTGGTTTTTTGTATTTTTTTTTTTTTTTTTTTTTAAAGAATGTTGTGTTTTATTAGATTTACTTTATAAAAAAAAAATTTCTTAAATTATATGTATCTTATAGTAATTTTGATAAAAGAAAAAAAAATACTAAATAATTAAAAAAGTGAGGCATAAATAGGATCAGTAGAGGGTGTGCCAATAGCATCATACTACATATTATAAAATTATAATTTCGTACAATATTATTAAACGGTCTCACCAAGCGACAATGAGAATGTCACATTCAAATTTTTTTCCTACTATGGTGCACTTCACTAAATTGTTACAATCCATTAAAGACTACCTAAAAAAAAAAGATCTATATATCTTTGATGTAGAAGCAGACAAGTTTTCATTTTTCAATCACAAGGAAATCGATAATACATAAAAGATAAAATTATAATTTCGTGCAATATTATTAAACGGTCTCACCAGGTGACAATGAGAATGTCACATTCAAAAATTTTTCCTACTATGGTGCACTTCACTAAATTGTTACAATCCATTAAAGACTACCCAACAAAAAAAAAAAAAAAAAAAGAAAAAAAAAAAAAAAAAAAAGATCTACATATCTTGATGTAGAAGCAGACAAGTTTTCATTTTTCAATCACAAGGAAATCGATAAAACATAAAAGATATTTAGCAAGATGATAGATATGGATCCTTAATAAGGAAATTAAAGATATTTTAGACAACTAAATTTCCAGTAAACCATCCATTATTAAGTACCAGTCCATTCTATATGCATTTCTCTGACAAATTATCAGAGGTTTGGATCTTATTAATGATTTATCAAACAACAAATATTTTTGGGTCTCATTTTTAAAATACATCACTCTGCACATGAAGATTTGGTTTTTGATCCACCATCTTATGGCCATATCAATAATTATAAGAAGAAACAAACTACAGCTTCTTAAACATTTGATCAATCACAAAAGTACAAGCAAATGGTGAGTTATTGTCTTATGCAATAAACGGTTGAGTGCTTCTAAATGCATCATAAGGTGCCATAAGGTCAAATACACTCCACAAATGCCTTTTTCTTTTTCTTTTTCTTTTTTTCATTTTACCTGTGATATGTATGCAATAAATCACACCATCTTATTGAATTTCAAAATTCGAACATATCAAACTGATGGAACTTTGAAGATGTATACATCGTAAACATACATTGATCGATATCCAAACAAGATGGATCCTTCCTGCAAATGCATCAACTGTTTTTTTGCGCCTCTTCAACACTATTTTTCAAGAGGGATATAACTTCGGCTGGCTTGGCAGCTCCAAACACTGAACTTCCTGCAACGATGCAGTTGGCACCAGCTGAAGCTGCCATGGCAATGGTTGAAGGCCCTAAACCACCATCAACCTGAAAATAAAACAAAATGAACTAAGATATTAATACATTGTTCCAGTCATAAGTAATCAGGAAAAAAAAAAAACACATATGAAGGAGAGAGAACTATTTCTTGTATTTCTAACCCTTAATCCCATCTCATACAACAGACTCCGCCCAAACCCTTGGCCAGTCATTTCTTCCTAAGAGTCACAAACTTCTTTTTTATAACCAAAAATCTCCCTACCTTTCTTTGATCATCCAACTCTAAACTAAAAGTTGTTGCCGAATCCTACAAGCTTGGTAGTTAGGAAACTCACAGGATATAACATCCTAGGTAACTGACCCCAAGGGAATTTGAACCACCGACCTCATAGTTGACGATATTAAGGTTCGTCCTTCCTAAAGACTCACATATTAAATATACCAAAAACACAATATGGGCATTAAAATTTAAAATATATGTACACATATTGGAAATACGTATGTTGTGCAACCTAAAAGCTATTTCAAAGAGTGTCACAACGCACAAAAAATGATTCTATATATTTTTTTTTGAGGAGTAAAAGGATTCTATAGTTCCCTAGACGCTTCACCTAAATCAACGATACTTCATACAAACCCTTTCACAAATAGGGTTACTGCTAGCTATGTTGAAGAACAAATAAAGAGTTTTATGCAAGTAAACATGAAAAGTTAAAAGAAGAAAACTATTTAATTTCAAGGAAGTGATCGATTAAAGAAATAATTGGAGGAAGGTTACGGAATGTCATAATAGATGGACTCACCTCTATGTCAAGTGATGGGTACTTCTTTCGCAATGTACGCACCTGCATCATTCCCCGTGGAAGAAAAAAGGTTTATGTAAACATGAAAAGACTTGAATAATGATTTTAAAGGTCATAGATGAAAAATAAATAAATAAATAAAATCGCACCTTATCCATCGTATCTGGCATGAATTTTTGCCCACCAAATCCAGGTTCTACAGTCATCACAAGAACCATATCCACAGGATTATCAGCTTCAACCTACAAGTTTCACAAAGTTACTAATAAAATTATTGTCTTTCCAAAACTCTTCTTCGATGAAACTCCTTTTATTTTCTCATCAAAGAGAAAAAACATCGTCTTTCCAATTGCATAAATCTGTCTACAAGGACAATTTACCGGTTCACGCTTCAATCATTACACACAATAAAAATAATATTTAATTGACTTTGATATCACTAATTAAGATCATCATTTTCATTCATTCTTGTTCAATATCAAAATCCAAACAAAGATTGCAAGAAAACTCAAAAGCAAGAATATAAAAAAATTCATACCAAAGGAAAAACTTCTTCAATGGGTGTTCCAGGCTTTAATGCCACTCCAGGGCTCATGCCCTTTGACTTAATTTTTTGAACAAGCTCTTGCCAATTATCTACAAAATGCACCAGAAGCATTTCCATATGAGTAAGAAAAAGATATTGACGACACAACAGAAGACTAATAAAGAAGACTTGCTTCAAAAAATAAAAATAAAGAAGACAATGTCACAGCCCACCTTTCGATGCTTCAACATGAAAGGTGAAACCTGAAGCACCAGCTTTACCCATAGGTTCAACATAATCAAGAGGATTTGTTACCATAAGGTGGCAATCCAAATATGCCCTGTAAGAGATTTCAAAGATAATAATAATCATAAGTTTCAGTTGCGGACATGCAAACATCCAAAAGACCAGTGTGGTCTAAAATTTTAAATTTAGGGGCTAAATATGTTACTTTGTGTGCTTTCTCAAGCTTTCGATGACCGGAGCACCTATAGTTAGATTTGGGACGAAGTGCCTATAAGATGAAGAAGCAAACATAAAAACAATTGCATGCAAATCGAGAGAAAATGAAATCACAGTTCCAAATAGATAATGTAAAGCATTTGTTATGTCTTAATCAGCACAAATCCAAACTTCATTAGCAGCATAGGCAAGTTCAAGATTGTATGTATTTTAAAGTTAAAAACTATCCAAGTTGCACACAATTTTTTTTTTCTCAAGGAAAAGAATATATTAACTCAACAAACGAGGAAAATACAAAGGGCAGGCAGTGAACAAGTTGTCCTCAAAACAAGAGAATGAACTCATAGGACCTAACAAAATATTTTGAATTTAAGAATTCACATACAGGAGTCTTAACCAAAAGCACATATATCATATAAGACAGCTCCATTTCAAAATAGGGGAGGAACACAAAATGAGCATACTACCTTAGTTTCATGTTGCTTACTATAAGATAGTCCAAATTTCAGTTCTCTAAGATTTCTTACTTTCAGGTATTCAATATCGTTTCCTGTAACTCTTCCACCAGAGAAACACAATCTCATTGTTTCCGTTATACAAAGTGTCACCCAATTTTTCAAATGTGGGTAAATAAACATTCCAACAATCCATAATAGGTCAAAATATGAATTTTAACAGTTCCCTAATAGATAGCAATGTCCTTAAGATCAACAACATGACTAGGAATAGATTTCATTCTGTTTACTACAGTTTTATACAACACACTGCTTCACTTGCTGTATGCAGAATCACACAGGAAGCCTCAGCAGCTTGCTTGGTTAAATCAGAACTTTACTACAAATAAAAAAGTCAATCAAACCCGCCTCTAAAATACAGTCACCGCATTAGTAAATAGTAATAATGCAGAAACTTCATTTTCTTAGCTTACAACGAAAAGTACCAAAGTAACATATTTTCTGACACTTAAGAAAAATAACATGTAAAATTTAAAGAAGGATACATATCAGTACATTAATCCATAAATGAGAAAAGAGTTGAGGAACCACAATTAGAAATCAAAACGGGTATGATAACAATTTGATGGTGATGAGAATATGCATCAAACCTACCCATCCTGCATGCAAAAACAATCAACAGAAATCAATTAGCTTTCAGGAAATTTCAACTACTAATACTACTACTACTACTAGCATTGCAATGCACGCCTGTTTAATTGGCAAAACAAAACAATCTTCTGATTATTTGATATAAACAGAAAACAATTTTTCCGGTTGTTTTCACTTTCATAGCTGATTTATGAGTACTAAGACCTTGTTTAATTTAAAATTGAGATTATTTAGAAAAAATTCACTAAGAATAATACAACTTGTAATCGATAAAAATCAAAATCCGATTAAGTCGATAGAGCATATGCATAAAAAGGTAATAAAAAAAAACAGAGAAAGAGTACCATGATGTCCATGTGGAGCCAATCGGCTCCGTAATCGAGCATGCGTGCCGCCTCTGACGCCAGATTAGAGAAATCTGACGATAACATCGACGGGGCAATTTTCGCCGTAACGCCCATTTTTTGCTGTCTTCTCACAGGTTCTGGTTCCGCACGGTCTTTGGGGTTTGGACTCTTTTTTGAGTTCTGACTTCTGACTTCTGAGATCATACCAGCCTACCAGGGAAAAAAAAAAACGCAAATTGCACTCAACCTCCAAGAGTTTTGGCTTCTTACACCCAAATACAACTTTGTCGTTAATTGACACTCACACCCCATATCATTAGGTCAATCGTAACCGTTGACTAATTGCTACATTTAAAAGACTAAACTACCCCTCATCCTTAAATTAAATAAATAAATAAAATAAAATAAAAACAAAATCTCCACCACTCCACCATCCATCTTAAAATCAAATAAAATTTTAAATAATTAAAAATTGAATTGAATTAAAAATTATGTAAATTAAAAGAAAAACAGAAATTTAAAAACAAAACAATTTTAAAAACAAAAATAAAAAATTAATTTTTCAACTAAAATAAATAAATTCGATAACTGGATTCTCTAAATATTACAAGAAACTTGTTAAGCTAAATATCAGAGAAGAAAATATGAAACATGAAACACAAAGCTATGATGGAATAACAAAGGAATTGGATAACCTAAGGCATTTGCTTTGGCATTTCCTGAAATAGATATCATTCCAAAAGGGAACTTGATGTTGGTTAACATAAATAGTTCTAGCACAAGAATCTCCAAGGCATCAAGCTCATGAACACCACAAACAGTGACACAAGTATCAATAGTTGGGTCTTTCGATAGGTACCAACCTTCTTTAGCATCCTTTTCGACATGCACACCCTCTTGCACACAAAGACATCATCAGAGCTCTTCTCTCGCCCTCTCCCGCCCTTGAGCCTCTACTCATCTGCTCTTCTCTTCGTCATCTGCAGCGCTTGCCCCATTATTACAGCTGGTATCGACGCTCCTAGTAACGACCACCACATATCCACCATTCTTGGAATTCTTGATCAAGAGACAAAATGTAAAATCAAAAATAAAATTAAAAAAAAACGGAAAATATATTTAGATATATCATTGATTGTGCATGTCAGATGCACCATGGTCTCCACACCTACATAAACAATGATATTTTTTTTTTCCGGTTTTAAATTTTATTTTTTATTTTTTTTGCTTTTTAAAATTCTTTTATTTTTAAATTTCTTTTTCTTTTTAAAATTTATATATTTTCTAATTCAATTCAATTTTTAATTATTTAAAATTTTATTTGATCTCCACCGTCCATGTTTGAGATGGATGGTGGAGATCCATTTAATTTCTTTTATTATTATTAATTTAATTTAGAGATCAAGAGTAATTTCATCTTTTAAAAATAATAATTAATCAACACTTAAGTTTGACCAAACAATAAGGGTATAAATATCAATAAATGATAAAATTATTTCTAGATACAATAAGTCAAACCTCAGGAATGTTTAGTGCAATTTGTTAAAAAATAAATAAGTAAATAAATAAATATAGGACGCCGTATCAAGTGTAAAGTTGTAGATCACCTAACGCGATCTTATGTGGCGGTAGGTGCCACTCCACGAGGACCACGACAGGTAAGAGTCAGACCATAAGATGACGTGGCAGCACACGAATTTGGTCATAATGAATGCTACTATGAAAAACAAACAAACCGTGACAAAGCAAATGCATGCGCATCCCGTTTGCATTTTTTTTTTTTTCATCAGATTAATGAAAATTATAATTTAAAATAAATTGAAACAGTAGTGGTACACATCCCATCTAAAATCCCACATTTTTCATCCCAATACATATGACATATGAGGTGTCAAATGGTGAGTGGATACATGGAGTAGGTGAGATAAATCAGCATTAATGTATATCCACTCACAATTTGACATCTCACATACCATATGTGATACGGTGAAAAAAGTGAAATTTTAGATGAGATATTTAACATTATTGAAATTGAAATGGTATCGATTTATTTAAAATTTCTCGAAGGGTAATATTTAATTGGAATACGCTGGCCTAGATCGTGTTGTATGAATGATGCATGACGAAATGGTGTGTGTAAGTGTTGTGTCGACATCAAAAATGAAGAAATGGGGACATTATTCATGTGGCAATTATGTGATCACATGTCAATAGAGACGTAGCTCAACTAGTAAATGAAAGAGTTTGGGATTTGGGTAAATTATTCTCAAATCAACGGCTCGAATCCCATTAATGATGAAAACTTTAAAAAAAATATCTGAACCCACATTATTAGATATTATCAAAAATAAAAAAATGTATATGATCAGATCAACGGTAGCGTTTCACCTGTTGTTATTATCTGTGAAGTTCAAGTACAACAGCCCTTATTTTTTGGAACATTATTTATCGAATAAAATTGGAGATTGAAAGTCTGAAAGTTTGAAACACAAATGGGCTGTTTGCTTTTTTGTCTAAAGTCTTATAAGACCTTAATTTATTAGATATATGGATAAGTCTTATAAATTAAGATATTATGATATGTTTGTTTTTTTCATTTTAGATGACTTATTACAAATATAAAATTGATTAGGTTGTGTTAGGGTTTCTTCAAAATTGAGAATTTTTGGAAAATTGATTTTTAGTATTTTATTATGTGCGGATAAAATCATAAATGTATGAATTGTTATAAGATATTTTTGGAAATTTATTAAAAAAAACTCTACTGTATCACTTTTTGAATAAGATAAAAGTCAAAAAATTTTACTTTTTCTAAAAGACATATATATCTTAAAATAAGATATAAGTTGAAAAAACAAACAAACTGATTTATCTTAATTTAATATATAAGAGGTAATAAGTCTTATTGGGAAAAAAACAAACAGCCTCAAACTGTTGGAGGACACTCATATAAAGTTAGAGGAGATGAAAATGAATTTTATATTTAGAAGGGATAATTAATTTAGTGGTCACCCATTTAGTTGGACACTATTAAGATGGTCATTAGATAGGATATTCGTAAAAATTGCGTTAATGGACACCCATTTGGTTATGTGATACTCTAATGGCCACACTTTTTAATTTTGTACATAGAATTAATTAATAGAAAATTATAAATAAATAAAAAATTCTACCGACTTAAAAAAAAAAAAAAAAAAAATCAGGAACAAAATGTATCTCCAACTAGGGGTGGGCGTTTTCGGGTTGGGTTGGGTTGGGTTGGGTTGAAAAATTTTCAACCCAA
Organism: Acer campestre; assembly: GCA_954870605.1. Taxonomy (NCBI): domain Eukaryota; kingdom Viridiplantae; phylum Streptophyta; class Magnoliopsida; order Sapindales; family Sapindaceae; genus Acer; species Acer campestre. The sequence goes on along the minus strand of OX940803.1, from coordinate 9,270,458 downwards.
TCCAACCCAACGTAAATTTTAACCCAACCCAACCCAACCCAATGTTTATCGGGTTGGGTTGGGTTGGGTTGATCGGGTTGGACTTTTAAGCCCAATAGAAAAAATATATTCGAATTCAAATTTTGTTATATGAAAATTTAAATTTAAAATAATTTTTTCACCCTAATATAATATTACATAGAGTTTAGATTTCTTAAAGGTATTAAAACCAAATCACAACATATAATACTGTTGCATGATTAAAAAAAATAAATAAATAACAATTTATCCAACTTGAAAAGTCTCCATCTAAGCCTCTCAATCATTTTACAATTATAATCACTTCGTCAAATATCTCGTGGTTGGATAATCTATTATTTATTTCAACCAACATAATAGTTTGAGCTTCTATACAATTATTAGAATTTTTTCTACCAAATTATTAATCAAATCCTAAGAAAAAAAAAAAAAAACATTTTAAAGTACAATCAAGGATGTGCCAATTAATATAAAGACGAAGACAATATAATTGCATATTTTTAATAAATGTATTATATATTATCGTATAAAATATTTAAAATTATGTATTTATATTTGTCATTTATAATATTATAAATGGTGCATGAATAAAAAATTTAAATATTTTAAAATATGAGATTTCATAATAAATATAATCATAAATAAAGTTATTTAATTTATTTATTTATTAAAAATGTCGAGTTGTCGGGTTGGGTTGGGTTATATTTTATTAACCCAACCCAACCCAACCCAACCCAATCTTAAAAGCAACCCAACCCAATCTCGTCGGGTTGGGTCGGGTTGGTCGGGTTGGGTTGGGTTGGCGGGTTGGTGCCCACCCCTATCTCCAACCGTCCATCATGTTGATGAAATCATTTTATGCTAATTTGGCATTATTTAGTACACTGGGTTCACACCTTCTACAATTTATTTTTTTATTTTTTTATTGAAGTGAATGGACAAATGGACCATCCCCACAAGAGCATGTGTGTTCCAATGGAGCCACCATGAAATTGTCTCTTATAAATGCAATCTCAATCTTTATCTTGTTTAAAAGATTTTGGATTAGACATAATCGAGCCACGTGAATTTATCAACAAATCATTAAATATTAATAAATAAATAAACAAATCATTTTTTTTCATTTAGGATTTCAATTTTGTTATTGCACCTTTTTGTTTCCATTCAAGTGTTTCTAAGCATTAATGATGAATACTCAAGTTCTAACTTCTAAGGCAGGTGACCAACCAGTCACATTATCTGGATAACATGAAGGATATCTATATGATATATATATATATTTTTTTATATTATTATTATTTTAGGGGATGGATATAACAAATATTTATGAATATTCTTGATATCTTGAGGATATTTGTAATATTTTCAATCGAAAATTTCAAAAATTTGTAAGTTAAATGTTTTCACTCAAACCAATATTTACTTCTTTACCTTAAATAAAAATACAAACTAAATCATGATCTTAATTGTGAATATGTGACGGAGGTTATTTCGTTTAAAAGTTTTTAGGAACAAAAAGGACATAAGACTATAAGCTAAATCATGATCTTAATTTGGACTTTCTTGGAATAAAAGCATTTGTTAAAAACAAAAAAGGTGTGGTGAGATTTTGTTTGGGTGTCAATAGAGTCACCCTTCTTGTGAATATAATAGGGAAAAAAAAAAAAAAGATAGACCACATCAACTCTTAGTACTTGTAGTAGCGCACCTCTCACTCTCCCGACAGTGGCGGAGCTAGAAATTGAAGGGGGGAGGGGGGGTTTAATTCATTTGTTGGATTCGACTTCCAAACAAATTAAATAGTAATAATTAAAATTGGATTGGTTAATTTGGAAGGATTGAGTTGAAGTTTAAACAACTCCAATGACTTTACTCTTTTGAGTTAAAATCACAAAAATTTTTATAAAAAAAAAATTTAAAAAAAAAGAAAGACAATAAAGCACAAACAGGAACAAAAATAGTGAATAGTGAAAAGGATATATACCAAACCCTTTGAATGGAGAAATTGACATGCTTCTAACTATAGTAAAGTCCCTATTTTATAATCAACTAACTTCTCTATTTTACATTAAAGAAGGTCCCACAACAATTTAGTTAACTAACAAATTTAAACTTGTGAAAGTTTAGCCTTTGAATTTTGATTAAATCAATAAAATCCCCTATTAGCTAGCCACAACAATCATGATTGTCTTTTTTTCTTTTAAAAATTGATTGCTAATGACCAAACATGTTACATTGATCTCGTGATTCAAATTGCTTATTTTTTTACCCCTGCTCATATGTCCGTTTTCATAATCACATAAAAGAAGTTAGCTTCCTATATCGAGAGAGGTCTCCCTACATTTATTGCGGTTTTATGGGTAATTGTGAGACGATATATATAATAAAGGGTGTCAATGTTTGAACATTAGTATACCGATGAAAATTGTGATTTCTCCCTCCGACCACCAATGCAATGGGCATTTGATGAAACGGGCATTTACCGGCCCAATTCAAATAGTTTATTATTTACTTATTATTATTTGTATTTTAAAATAGCTGTAGAGTGTCGGTAAGTGGTGTCATCTTCAACCTTTTACAACTTACACTATCGACCACATTTCTCTCTGAACTTGTCTTTTTTTGTAACGAAATTGTGATTAGAGTGGGCTATAATTGAAGTGTGACCATGCCTTTATCATCACTGTTATCAATAGTTGGTTAATAAGTCATTGAAAAAAAAAATCACACTTTATTTGATTGGGTTATACTTTTCAACACCCAATTCCTTATAAGATTATTTTTATAATAAACCATTGGGACCAGAATCTATAATTAAGATCTCACATTACACGGTCTGAATATTTATATCCATAATGCCAGAAAGAAAACTTCATCACATATGTTTATAAAATGTTTATGGTGTGACTCGAACCTTACCACTAATGTGAAATGAGATATACTTACCACCCGAACTGATAGGGATATATGAATAAACTTATTACAGTAATACGCCATGAATGATGTAGCCACGTAATTTTTATAAATATTCTATATTGATATTGTTTTCATGGCAAGAGAGTGATGGTAATATTGGTGCCCTATCTCAATTTTTTAGTTTTAAAAAATATATTTATTTTATGAGGTTTTGTATAAAATTTCGTCTGGTTATGTTTATTTATATTTTCGTTTGGTTATGTTTAGAGACAAGAATTCTCATCAAAGAGAATTGTATTCTTGCCAGTTGGCTAAAGCATCATACATAAATTTAAATATTCACTTTGCTTTGTCTTCTTTGTTATTTTCTTTTAAAAAGAAAGAAAAAATGTTATGTCAATCTCAAAAAAAAACAACAATGTAAAACATTTATGCTCCAATTACAAAATAGAGATAAAAGCATGAGATTCAAAGCTATGGAATGAATTCAAAGCAATGGATCTTGTCTAATTTAAACCTACTAAAATTAGTGGGAATTTATCTAATTAATTTTAGACATCTACATAATATATGTATTTTTTCTTAATATATCAACTGCCGACTCAAATCTATTCCATTGACAGACTGAATGAACGTTATTTACCATCAAACCATATTGGTCGGTAAGACCTGTATAATTATTATAATAATTGATATTCAATTAATACTAAGATTATTAGGTTGAATTTGGAATGCTTGGTGCATGTGAACATCCTAATTAGGTCATTCCTTGACAACTAATTTGAATAACAAGATCATGATTGTGATCAATCAATTTCTTGATTTATTATTATTTTTTTTTTTTGAAGAAAAAACATCATGAAATGGTCTTAATTGTTATTAATTTTAAACTACAAAGATAATGATTAAACACATGATTTGAATGTGAAGTGATCCATTCCATTCTCCAAACTCAAAAGCTTGATTCCATTTTCCAGCCTTTTTCATTCCCGCTCTCCTCTATGCAAATGCAAAGCTAGTCAGCTAGACATGTTGCTTTCCCAATAAAAGAGAAAAACGTAACAATAATAAAATAAAGATTAATTTGCACAATAGTCCCTAATATTTGGCCTAATTGCACTTATATGTAACTTGATCATAATTACACAAATATCTCATGCCATTAGTAGTCAATGGTTGAAGATGTCCAAAATGCTTCGAAGTGTATATTTTATTATTTATTCGATTATTTCAATGCATTATTTTTTTGTAAAAAATTAGTACATATCATTTAAACCGGCATGTTTCACTCTTCCATGTTTATTTTAAATGGTCATCACTAATGACAGGATATTTGTAAGGTTATATACAAAAGTTGTATATATATATATATATACAATTACATCAAAATTTCAGGATATTTATGCAAGTTTCCCTAAAAAAGATCTTATAACTTTGAGTGTGGGTCCTATGTATCCAATATTGTTCTGAATTAAAGAATGATTAATATTTGATTAGTGGATAAACTTGATGGCTTTTGACCTTCTTGTTTAAAAAAAAAAATCCCATTAAATTCATAATTACATTGGGGAAAAAAAAAAAAACAAACAAATTAAATGTGATATTCATTGTAACAATTGATTAAACTTTCAAACTTTTGGTCATACAAATGAATAATTGTGGGCTATTGACCACAGAATATAAAACATCCCTCATGTGAATCCAAAGTCACTCGCATCTTAAAATGGTTTGGTTTATATATTCTTCCTCTTGATTTTTTTCTTTCTTTCCAACAAATTAATCAATCAATTACTAGAATTTGTATAATTTATACATAGAAAAAAAAAAACTTAATTCATCTGGCACATGGAATGATGGAAAATTGGAAATACAGCCCCAATTTAGCCAAACCCTCTTAATGAGACAAGAAAATTACTCAAATAAATAAATAAATAAATAATATCGGGACCCACCAAGATAAACTCTTTTCTATGTGGGCCCCACTCCGTAAATCTAACACCAATCAATGCTATGTTTTTATTATTATTATTATTATTATTATTATTATTATTATTATAATTTTTCCATTTTTTTGTATTTGAAGTATATACAAAATACAAGTCTTTTATTTTAACTTACCTTTCAAGGCCATCTCTCTCCCTCTCTCTCTCTCTCTCCCTCTCAGTCTCTCTGTGAGATTTTTCATTCTCCACTCCTTCAACATAACGCCAAAAAACGCCTTCCTCTCTTCCATTTTACTCTACTTTATAGCCTCTCTCTCCCTCTCTCTCTACGAAAGTTTTCATTTTTGTTGCTCTGTATCTATCGGTTTCGTGTTGTTTTAAGAGTGGTGATGGTATTGGTGTTTTAGAGAGACTTCTTTCGAGAGATGGGTTCGTGTGTATCTTCAGTTCATTCATATGGGTCGTCGAAGAACGACAGTCCCGTAATCCCACCATCGCCCATCAAAGAAAAACCAGCCAATGGTGACCCTCCGATCAACGCTTGGTCAGCGACGACTTTTAAGGACCTTGGTATGTTTTTTCGAGTTTCGAGTTTCGAGTTTCAAGTTTCAGTCTTTTGATTTTTTTCTTATCGGGTAAAACTCAAAAGCAGCAATCAAATACATGTTTTGTTTCTGTTATTGCTAATGATTTTTTTCTTCTTTCTATATCTATTATTTTAATGGGTGCGATCTGAACTGGGCTGTGGGGCTTGTCAGAGTTGCCATCTCTTTTTCTTTTTCTGTTCTTTTTATAAAAAATGATGGTGTCAATTATTGCTTTCCTGGGTTTTCTGCTTTCATTATATTGATGTATTAGGAAAAAAAAGAGTAGTATCTTTATATGTTTTTGTTCAACATGTTGTTGTTTGTATGATAGTGATTGGAGTGCTGACTAATATCATTTAATTTTCTGGGTTCTGGTAGATTGCTTGTTAAATTTGTTTTGCTCGTACTTTTGAAATATAATATCTTTTCTGTTTCCTGGATAAGCTGTTGCATGATTTTATTTATATTTTTGCAAATAAAATATGATTTGGCTTTGTCAGATGACAGCAGAGGACTAATAATAATATCCTCTGGATGTTTTTGGCTGGCAGTGGAATTAGAGAAATGGTAAATCAACCAAAAATTAGTATCAATCCAGAAAACAAATATGATAAAAGAGTCTTCATACCTATAGATTTGAGTGTTTTTAATTCAGATTGGAAGGCTACTTCTATTAGGAGATGGATGATTCAAAAATTAGAATTAGAGCTTGAAGCTGATTTTAACAATTTTTTCTTTCATTTGTTTTATTATTATGAGATGAACTGTAGTTGATGCTGGACCTTTTTTAGGACAAGAAATTTATTGTGGGATATAGGGGCCATTGTCTGCAATGTAAAATTCTCAGACTGAAAGCACAAGGAGGCGGATTGATCGTTTGAATGGCTAATGAAATTTTTTTGATGAAAGGTAAGTCTATTTCGTAGAAAATCTTCTTAGGAATCTGCTTTGGTGGCTCAGATCATAACTAGGAATTAGTCTTTTAACACTTGGACTGAGATTTTCATTAGTGAGCTAATTACTGTATGGAGTGAAGAAAGTGATGATTATCATCAATTGGATAGTAAAATCATGAGCATCGCTGGAACCTTTCGTTTATATATCTGGCAGTTTCTTGACTCTTGAATCCTTAAAGACATTCTGAATTTGGTCTCCTTTTTTATTAATATAGATAGCAGCTTTTGGTGGTATTGTCGTAGCCTCCAAAATGCATTTGTCTCTGTGGGGGCATTAGTTTATTTTCACATTGATGATGGTTCACGTTGTAGCCCGTAGTTACTCTTGAGGATGGCCAGGGATGGATGGACCACACACTACTACACTTGTATATGAATATGACAACTGGTTTTTAAATGATTCATTAATATCTCAACATCAATAGAAGATTTTCGGGAAAATTTATAGTGAAAATTTACAGATACACAGAAACAGGAACTCCCAAGAGTGCTGAAGATAAAAAATTATGTTGTGGTCTTTAAAGCCCCTTTCACCCTTTGTAACTATAAGAGCTGTTTATGTTAATCAGTATCCTGATCTTGGTGATGCAAAATATTGGAGTGATTGTAGTAATGTTTTGTTTGTGGAATATCGGTCAGGATAGCTTTGGCGGCCAACCTCTTCTTGATGTGCCTTTTTTGAGCATGTTGTTTTGTCACTGTTGATTTCACTAATCTCATGATGGCCATTATAGAAATGATGTTGGATGGGTTCCACATGGATGTTTGTTAGAAATAGGTCCACCATTGTTTTGTTTTTTTGATTAAATATCCTCCATCAAAATTTGATCTTATCTGTATCATGAGGAAAAAGATTCTTATGAAATTTGGCCACGTCCATGATGCTAGTTAAGTTCAAACCGACCATATTGAGGATTGAGATACGTATTATAATCTCCTTAAAGGGTTTGTTTACTTGACTGATTTTCTAACGAGCAATTTTTATGCCTTTTTAATTGATTCATAATTTTTGAAGACACTGTGATGGACGATAAAGTGGTGGTTTATGGGTTTTGTGTTCAATCTTTTGTTTTCTCCATTATTATGACATGATTTATAATAAATGACTTGAAGAATCAGAGAGAATAATTCACAGTAAAACTAAATTTTAGTATTTACTTTGGTTAATTTGTCAATTTTGCGAATTTTATAATCAAATGTTATAATGCACACTTTGTTTGAAGTTGAAACACTGTTCGATCTCTATGCAGGAAGCAAAGAAGAAACCTTTTTCGACTCTCAAGCATGGCTAGACTCTGATTGTGACGATGATTTTTTGAGTGTCGCAGGAGGTAAGAAAGTGTTAGAATGGTCTTGAGCTATTTCATTATAAATTACTCTTTGGGATTTTTTCCTTAATTCTTTGTAATAACATTTTGAACACTAGTGAATAAGCCAGTCATGGTCATTACGTAAAGGTCTGTAACATGGATAGTAACCTAGTTTTATTATTGCCTTTTCGTGGTTTTTAACTTTACTATATTAAGGAAATTTAGAGTGTGGAGTGTATGTTATCGATGGAGAAATGTTAGTTTTGCTTCTTTGTCCTTTTCATTGTTGGGACTCATCAAATTATGTGTAACTGTTACCAATTGTGCAGATTTTACCCCATCTCGTGGCAATACCCCGGTCCATAACGGCTTCCCTGCAGGGACTTCATCTCGTGGCCATACTCCGGTCGATCAGAACTTCCGTTCTGGGAATCCTCTACCCAACAAAACCTTTACGGAGGACAAAACTCCTGGTTCCGTTCCTGAACCATCGCCAACTGGAAAGAAAATGAAACTTTCAGAATTGTTCCAGCAGAGTATCAGAGAGGCTCCAGAAGACAAACAAACCTCTGGCAGCCAAAACACAGCCAATGAGAAGGTGGAAGTTAAGAAAACCATACTTGATGTACTTCCTGCGGGAAACGGTACTCCTTATATATCCGGAACGAATTCTGTGGCTAGTAGTGAAAGAACTACTAATGGAGATTCCGAGAAGCCAATGAGATCTGTGCAGTGTTGCCTTCCGAGCTTGGTCTCTCGTAATTTTAGTGAGAGGAAGAAGAAGATGAGCCCTGCCATTGCTATAAATGGTTAACCTTGATTTGCGGCAGATAAGTATTGTGTCGATAGAAGAAGTGAATATCGACTCTCAGATTAAAAATGTCTGATTGTGTAAAGTCTATGATACACTTAGAACTCATGAAGATTTTTGGAGTCAAGGACGTGTAAAAAGCAGCTAAAGAGATGTCTGATGTCAAAAACCTCTGCGAGGATATAGTAGGTAATTTCTGTAATAAGAAGAAAGGAAACCCCGTAAATTCGCCATGTGATGAACATAAAGATATTCTATTACGAAAGTTGTGCTTTATGTGCGTGCTGAGTTCTTGTTCTTGAGGTTGTTCTGCATCTTATATAATTTTAGTCCTGCTTTGTATGCAGATTGCAGATTGTAGACTTGTGAATTCTTACCGGCTTCTATTGTTTGTTTGTTAATATAACTACATGAACACTTGTGGGTCTGTTGACCTACTGCTTCTTGCTGTTGCCTGTGGCTGCATTACTCTAGAATCTGTGTTGTTTTGGCAACAAAAGTTGGAGACCTCTCCTTTATCGACAAACTCTTGTAGCATCAGAAACACCCACTGGACCCAACAAAACCCAATGAAATGTAAAGTGATGATATCATGGACTCTGGTCAGTGGTCACCAAAACGACACCCATGTCAGCCTTAACTGAAATAAAATCCTGGCCCAGAACTGCATCAACTACAAAATCAACCTGTGATAATTCAGATACTCGACAATGGATAGTGGACCAAAAAGTTTTAAAAAGGTAAAAAGACTTTTTTTTTCCTTAACAATGTACTAGTCTTCTTCTAGATCTGATTATGTATGTAACTCCAATGTGAAAAACATCACATCAAAAGTCAAAAGGTGATAACTCTAGAATGCAATTGATAGGTTGCCATCTTTTTTCCGCATGTCTTGCTCTCAGTAAACTCCTCGTTTTCACATACCTCTTGATAAAAAGCTGAAGAAGCATGGCTACACCGAATACATTTCAAACTTTGAAATACCACAATTGCATATTTATCCTAGTAAAATAATACTCTGCCTCTAGCCACGTCTTATTGATTAAGGGTATATTTACTCATCTAGAATCAGAAGAAGGAACTTAATTCCCAATGTGAGAGGGAGGAAATAAGTTTTCTTTAGAAAAATTAAGTTCCGATTCTCTCATTAGGATTCTTGTAAATGCATCGTATCCTAAATGCGAAAGATTTACTATTGAATCATCCCAATTTTGATAATGTTAGAAGGGGGAATTACATAAACTTACCCTGGTTATATGCATAATAACATATAAACCCATGAAAAATCAAAATGACACTCGCACCCCCTTGACCTGTTGACTCATGGTTGACCACCTGTTGACCACCATTTCTGTCATTGACAAGGTGCAATGTTGTCTTTTTGATACAATATTCATTAAAACAAAATACAAATAAAAAAAAAACTTTAAAAATAAAATAAAATGATTGATCTCCACCGTCACCATATATAAGATTGACGATGGAGATCAAATGACAAAAAAAAATAATACAAAAATTGACCAAAAAAAAAAAAAAGAATTAAAAAAAAAAAGAGGAAAAGCTGAGAAAGATCTGGAAATTTTATAGATCTCTTCCTAACTCCATCTTAGATGGAACGGCCTACGACGGAGCTCCATCGCAGATGAAAACCCATTCACTACCTTAGTCTCTGTAACAACATCGATGAATGTTATTACAAGTATCGCAATACGATTAGAGACTTAACACACAAATTGGGTGATTGTTATTGTTGTGTTTTGGATATTTCGCCTGTGAATATTATTAGCTCGAGAAGGGAATATCACACAACTTGAATGTGATTTTTAACATATTGAAGATGGATTTTTATTGATGAATGTGTGTTTCAGTGTTTGGATTTGATTTTTCTTTTCTTTTCTTTTCTTTTTTTCTAGATTTTTTTTTTGAATTGATTAGAGAAAAAGATATAATTGTCGGATGAGATTTGCAGATTTTGTTTTTAGGATTGATTTGTGATTTTTTTTTTTTTTTTTGTGGAATTTAATTTTTTTTTTTTGAAAGCATTGTGGAATTTAATTTGATCTCCATTCTCCATCAATTCTCCATTCTAAATTTCAGTTCATCTCCACCATCAACCATCACTGTCCATCTTGATATGGACGGGGGAGAGCCATTTATAAAATTGTTTTTATTTTGTTTTCGAATTCTATATTACTTTATTGTTTATATATTACAAAAAGACAACATTGCCCCTTGTCTATGACAGACAAACGGTGGTCAACCGTGAGTCAACAGGTCAAGGGGGTGCGAGTGTCATTATGATTTTTCTATGGGTTTATGTGTTATTATGTATATAACCGGGGTAAGTTCGTGTAATTCCCCCAATTTTGATAATGTTAAAACAGTTAAAATGATCCCAATTTTGATCATGTTAAAACAGTTAAAATGATAACTGCTGGTTCACAAGTTTAAACTACTAGTATAGTAGTAGTCTAGTAGATTTATTTAGCTCATAAAATCTCGCCGTTTGAGATGGGGAAGAGTGGAGACATTGAGACAATTACACATGTCACATCTTCTGCCCCACAAAAACTTTTGATTACGCGTATAGGACATTATTGCCACATCCTCTCATGTTTCTCTCTGCTCTGACTCCACACCACCGCCACCACCACGGCACCACCTGCAATATGTTTAGCTTTCAGAATTACCCTTTTTTCAGCTTAATATATATATTTGTAAGATGATTCATCATCATCACCAACTTCGATGTGTATGTGTACGTATCTTCAACAAATTGAAAATGATGGTAAGAGGTCAAAAGCAGAGCTGGGACCCACCACCCCATTCTCTACTCTTCTGATCATCTCCGGAAGAAAAACAAGCTAGAACTAGAATCGATTTCCCACTCTGCTCTGTTTTTTTTTTCCTCTCTTATATAAAGGGAATTGTTTCATTTCAAAATCTTCACAAGTCACAACCAAGGCAACTTATTGCATACATATAATGGGTGGCTTGTCGGTGATTGTGTTGTGTGTCCTGGTTTTGGTGATTGGCGGTTCGTTAGGTCTAGAAGGAGCTGCCAGGAGGAGTCTTGAAGAGATTGGTATATGCGCTACTTCTGTCATTACGCGGGGTTACAAATGCCAGGAGATTCATGTAAGAGAGCTCACATAATTAATTTATTCATTCTAATTAATCAACAGTACGTGTGTGTGATTGATTTGTGTCTTGAGTTTTTCAGGTAACAACCAAAGATGGATATATACTTAACATGCAAAGAATTCCAGAAGGACGTGTTCCCAGTACCAGTGGTGGTGGCAAAAAGATAAGGCAGCCGGTCTTGATACAACATGGGGTCTTAGTGGTAAGCTTGTTTTCATATCTGGGTTGTTTTAATTTTCTGCTTCTCTGTTATCAAGTTATCTGTGAGGACTGACTACTGAGGAAGACTGGAAGAGAGAATATTTTCCCAAGAAATTACATGTTGGGTTGCTTTCAAAATTTCAATCATTGTTGTCAAAAAAACATAAGATAATGAATTAAATGTCAGTAATTAACATGTGCCATCTACTCATGTTTGTCCCTAAAGTAAACTCATTGTGGGGCTGTAAGGTGTTAAAATTTCCCGTGACCATACATATATATATATATATACACACTTTCCATCATGCACCGTGAAGCCCACAGTAAAGTTGCCTTTTTTTGAAGAAGAGGACTTATCAGAGGAGGCTTGATTTACGCCATCACATTCACATATCTCACTTTTACAGGTTCGATATGGGGAAAAAGTGGCTTTTGGATTTCTGGGTAGATGCTACTTTTTCAAGTCTAGTTCTCCTCATGCTTTTTATTTTATTTTTAAAAAAAAACATCCGATTTTGAGTATATCCTTTTGAGTTGAACACAAAATTAACGAGAAAATGCTTGTAATAGTTCCTTTTGGCCTATTGAGCCTCACTATTTTATCCTTACCTCATGGGGTTAAGGCTTTATTTATTTATTTATTATTTTATTTTATTTTTATATATTTTTTTTATTTTAAGGGTAATTTGTGTATCCGTCACTTGGGTATTGTCCGTTTAGCTTATTGGACCTCACAATTTTATTCTTAAAAAGGTTATTATAAAGTTAACGTTAGCTTTCATTTATTTATACCACGCAAATTAGTTCAGAATCGTTTTTAATGCATCGAATATATCCATACACTATCAAAATTTTGCCAATTTTGACATGGTCAGTTCACATGTCTTTACTGTAGTTTTGACTTCAACATTCACGAGAGAAAAGTAGAAAACCCCCTAATAGTAAGAATAGCTCTCTGCGGTTTGGATGATTGCACTAGTTTGAGTTCTTCTATCCAGAAGCGTCGAAATTAAATTCACGTGAATGCAAAATTTATTAGTGGAAGGAATTCAATGAAGGATTAATTTAGACATGATACGAGGTAAAACAAATTTTATAATGATGAGTCCGAGGTTTGAAGTGAAGATCACTCGATTGACAAAATGACATTTTATTTTTATGATTTTAGATTCCCAAGGAAAGGCCAAGTCTTGTGACTCTTGTCTTGTCCCTGTGTGTCCTTGGTATTCAACGTGCAGCCAAAATGCCTAAAACCTGACGAGTCCACAAAATCATGCACCGTTTACTGGCTCAAATCCAGTGAGCCCAAAATTCAACATCTGCAAAATGCATGCATGGACAATTGGGATGCTCAACAATCACAGTTTTGTTTTTGTTTTTGTTGATTAATTTTTGTGAGGTTAAATTTATTGGGTGCAGGATGGAATGACATGGTTGCTAAATCCACCAGAACAAAATCTACCGATGATTTTAGCTGATCAAGGTTTTGATGTCTGGATTGTTAACACTAGAGGGACCAGATTTAGCCGACGACATGTCTCTCTTGATCCCGTCCAACCGGTTACTACCTCTCTTCTCATTCTCTCTACTTTCATAAACAAACATGTCAGATTCAACTTTGTAACGTTTTCGTTTGCTTAATTAATATGAAAATGGCTAAATATGTCAGGAATTCTGGAATTGGTCATGGGATGAGCTGGTGGCCTATGACCTACCAGCCGTTTTTGACTATGTGTATACCCATACAGGGCAGAAGGTTAATTACGTAGGACATTCCCTGGTAAGAAAATTATACGTATATTAAACATGATTATGTTAACATGTGTCTCCGTTGGTTCGTGCCCGGATACTAAATTAATGTGAGTTAAACAGGGAACTCTTATAGCTTTGGCATCCTTCTCGGAAGGGTCACAGGTTGACAAGCTGAAATCAGCAGCCTTGTTGAGTCCCATTGCTTATTTGAGCTACATGAACACTGCTCTTGTCGTTCTCGCTGCCAAAGCCTTTGTTGGGGAGGTCTGTAATTAAGGATCTCTAATCTCTCTTTCACTCTCTTTAATAACTACCATTTACATGACAATTAATTGATCAATTATTCATGTAAACTTTCTAATAATGAAAATGTTTGATTGCTTTTCCCAAACAGATCAGTACAGTATTATTCGGCTTAGCAGAGTTCAATCCAAAAGGGTAAGATCCAAGAAACCAAGACAAGTCAAAAAATTTCCTGAAATTAATGGTTTGATATATATAGTTAATTTCTTTGTTACAGGAAACCTGTATCTGATTTTCTCAAAACTCTTTGCACTAATCCTGGAGTCGACTGCTTCGACTTATTATCCGAACTTACTGGTACGTAATATTCCAATGTCCATTCTACAGATTCGTTAAGAAATATACGAATACAATTAATTATGATTGATTATGTTCGTATCTTGAAATAAAAATATTACGATCATATACACTGATACATGATTGGTGTAATTGAAGGAAAAAATTGTTGTCTGAATGCTTCCACGGTTGATCTGTTTTTAAAAAACGAGCCTCAATCAACATCAACAAAAAACCTGGTTCACTTGTCTCAAAGTAAGTCCTTTTAGTAGTGTAAATATTTCATAATATCCAATACATCTTCTCTATTTTTCCTGCTAATTAAACAAATTGAATTGCAGTCATTCGAGATAGGGTCGTTGCGAAATACAACTACGGAAGGCCTGATTACAACTTGATGCATTACGGGAAATTCTTTCCGCCCATGTACAACATCTCCAACATTCCTCATGACCTTCCTCTCTTCATTAGCTATGGCGGGAAAGACGCGCTTTCGGATGTTAGAGATGTTCAGGAATTGCTTGACAGTTTCAAGTACCATGATGGCGATAAGCTGAGTGTTCAGTATATCAAAGATTATGCTCATGCCGATTTCATTATGGGGATCGATGCTAAGGACGTTGTGTATAATCAAGTTGTAGCCCTTTTTAAACGTTAATTACATACATTAAATCGATGAGCCTCCATGGATGATGGCCTTGACTTCTATGTGTTAGAATAATTTATGAGCTTCTTTGAAAATATTTCGATTGCTTATTTGCTTTATAATAGCAAATAGGACTTTGGTTTACAAAATTCCAAAGCTTATTAGTATTTGAAAACGTTTTTGCTAGCTATTGCAGAAGTATTGTGAGATTCAAAAGAAGGAATTGTTGTGTTGATAATGCCCAATTGATATATCTTCAAAAGCAGCAATTCTAAAATATTGACATGTTGTAATAAAACAACATACTATAATTTTCAGGTGGATTCTGTTTTATATCGTTATAAATCTTATTTGTAACGATATAAAAACCGGGATCATCCACGGGGTGGGTCGATCTATTTAGGGGCGGAACCCCATGGCTATGGGGGGCCATGACCCCCCCAGCCCGCTGAAAAAAAAAAAAAAAAATCATAGTTAAAAAATTATAATTTTTTTTAAAAAAATATGAATTTTATATTTTAGTACCATAATTTTAAAGTTTTTATCATTTGGCCCTCCAATTCCACAATTCCAGTTCCACCCCTGGCTCTATTCAGATTCATGATCAAGAAGTAGTACTAGATTTTTTTTTATTTATTATTATTTTTTTTTCGGATAGGTCCGGAGGAGAAGGAAGGAAGGTTGGAATGCCAACTAACTTTTATTTGAATTCAACCGACCCTTGCGAACGTTTATAACGAAACCAAGATGAGGGCAAAATCCTAAATGGAAAAAATATTTGGGATCCCAGACCAAATGAGTCTGCCACCATTTGAAGAATGATGATCATATTCAGTAAATCAAGTCCAACAAATTTAATAATCTAGTTGTTAATTAATTAGCATTAGCAATCTGAATTTGATGAACAAGAAACCAGGAAAAGGACCGGAATGTGAACAAAAGCATAATCAATCACCACCGGCCATGCTAGCTATTATTGAAAAATGTCTCCAAAACTTATAACCATATACAGTGATGATAACAAACAACTCACCAGACTCTCTTTTTATATATATATATTTTATATTATACTCGTCTATCTGATTAAGCTGTAAAATTTATGTTTCCACGCCAATCCATACAACAGAAAATGATGATCACTTTGATATATATAGCTTTGTTTCAACGCCAAGTTTGATCAGTGACTCTTTAACCAAATAGATTTCGCTTGGCGGACAATATATCTAAACACTCATGAACACACTAAACAAAATTTCCGAGAATGCCCCATTTGCTTCATAACATGGAAAATATAATAATACAATATATAATGATAGAGACAGACGTGAGATATTTACAAGCTAGGTTTCTGTGTATATATATAGAGAAAGAGAGAAGTGCCAATAATATATTGATAAACCAAAACGATCGAGAATGATGAGTAGATCAGGTTTGTTATTGTTGGTGGTGGCATTGATATTGGTTGAACAATGCTGGGCTGCACAACATGTTGTTGGTGGTGCTCAAGGTTGGGATGAATCTACAGATTTTAGCTCCTGGGCATCTGCTCAGACTCTCAAAGTTGGTGATCAACTTGGTAATTATAATTAATTTTCATTTGATAAATTTAACTTTCTTAATTTCTCTTATATGTATGTATATATACGTACATGATTAATATATATATATATATATATGGTTGTACATTTTGGGCAGTTTTCAAGTATTCATCAGGGCTCCACAGTGTGGTTGAATTGGGCAGCGAGAGTGCCTACAAGAGTTGCGACCTGGGAACAGCACTAAACTCCATGAACACCGGAAAAGATGTCGTCAAATTGGACAAGTCTGGTACACGTTACTTCGCTTGTGGCACGTTAGGCCACTGTGACCAGGGCATGAAGCTCAAGATCACCACCGTCTCCTCCTCCTCCTCTGGAACCACGTCTTCCCCTACTACTAGTACTACTCCAGATTCACCATCATCTTCAAAATCACCTGCTTCGATTTCCGGTGCTTCCGGTTCCTTTGCTTCCTTTATTGTTCTTCTCCTGGCATTACTTGGCACCGGTTTGATCTTCTATATGTTTTGAGTATATATGTTGAGATATATTGAGTTTAATATTGGTATACTATAGCATGGAGAATTAAAGATATGATTTTGTTTGGATATTTGAGGAGACAAATTATAGCCATAATTGAAGTTGTTTACAAGTTTTGATTTTTAAAGACATGTATGGTCCATCCAAAAATTATTCATTATTTTATATTGTAATTTGACTTTTGAAATAAAATTGGCCAGGATAACTTTATATCAGGCCTGGTTTTGTATCATGCTTGTTATTATTATTATTTTTTTAAATATGATAGCAAGGTTAGGAATCTGTAATTTTTTCAACCTAATACATGTGTAACCGGGATATCTATATCATAATTAATTAGGTACTACATGTGTTGTCCAACTGTTATTAACCTTTGACAAGCGAAAATGTAACTAATAACTTAAAAAAACATTAAATGGGGGTAACAAATCAATTTTCTCTCCATATTATATATATCAAAACTAAAAAGTCAAGCCTCCACCTTCCATACAAATCAAAATATTATAATAATTCGGGATTTTGGAAGATGATGAGAAACTCAAAACTGCAACCTCGTTGTGTAGGTGTGAAGTTTATACCATCGGAATAACCTCACCTGGTCTTCCGATTTAAAAATTAGACACTAAAAAAATAAGACCTTTAAGAACCATATTATATATGGATAAGGTAATGATCAACCAATGAGATTTTGCCACGTGATCCATTTATAAAAAATTGCAAGAGATAAATATAAAAAGTTAAAAGAAAAAAGCCATGCGTGAATATTGAATGGTACCTAAGGGCCTATCTTGTATCGTTTTACAGGCCTGTTTTCGTTTTAGTTTTCTAAATCCGATTTCGAATACGCGTTCGTTACCGTTTTTCATTTTATTTTTCATTTTATTTTTCAAAACAAAAACAAAAACAAAAACAACAACAGTGTAAAAAGTGAAAAATTTCCAAAACAACTTTTTGATGTTTTTCATTTTGTTTTTCACTTAAAATAAAAAAACTCATTTTTTTTTTCCTTCCTTTCACTGATGTATCAGTTCATCTCCTTCCTCTCCTTCTCTCTTCTTCTTCTTCTTCTTCTTCTTCTTCTTCTTCTTCTTCTTCTTCTTCCTTCTTCACCTTCTTCTTCTTCTTCTTCCTCTTCCTTCTTCCTCTTCCCGTCCGCCGTCAGACCGTCTTCCCGTCCGTCCAGATCTTCTTTCCCTTCTCCTTCTTCTCCTTCCTTCTTCTTCTCCTTCTTCTTCTTCTTCTTCCTTCTTCTCCTTCTTCTTCTCCTTCTTCTTCTCCTTCTTCTCCTTCTTCTTCCTTCTTCTCCTTCTTCTTCCTTCTTCTTCTTCCCGTCCGTCAGATCTTCTTCTTCTTCTTCTTCTTCTCCTTCTTCTTCCTTCTTCCTTCTTCTCCTTCTTCTTCTTCCCGTCCGTCAGTCAGATCGGCCGCCGTCCGTCGCCCGTCGCCGTCCGTCGGATCTTCTTCTTCTTCTTGAGTTAAATAATAAAATTCTCTATCAAAATAATAATAATAATAATAATAAAATTAAACTCATTAATTTTGGCCTGGAAAATGATACCAGACACGTTTTTTACGTTTTCATATTTGGAATCCAGCTTTCAAGATATGCTACCAGACGCGTACTTGGATTTCGAAACTGAAACTGAAACCAAAAACACTATTTTCATTTTCATTTTTATTTTTATTTTCGAAAAACAAAAACAAAAACAGCCTTTGAAAAACGTTATAGGACGGGCCCTAAGCAATTTCCATTATATATTCTTATACTCGTCTGACAAGAACTATCACAATCCCATAAAGTCCATACATTTAATTGGTTATAATTTAAAGTTTGTCTTTGTTGACCAGTAGACAGTGGACACGATTGACAAAAGTGAAGCTCACGATAGCACATTCCAAATTCTCTTTCTCCTCCCCATGGACCCCAATAAAATATATAACAATAATATTTAATATATATATATAACAATAATATCCCTCCCTTATTAGGGATATTATTATTTCCCCCTAACTTGTAAGGTATTGATCATTTGACTCATTTTGCACTCTCTTGTTTTAATAATGGCCATTTTACCCATTCTATTCACGTTTTAACAAAGATACTATTATACCCTTCTATCTTTTTAAAATTTTTAATTTAAAACAAAAACTTTTTTAATCAAATACAAATAACAAAAAAATTAAAAAAATAAGCGATGGAAGTGGAGATCCAGTGGAATTCCAGCAAATCCAAACAAATCCACCAACTTGAAATTGAAACTCAAATTGATATTCCAAAAAAACAAAAAAAATAACTTAAAAAAACACCACCAAATCGCCATCAACCTGACCGCAATATCGCAGACCACCACTGCAAACCAACACCATCACCATCAAACTACAATTACACTAGATTCACAAACAAACAAAACATTTAAAAAAAAAAAAAAAATTAAATCAGCACCGTAGTAGCCAAAAATAGCATAGCCCAAATCAAGAAGTCATGCCCAAACACAATGGGTCAACCCAAGGCCTAAACGAATAAATTCATTCTTTTAATTGTGGATTGACCAAGTCAGCTGGCTGTTATTATCTCATAACCACCCAACTTGAGTTTCATTCAATTTCAAACTATCAAATCCCACGAAATCAGGACATGATCTACAGGATTTGATTCTCCTAAAAAAACGAAACAACTTCCTTGTGAGGCCTATCAATAAGACCCCCTTTTCCCATAGACATGGGAGAAAAGAAAAGTTTATCTTCTTAATTCTTCATTTTAAACTCCGTGCATCAACATAGTCTAAACAACACTCAATGCTCGACATGCACTTGCTGTCAACTACACCACCCTTCTCCATACTAGTATCATCAGTCCACTCAACATTTACTCAATTTGCATGTTTTCACTCACACGTGATCACATCATCTAACCTCTCCACACACATAGGCCAACATATTATATTATTATTACGAGTTTTCCCAACAATTTAAATTGCTAAACTCTATGCTTAGCCCAAGCAAAATTAGACCAAAGAACTACACAACCCAGGACTCGACCAGTTTCATTTATGGTTTGCTTTTAGATTTTATTCAGTTTAATTGTTAATTTGAATTATCTTATTTGTTGATAAGTTGTTTAACTTGAATGTCGGAGAGTTCCCCCCCATTCTATCTTTTCATTTTCATACGATCTCGGAGCGCTCGACCTATTATTTTCTGCTTTACCATTGTCGGTTCCTATCGTCCTACAAAAATTCAATTGTAGATTTTCAGGCTCTACAAACACCAAAAGTCACCTAAAACCATGAAAGAAAAAAAAAATTGATATGGTGGAGATTTCTAGAGAATAAAAAACATGAAAAAAAAAAAAACGAAAGCCTTATATGAATCTCTCACCACCACCAAATCCATTGCTTGATCGCCACCAATATCTCCACCTATGTTTTCAGCTTTGGCCACCCCACCTCCATCTTCATCCAGGCAAAACCCACCTACCAGGCCGGCGCCGCCACCACAGCCACCAAACAAGCAGATACAACACCATTTTTTTTTTTTTCCTATTTTTTTCTTTAACAACACATACAAAATTCCATCAATACCAAGTTGTGTAGATGTGATGGGTTGAAGACAGAAAGAGAGATGCATATGAAGAGAGATAATTGGTGCAGAGAGAGAATGTAATAATTTAGAAAGATAGAAGATAAGATTTTGGTAAAGTGATTGGGTGGTCCAAAGAAAGAGCGAAGATGATAAAATTTTTGTTTAAGTTATTTTTTTAAATATTAATTTTTATTAAATCATTAAATGATATTTATTAATTTTACCAGTCATTTACCCTCCAACCCTCAGTGACCTAATAGAAAAATCATAGTTTTTAACGGAATACTAACGGTAGGGGGTATTTTGACTATTAACTGAAACTAGAGAATAGATTTTGGCAATTATTGAAACTAGAGGGTATATTTTAACCAATACCTCAAAGTCCGGGGAGTTGAATAATAATATCTCTAAAATAATAATAGTTTTTATTTTTATTTTTATTGTTTATAAAAATAAAAATTATAGTGTGCTGGCAATCTAGCACGTGCGAGATACCCATCTCCCTGAAGTTATACTCTGACAGTCTGACTTTGTTTCTTTTACTTTGAGCAATCCGATCTTTTTCATTCTCACCTGCCACATGTATTGGAATGTATAATATTACTCTTTCACTATTAAATGATTTTATAAAATCGAATCTGGACAGTAAAAAATATACGGAATCTCACACTATGGATTATAAGAAGATCACAATTTTCGTACGGAATTCGACTGTATAAAATTGTAGAACGTTTTTAATGTTATGGAATACATTACAAAACGTCATTTAATCGAAATCTATATATTTTTTCGCACGAGATCGATCGATAGCTCACCAATCCGCTCTGTTTTTTATTTTTATTTTTAAAGGAAATATATAAATGGAATATTAAATAGGATAGTACTAAAAAAAAAAAAAAAAAAAAAAAAAAAAAAAAAAAAAAAAAAAAAAAAAAAGGAAGAAGCAGTGGATTCGAAACGCGAAAGGAGAATAAGAATACGGTGACAAAACGGCAAGTCACACAAAGAACTGGTCTCTGTGTAGTCATCACAAGTAACACAACAAAAACTAGTGATGCCGGAAGAGAGGACGGCGATAGACTACGTCATGGAGAAGGCTTCTGGGCCCCACTTCTCCGGCCTACGCATCGACGCTACCACTTCCTCCGTTCCTCCGTTGCCCAACCCTTCCGCTTCCGCACTCCCCGACGCTAACGCTCCCAAACAGCCCTTCGTCATCGGTATTTCTTTCTTTCTTTTAATTACATTGCGAAAAGATCATTTCTTTTTCTTTTTCGTATTGTGAAATGAAAGTGATTTTAATCTGTTGCTTTGATAGTGAAATTAAGCTGTAATTGAAGTAAAAAAAAATTGTTCTTGAAGTGCCGAATTTTGTGTTGAGTTGGCTTCCACAATTTGAAAGTGCTTCCATTCACAGTTGCTAGTGAAAGCGAATTTCACATTTTGTTCATAAATTATGGTTAAACATCACTTTACTACATCCGATCATTTTGTTTTCTGGTTGTTTCTTGGGAAAAAAAAGAGAGGATATAGAGTTTGCTCTATAAAAGGAGCCACTTTTTTGTTCAAGAATATATGGTACTGTTACTTTGTATTTACTTGACTTTGTGAATTGTTGTTCATGTATTATTGATACCCGTTTGAAGTATATTTAACTTTTTTGTTTGTGCTTTGCAATTTCTTTTGTATTGTGCCATCTGTTCTTCGAAGTTAATGATACTCATTACGAATATGAATTTGACCATTGATTGGTTGGGGCTTTTTACAATATTGATGTAGGAGTTTCGGGTGGTACAGCTTCGGGTAAGACCACAGTGTGCGACATGATCATCCAACAACTTCATGATCACCGTGTTGTGCTTGTCAATCAGGTTTGTTGTTAATTGCTTTCTTTTCCTACTTTGATTCAAATCTATGATACTTGGTTGTTTGATGTTGGTGTTCTGTAGGATTCGTTCTATCGTGGTTTGACACCTGAAGAATCAGATCGTGTACACGAGTATAATTTTGACCATCCTGGTAATTAACAATTATTATACTCTTAATTTTTATCTTTGTCTTGTCGTATGTTCTTCTTGTTATTAACTTTTAAGAAGACGTTTTCTACTTGTGTTTTTTTATTATGTCTTGCTTTTCATGTAGATGCTTTTGACACCGAGCAACTTCTACATTGCGTTAAAGCACTCAAATCTGGGCAACCTTACCAAGTTCCAATTTATGATTTTAAGAAACACCGTCGTTGTTCAGATAGTTTTCGACAGGTATTTAGTAAACAATATGATGATAAGTAATATGGCTTTCTAATGCTATATTGCTACTATCTTGGAGCAGAAAATAAAGTATATTATACTCTTAATTTGATGTTAGGTGAATGCTTCTGATGTTATTATCTTGGAGGGAATTATGGTGTTCCATGATCAACGTGTCCGCAGCCTTATGAATATGAAGATTTTTGTTGACACAGGTTCGACCTCTTTCATTTAGTTTTTTGTTATCATCTTTGACATCATCATTATCAATCTTTTGTGTCTTCTGCAGTCATTTGTACTTTTGTTATGGCTATTACATACTTTTATTGCTTTATCATTACTCTAGATGCTCCTTATTGTCTTGTTTAATTATAGTCTCCAAATTTGTGTAACATAGTTGATGTAGGACCAACACTTGATATATGAACTAGGTAGAGACTTTAGAGAGAAATAGAGAGAAATAGAGAGAATTGGGGATTCGAAACTGAGAGAATTAGGGATTGGAAACTGAAAGGGGAGAAACACAAAAGAAATAGAGATTAGAAAACTAATCAATCAATTCATTCACTTAAATTCATCAAGTCTGATTACAATAGGCTCTGAAGGGGCCTATTTATAGCTAACAAAATGATAAACACCTAAACACCTAACTCCTATATAGATAAAGATAAAGATAAATAAAACCTAAACTAATCTCTAAAGGAGATAATTTATTCTCAAGATAAATACAATATAATAACTACTAATATCCATCTAATAAGGCTTATCTAATTCCCCATCAATAGTTCTTGAAAGGATATTTTTTTCCTTACTGTAGAAATATCATTTGGAGGTAGTATTAAAGCAAGATAAATAATGATAATAAAGTTAATCATATATATGGATTCCAGAGAATGCTAGAACTGATTGATAAATTTATATGCCATTCACAAAGTTCTAATTCTTAATTGATGAATCAATTGCTATTTCAAACTCGCAAATTTATCTCTAATCGCAGATTGTGAATATCTTTAGATGGGTGGTCCCGAGTACTCATTCTCTAGAATATGCTATTGGATTTACTCTGAAATATATGCTTCAAATTAATGTGAAAAATACAAAAGTGATGTCTGCACTCTGGAATGTATGAATTAAGGCGGTTTTGGTTTTAAAGATTTTTTACTATTGACTGATAGTGGAGATAACCTTTAGCAGGTGTGTGCTGATTCATAGGAATTGAAGGCCAATTTGACCTTTTTTTACATAAAATTGTTAAATCAAAGTCGGGTTAATTTTCCTTGTTTTGGATTGTCCGTGTGTTCGGAAAGAGAGGGGGGAGGGGGTTGGTGGTATGGTTCTACAGATTGCTAGAGTTAGCTTTGACAGCGTAACAGGAATAGTTCTGCTGACAACGTTTTTTTTTTATTGCATCCCTTTCTTTATCTACCTGCTCACTTGACTGCTATGGGTTCTTACAATCTCATTGGCAATTAATATTTATTGGTTGTAGATGCTGATGTGAGGCTCGCTCGTAGGATAAGACGTGACACAGTTGAGAGGGGTAGGGACGTAAATTCTGTTCTTGAACAGGCAAGCTGTTTTGTTTGATTATCTTCAATTATGCAGCATAATTCAGTTCCTTTTAATTGGGCAGCGGTTGGTAATTCCATTATATGAAAGCTCAGGTCACATAATCTTGCTTTTCTTGATCTGTGTGAGGCCCAGAAGCTTGGCCTTAGGAGTAGATTTTATAAAAGATGATTCCATGGTCTAAAATTGAGTTTACAAATTGTTGATCTTACTGATAATTATTTGGTTATGTTGAAGACCACTAAATTTGTGGGAGTTAGCAAAAACTAAAAAACCTCCTTCTGTGTCACTTGCAGAACAGACCATGTGGTACATGGATCCGCTCACTGAAAAATAGAGAGAACTGTGTCCTGTATCTTGTACATGGTTCTAGATTCCGCTGAAACTCTTAATATTGCAACTGCAATTATTTTATTGAAAGCCTCCTTAGTTTTAATTGTTTAAAGTTCTGATGATGTTATTGTGTTATATAGATATATTATAATATAATTTCAAGCATTATGTTGATTTTGCAGTATGCCAAGTTTGTGAAACCTGCCTTTGATGACTTTATTTTGCCTTCAAAGAAATATGCTGATGTGATCATACCCCGGGGAGGTGATAATCATGTTGCAATTGATTTAATTGTGCAACATATCCACACAAAGCTTGGTCAACATGACCTCTGCAAAGTATATCCAAATGTGTATGTGATTCAGTCAACATTCCAGGTATGTCTCTTATTTGTTTGCGATGTTGCTAGGTTCATATTTGGAAGAAAAGGAAATATGGTTGTATACCTTTCTTGTTGATAACAGAAATATGTCAGTCTATGCCTTTTCTTGTAATACTTGGTACAAAATCTTTTCTGTACGTGAGCCAGTATTCATCTCTTTGATGGGATATACTCCCAGAGCTAAACTGATAAATAACCAGTGGACTTCAATGACTAAAAATGTTTTCTACATAGTTGCAAATTATGGAAAGACATTTAAAAGATGGGGCGTCTGTGCCAAACTTATGATGGGAACTGTGTCCTTAATGTCCCTAAAGACATTTAAAAGTGGATTTGCAGTCTGATTTATAGTTTACTCTCTTTAGCTCTATATGGACTTTAGTATCCTCATACGAGAGATCCATGTTTCAGATAAGAGGTATGCATACACTGATACGAGACCGGGAAATATCAAAGCATGATTTCGTGTTTTATTCGGATCGACTCATTCGTCTGGTACTTTCTGTTTCATAGTGAAGTCAACATTTATCAGTTTACCACAATGTTTTTTCTTTCGTTTTTATGCCTTGAGACCAGAGTCATGCTGATATGGTGAAAAATGACTTTTTCTCTTGATTTTGACTTTCAGGTTGTGGAGCATGGCCTTGGTCACTTGCCATTCACTGAAAAGCAAATAGTTACTCCAACAGGTGTGTTAGGGAATAATGAATTTTGAATATTGAGGGTTGAGCTATGATTTACTCCCCACCCTGGGTTACTAATCAAGTAATATCTGTTTCCTTTGATGTCCATTTCTTCTCTTGAATATTCTTGTTTATGACTGGAAAATTTCCATTAAAAGAGGGAGAGAACTAAGATTTTTTATTTAGCACCTCTCTTTGTTATATATATATATATATATATATAAAAGGCAATGCCATGCCTATGTGTATGCACTCTTGCATGAATTCTATACATGGAGTAGTTTGTATGACTGGAGTGTTAAGTTTTAAGCTTATATAATTTGCTTGTTATTTATTTATATCATCCATTCCTGTTTCTAGTTTTATATTAATATATTATGTAGGACAAATAAAAAATGAAATCTCAGAACATTTTCCAATATTCTATTTCAGGATCACTGTATACCGGGGTTGATTTTTGCAAGAAATTGTGTGGGGTTTCCATTGTACGAAGGTGAGCTCAGAGTTGGTATTTTGTCAGTTGTAGTTGTGCAGCATTGTGCTTGATTCGTTCATCTTATGCTATATAACTATGATGGACCTCAGATTCTGAAGCTAAGAATGTAATTCTGAAAGCTTGTGTTGGCATTGATAGGGGAACTATTTTGCTTTATCATATTTAAGTGACCTGTCTCTCCTCGTCATGTTTTAACACTAAACAGACTTCTATCGTACTGCAGTGGTGAAAGCATGGAAAATGCATTGCGTGCATGTTGCAAAGGGATAAAAATTGGAAAGATTCTGATTCATCGTGATGGAGACAATGGAAAACAGGTAAGTAACAAACAATCCTATGCAGGAAAAGATTTACTGGGGCACAAGTTTTGCATTCTTCATTTATCTAGGACAATATAAAATTAGTTTTATACATGGATTTTCTATCTGTAATGTAATCAGCTTATATATGAGAAGCTTCCCAAGGACATTTCAGAGCGACATGTACTGCTTTTGGACCCTGTTCTTGCCACAGGTAATGTTTCTTTACATACTTGAAATTCCATTTCCTTTAATTGTTTTCAGTATTTTCTGCCGCTGGTATGCATAAATAGTCTTAGAAATGGAAGGTGGGAAAGAACTTTTTGCCGTTCACATATGTTTTTCTTCTTATTTTCTCCTTTTCTATGCTTCTGTGAAAAGGCTTTTATTT
Source organism: Acer campestre (assembly GCA_954870605.1). Classification (NCBI taxonomy): domain Eukaryota; kingdom Viridiplantae; phylum Streptophyta; class Magnoliopsida; order Sapindales; family Sapindaceae; genus Acer; species Acer campestre. The sequence goes on along the minus strand of OX940803.1, from coordinate 9,243,533 downwards.
TAAAAAGGAGGTAGTCTAGAAATAGAGCAAGGAAGTCTGTATAACTATTTTCTTGTAACAATATATTGAGGTTGGCTTATTGATTGCCACAGAGGTCGACCCCTTTCATTTCAAACTCCAAGAACTAGCTAGCATTTTTGGTTTTATTTGTAGAAACATCATAGTAGTATCGATCCAAGCAGTGCTCCTTGGAAGTTAGTTGTGTCGAGATATTATCTTGAAAAATAATGAATAGAAGATGACAAGGTACATGCTATTGATCTACTGAGGAATGAAATCCAGTCATTCTGGACCTGGAATAAGCAAACAATATGATGCTTAAAATCTTAACTCCTGGTAAAAGAATGTACTGACTTGTTGACTAGTGGGTTTCATTATGTCATTGACACTATTTCTGGACGGCTTTCCTTGCAGGGAACTCTGCTAACCAAGCCATTGAACTACTTATTCAAAAAGGAGTACCAGAATCTCACATTATATTCCTCAACCTCATCTCTGTGAGTAATTCTTGATGCTGGTTGTGATACATCTTTTGTTATTTTCTCTCTCTCATATATCTTATGCAACGACTACAGGCTCCAGAGGGAATCCATTGTGTTTGTAAACGGTTCCCATCCTTGAAAATTGTCACTTCTGAAATCGATGTTTCTTTGAATGAAGAATATCGTGTCATACCTGGTATGGGTGAGTTTGGTGATCGTTACTTTGGTACCGACGATTGATCTGTGATGGTTGTGAAGTAGGGATTGTTACCCACTGTTAAATAGGGTGATTTCCCTTGAATGGTATAATGATACTTTGAAATGGTTTTGCATAATATAATACAGATACCAGTTAAGCTTCAATTGTGAATTAGCATGGCTTCACGTTTTGTTAATTATTTTCATGTGGCAGGAATACTTAGCCAAATAAAGCTATATTATTACTCTTACGATGCCTTTTCAATAATGGAAGAAGCAGTAAACAATCTCAGAAGATGGTTTTCTCTTTGCAAAAAGAATTGAATTTGACGTTGCTCTATAAAAGTCTACTTGCAATCTCAGCTTAGTTTAGTTTTGATGACAGTTTAATAGGCTTCCAATATTTGAGTGCATTAGAACAGAACTTACAATATTTCATACAATATTTGAATTACCATTGAATTTTCCTTATTTTAAACAAGCAACTTTCGTAAAAAACTATAGTTCAAGAGATAAAGAGTAGTGTAGCAAAACAAAAGCACTAACATCATGTTGCCATTGCCGTCTTCTTGCTGGTCTCTGGAGGTTAGCCAACCCTTCTCCGGAGGTGAGCCAAGCGCAGTGAGACTACCAAGAGTAGCCTTTCTTTCATGTCATCGACAACTCCAAAATAGGCTACCCTCCAAGACTTCTTTAATATCAAAGTTCCACAAAATCCCCAAAACCCCAAGATAAATCCCAGCACTATGCTGCTGTAAAACAGCGGTTTTTTATAGAAATCATAGAAATCTTCGTCTTCATCCTCATTCTTCTTGCTACTTGGGATATAAGATGTTTCCTTGTCTTGGTTGCATTTATTGGAAAGTGGAGACCCGCAAAGTGCTGGATTACCCTCATAGATAGATGGATCTTGGAGGGTTTGGAATTGATTGGTTGATGGGATTTCTCCGGAGAGATTATTGTATGAAAGGTTCAAGTGAGCCAAGAAAGTTGTAGAAGTTAAGCTTGGTGGAATTGCACCAGAAAGTTGATTTCTAGAGAGGTCTAGAGTTTCCAATCTTTGTAAGCTTCCAATGCTTTCTGGTATTTTTCCGGTCAAATGGTTCATGGACAAGTTCAAGATGCCCAGTCTTGATAGATTTCTCAGATCAGGTACCTCCCCAGATAAGCTGTTAGCAGATAGGTCGACACTGTTCACAAGATAGAGAGTACTTTCATACATATACTCTCTTCCTTTCGTTGCTACCAACAACTGCCCTTCATATCTTTGAGTGTCAAGATCAGATGCCATGCCACTCAAATTCCCTACACATGAGGGAATCGATCCTGAAAGATTATTGTGAGCAAGATCCAGTAGATGAAGTGATGAAAGATTGCATATATTTGAGGGAATCTTCCTGTAAAACATGTTTGATCGAAGACTTAAAATCAACAGAGATGGGATCCTTTCTCCAAGCCATGATGGAATTTCACCCGAAAGTTTATTGTCACCGAGATTAAGGGTATTAATGTTCGTGCAGTCCTTCAAGGTAGAAGGGATTTCCCCAGATAGATGGTTGTAGCTCAGCGTCAAGAATTTCAGTGATGAACTTAGTGAGCCCAAGGAACTTGGTATACGGCCAGATAAACTGTTATTCGACATGTCTATGACATACACATCTGGAATATTATTCCAGAAATCAGGAATTTTTCCAGTCAAATGATTGTTGGAGAGGACAAGAGTCAGCAAGGAACTTAGTTTCCCCATTGACAAGGGAATGGTGCCATTCAGGGAGTTGAAAGAAAGATCAACATCTGTCAACATAGGCATTTGTTCACCAATGTCTTCGGGAATTGGTCCGGAAAAATAATTATGGTCAAAATGATATGAAATCACATTTGATGACAACACTGGCAAAGGACCTGTAAAGCGGTTGTAATTCAAGAAAACTGTGGCTTGAGGACTGAATTTTATTGTGTTTGGAACCCTACCACTCAATTGATTATTGCTGAGGTCTAGGTAATATAGAATCAAATCTAACTTCCAAAACCAATCTGGTACGGTGCCGGAAATTTTAGCATTACAAACAGACACATACTGGAGTTCATTTTGATATCGCAGCCACATAGGGAATCCGGGACCCAATTGACAATTTTTAAGGCTGAGGAATGTGAGTTTGAAAGGAGGAATCCAGTCAGAACTCACATTGAAGAACAAGGTGTTGTTGCTAAATGTCAGGAAAATGGACAACTCTTTTAATCTGGTGAGATTAGACAAATGAGCTTCTGTTATGATACCCTCCCATTGATTATTTTTTAGGTCTAATGCAACTAGTGATGAGAGCTGTCCTAAATGTTATACTTTCATTCTTGCTTATCTAGTTTCATACAAATGAAGCAAGAGTTCACACACGTGAAACCAAAAAAGGAGAATTACATAAACATAAACATTACATAGACATAAAAACATTTGAAGCAACTAGCTTACATTTTTTCAGATTTCATTTAGACAATATATATATATCAGTTACAAGGTGGAGAACAGCTAAGAAGAGCTGTCAAAACAATGAGTACAGCAGCCCATACTTGAGTGTATACTGCTACAAGAAACTGGCAGAGTCACCAGATAAACATCATTACAAACTAAAGTAAAACTAACACATTACAAGCAACCTAAAAACATAGAACCTAATAGTACAATTAATTCAAATCAAACTAAATTACCAAAACCATAAGCTATAAAGTATCTAGAAAAGTTTCATTAGTTTAACACTCCTCCTTGAAACTTTTCTTAAAGACTCCAAGCTTTGCCCTTAAAACCGTGAATGGACCTGAGGCCAATGCCTTGGTAAAAATATCAGCAACCTGATCCTCAGACCTGCAGTGTTGCATCTCAATCTCTCCATTCCTTTCAGCCTCTCTAATGGCATGAAATTTGACATTGATGTGTTTTGTCCTGCCATGATGCACAGGATTCTTTGCCATAGCAATGGCAGACATATTGTCACACAAAATCACACAAGCACTGGTCTGTTGAAGCTGCAAATCAGTAAGAATCTTCCTCAACCATAAGGCTTGATTTGCAGCAGCAGCAGCTGCAATATATTCAGCCTCTGCAGTAGATTGAGCAACAACCTCCTGCTTTTTCGAATTCCATGAGAAGACCCCACTGCCTAAAGAGAATGCAAAACCAGTTGTGCTTTTTGAGTCATCTAGTGATCCTGCCCAATCACTGTCAACATAACCAATCAATTTACCATCACCCTTCTCATACCATAAACCATAATCAAGGGTGCCCTTCAAATATCTAAGAATCCTCTTGCCAACACTTAAGTGTGTGAGACTTGGTGCATGCATAAACCGAGACAAAAGACTTGATGCATACATTAAGTCTGGTCTAGTTGCAGTGAGATACAACAAGCTTCCCACAAGGCTTCTATAATGGCTTTCATCAGCCTTTCCATCACCATCCATCTTTGTGAGCTTCTCATTGACAGCCAATGGAGTCACAACTTCATTACAATTTTCCATTTTAAATTTCCTCAACATATCCATCCCATATTTTCTTTGAGCAAGAAAAATGCCATTCTTTTCTTGATGAATTTCCATGCCAAGGAAATAGTTCATCTCACCAAGATCAGTCATTTCAAACTCAGATAACATACACTTCTTGAATTCTAGAATTTCAGCTTCATCACCTCCAGTCAACAGCAAATCATCTACGTACAAAGATACAATTATTTTGGCCCCATTTCCATCTGTCTTAACATACAAAGTGGCCTCATTTTTGCTTCTTTTAAACCCCATTTGCATAAAGTAGGAGTCTATCCTACTATACCAGGCCCTAGGGGCCTGCTTCAAGCCATACAAGGCTTTATGGAGCTTGTAGACATTCCCTTCATGCTTGGCAATGATGAAACCAGAAGGTTGCTCCACATAAATTTCTTCTTGAAGAATTCCATTCAAGAATGCTGACTTGACATCCATATGGTACATAGTCCATCCATTTTGAGCAGAAATTGCAGCAAGTAACCTTATTGTCTCATGCCTAGCCACAGGAGCAAATGTGTCTCCAAAATCCACCCCTGCAACTTGAGAGTAGCCCTTAACAACAAGTCTTGCCTTGCATTTGTTTATAGAACCATTAGGATTGAGTTTGGTCCTATAAACCCATTTGACTCCAATGACTTTTCTGTCATTTGGCCTTGGAACCAATTCCCAAGTCTGGTTCTTATTAATCATCATCAGCTCCTCCTTCATGGCAAGCTTCCATTCATCCATTTGAGCAGCTTCTTCATAGCAAGAAGGCTCATTGATCATCATGTTACATCTCTCATAAACATCAGCAAGTGACCTTGTCTTCAAAATTGGAGAATCAGACTCAGCCACTGCACCATCATCAAAGACAGATTCACTACTTGAATCTCCATCACAATCTGCATTCATATTCGGCCCCGGGTTCACTTGTGTCTGCTTCACATCTCTCTCAACTACATTTTTCTCCCAATTCCAATGTGCATTCTCATCAATCTTAACATCCCTACATACTGAAATCTTCTTTGTTTCCAGATTATACACCCTATAAGCCTTGGAATTCACAGCACAGCCTAATAAGATGCCCATTTCTGCCTTACTGTCAAGCTTTGTTCTCTTTGCATCTGGAACATGCATGTAGCAAATGGAACCAAAGACTTTTAGGTGCTTTACAGTAGGCTTGGAACCTGACCATGCTTCCATAGGTGTTGCATCTATCACTGCTTTTGTAGAAAGCCTGTTGAGAATGTAAACTGAAGCATACACAGCCTCTGCCCAGAATTGCTTGGGAAGCCTCTTCTCTGCCAAGAGGCTTCTAGCCATTTCCATCACAGTCCTATTCTTCCTCTCACACACACCATTCTGTTGAGGAGAATATGGTACTGTCAATTGATGCTTGATGCCTAGATTCTGACAGAATTCTTGGAACTTGCTTGAGGTATATTCACCTCCATTATCAGTTCTAAGTTTCTTCAACCTGCAATCACTTTCATTTTCTGCCATTGTTTTGAACCTCTTAAACATGTCAAAGGTCTGTGATTTGTTGCTCAAGAAATAAACCCAAGTCTTCCTGGTCAGATCATCAATAAAAAGCAAGAAATACAGACTTTGATTTAATGATGGAGTGCTCATAGGTCCACACAAATCTGAATGCACTAGTTCTAGTTTGCATTTGGCTCTAATAACTCCTCCTGAAACATAAGGCTTCCTATGTAACTTTCCAATCTGACATGAACTACACAAACCCTCAATTCTGTGCAAATCTGGCAGCCCCTCAATCATACCATTCTTCTGAATATAATTTAAGGCATCAAAGTTGAAATGGCCTAGTCTCTTGTGCCATAAGTCAGATTCAACATGCTTAGATATAAGGGCTTTTTGTTTGACTTGATTGAAGTCTATGGGAAAGCTATTGTCATGCATCCTAACCCTCACAATTTCAGATTTCTTAGAGTCTAAGATGATACAAAAGGTTCCCTCAAATATCAATGAATAGCCCCTCTTCAATAGTTGTGCAACACTAAGTAAATTCTGTGCCAAATCAGGTATGTATAATACATCATCAATAATCTTTGGGCCTGATTTAGTTTGAATCAGAATTTTACCTCTTCCAGCAGCCTTCACAGTGTCACCATTCCCTAGCTTCACTGTTGTTGTTGCATTTCTGTCAAGTGTGGTGAACATTCCTTCATCTCGAGCCATATGGCTTGTGCACCCACTGTCAACATACCAGGTCTCTGTAGAAGCTGCCATACATGCTTGTGACACCATAAACAAGTGATCATCACTGACATGATCATCAGTATAGTTAGCTTGTTGAATAGGCTGCTGAGTTTGTTGACTTTGCTTGGCTCTGCAATATTGTTCTCTGTGTCCCCATTTCTTGCAGAATGTGCATTGAACTTGTGGTTTCCCCTTGTACCAACAATCCTTTGCAAGATGGTTTGTTCTCTTGCAAGTTGTACATGGTGGAAATTTTGCTCTTGGACCAGATTCTGAACTTGCTGCATCCATCTTGCCTTTGCCTTTGTTGTCACCATTTGTGTTGTTAAAACCAGTCTTCTTTTGATTTCTTTTGCCTTGAGGCTTCCCTTTATTTTTGGCAAGGAAAGCCTCCTCCATATCACCATTATTCCTCAATGCAAGCCTTTGTTCTTGAGCTTGCAGTTTGGACACCATTTCTGAGACTGTCAATGCTCTCAGATCACATGATTCTTCAATAGCAGCAACTTTTGCCTCAAATTTATCAGGTAAACTTACCAACATCTTTTCAACTACCTTGTAGTCCTCCACTACATCACCATACAATCTCATTTGGTTCACCAATTCTGACAACTTGGATGAGTAGTCCTTCACTGTCTCAGAATCCTTCATTTTCATATTCTCAAACTCCCTTTTGAGTGTTAACAACTTCACTGACTTCACCCTCTCACTGCCTTCGAACCTGCTCTTTAATTCATCCCATATCGATTTTGAAGTTTCAAGATGCATGATGCTTGTAAAGACTGAGTCAGATAAGGCAGAGTGCAAGCATGTCACTGCCTTGTCCTTCTTCATTTTCTCTTCTTCATGCTGCTTCATCTGAGCAATGGTAGGATTTGCTCTCAATGGAGGAACTTGCTTGTCCTCTGCTACATACTCCCATAACCCGAAGGATTTTAGATAGGACTTCATCTTCACAGTCCATATCTGATAGTTTTCCCCAGAAAACTGAGGAACATGAAGGCCTGCATTGCTTCCAGCAGCCATGTCTGCACTCATGGGTGTTTAACACTCACTCTCTAGTATTTGAAACCTCACAAGCACTCAATAACCTGAAAACAAAACTCACAGCCCCTCAAGAACACAGCTCTGATACCACTGTTATACTTTCATTCTTGCTTATCTAGTTTCATACAAATGAAGCAAGAGTTCACACACGTGAAACCAAAAAAGGAGAATTACATAAACATAAACATTACATAGACATAAAAACATTTGAAGCAACTAGCTTACATTTTTTCAGATTTCATTTAGACAATATATATATATCAGTTACAAGGTGGAGAACAGCTAAGAAGAGCTGTCAAAACAATGAGTACAGCAGCCCATACTTGAGTGTATACTGCTACAAGAAACTGGCAGAGTCACCAGATAAACATCATTACAAACTAAAGTAAAACTAACACATTACAAGCAACCTAAAAACATAGAACCTAATAGTACAATTAATTCAAATCAAACTAAATTACCAAAACCATAAGCTATAAAGTATCTAGAAAAGTTTCATTAGTTTAACACTAAACTGACTGGAATTTTTCCTTTCATCCCATTTTCTGAAAGGTAGAATTCTTCTAAGGAAGACAAATTTCCAATGGATTCGGGAATTGAACCTGAAAATGAGTTTCTCATTAGTTGAAGATGTTTCAGGTTTTTCAGGTGCCCTAAGGAGGCAGGAAGAAACCCACCCAGTTTGTTGTACCCCAAATTTAAGAACTCTAAGCTACAATTGCTGCATTTTGATAAAGCATCAGTGAATTCCGTCATCTCACCACTAATTTTGTTTAAAGAAAGATCAAGCACTCGTAAACTGCAAAGCTTGCCTAACCTTGTTGATAATTTACCTTCTATATACGAATTCTCAGACAAATCAATGTGTTGTATGAATTTCAAGTCTGCAAATTGATCAGGAAGCTCACCTTGGAAATTGTTAGAGCTGAGATCAACGTAGACAAGACCGGTCAAGTTGAAAAGCCAGGAAGGCATTGAGGAGTTGAAGCCATTGTTGGAGAGTTCAAGTACTGAAAGGGATGTGAGATTAACAAATGGAACTGAGGAAGGAATAGTAGAAAGTCCGCAAGCTGGTAGGTGTAATTCTTCAAGTGATGGAAGCATGATCACAGCTTGAAACCACTGATTTTTAGCTTTGCTAAGATCAGTATTTCCTAAGTTTAGATGTTTCAGAGAAGAAAGACCTGAAAGCCAAAGTAGATCATTCTCGTTTGACTCGAGTGAAAAGCTGTTAAGATCAAGATAGAGCAACCTGGAAAGATTTCCTAGGTTTGGAGGAATAGTTCCACCAAAGGAAGCACCAGAGAGATTGAGATATCTCAATGTCGTAAGCGATCCAATGAAGTCTGGAATTGGGATTCCTTCAAAACTGTTGGAACTCAGGTCTAAGTAAGTCAAATGTTTCAAATCAAGCAAAGAAGGACTTATCTGACCACTTAAAGCATCAGCAGCTGTGTTGCCAAGTTTGAGCCTAGTGACATGTCCTGTACCACCTTTGCATTGCACGCCATCCCATCGACAGCAGTCTTTGCCAACCCAAGAAGATAGCCGAAGTGAAGAATCTATGAGACCGGCTTTGAACTTGAGAAGTGCTTTTCTCTCATTCTCTATGCAGCTGACGTTGTTATTGGTGTCACAGGAACCAAGTCTAACAGTTTCAAGATAGAGGGACCTGGAAGAAAAGATTACAACTAGTAAAAGAAATTGATAGGAGGTTTTGGTATCTGCCATGATCATTGCAGCTCCAATTTTTGTGTGATGCACTTGATGAATTCACAGCAATATATATAGATTAGTTGAGGTTGTTGGATCAATATCTAGTCATTCTACATATTCAATTTCAGTCGTCCTAAAAAATATATTTTTTAGCTGTCCTAGTCTCCACACCGTCTTATCTGCATGTCCTGTTCTGGAAAAAATTTCACCTCGAAGGATTATTGACTGATGGCATTAAACCAAGTCTGATTTACAAAATTCCACACCGTCTTATCTGCATGTCCTGTTCTGGAAAAAATTTCACCTCTAAGGATTATTGACTGATGGCATTAGACCAAGTCTGATTTACAAAATTCCATACCGTCTTATCTGCATGTCGTGTTGGATTATTAACATAACAAACATGTCACGGCAATACGGCATTATTAGACAAGGGAAAACTATCTTAATCCACACGAAACGAAAATATCTTTGCTCTCGCTGAAGCACAATCTGAATATTACACAATTTGAATTTGAATATTGGAGTGTTAGAAAAGTTGTAACAACTCCAATCACATCTTGAATGTCCGCATTAAAATGCTTAAAGGACCACCACAAAACGTTTTCATCTAGTCAAATGCAGAAATAGGAACAAAGACCAAGGCGTCCAAACATTAATGTTGCCTTCTTAGAGCATCTCTAATGGTAATGTGACTTGCATTTGAAAAAATAGTGATATGTCAATATTGTCAAGCCAATTGCTTCATGCGTGGCATTAGACCAAGTCTGATTTACACAATTCCATACCGTCTTATCTGCATGTCGGGTTGGATTATTAACATAACAAACATGTCACGGCAATACGGCATTATTAGACAAGGGAAAACTATCTTAATCCACACGAAACGAAAATATCTTTGCTCTCGCTGAAGCACAATCTGAATATTACACAATCTGAATTTGAATATTGGAGTGTTAGAAAAGTTGTAACAACTCCAATCACATCTTGAATGTCCGCATTAAAATGCTTAAAGGACCACCACAAAACGTTTTCATCTAGTTAAATGCAGAAATAGGAACAAAGACCAAGGCGTCCAAACATTAATGTTGCCTTCTTAGAGCATCTCTAATGGTAACGTGACTTGCATTTGAAAAAATGGTGATATGTCAATATTGTCAAGCCAATTGCTTCATGCGTGGCATTAGACCAAGTCTGATTTACAAAATTCCATACCGTCTTATCTGCATGTCGTGTTGGATTATTAACATAACAAACATGTCTCGGCAATACGGCATTATTAGACAAGGGAAAACTATCTTAATCCACACGAAACGAAAATATCTTTGCTCTCGCTGAAGCACAATCTGAATATTACACAATCTGAATTTGAATATTGGAGTGTTAGAAAAGTTGTAACAACTCCAATCACATCTTGAATGTCCGCATTAAAATGCTTAAAGGACCACCACAAAACGTTTTCATCTAGTCAAATGCAGAAATAGGAACAAAGACCAAGGCGTCCAAACATTAATGTTGCCTTCTTAGAGCATCTCTAATGGTAATGTGACTTGCATTTGAAAAAATGGTGATATGTCAATATTGTCAAGTCAATTGCTTCATGCGTGGCATGTAACTAAACTTGATAGACATCCAAATAAAAAAGTTATTTCCAATGTTTCACTTGTAAAATATATGTTTTTAATGACGTGTCAATTTATTATTGGTCTCTATAAATATATTTTAGAATTGCTGAATAAAATAAGGTAAAAGACAAGAGTGGTTGCTGACTGGGCCAATAAGACGGCCATCCAACAGACCGTCTAAAATCAGAGAGTCATGTTGACAGCCTTTAAAAAAAAAGTTACCACCTTAGCTTGAAGTTGTACTAGAGAGGTTGAATTGGAGATGAATTTTTTAACAAAATGGATGTTCATCCTACGTGACATTTAATTTTTTCACAACCCATATTAACATTGGAGATGCTCGTAATAAGCCTCAAGCATTAATGCATTAAGGTTACAGACATGTCTCTGGTTTCTTAAAAGTCTCAAACTTAATGGACGTCCAAGCATTAAGTTTGATCAGGTCTCAAATTTCCTGGTCTCTCTGGTTTACTTCTAATTCATAGTCCTAGCAAAAAGGTTGCCTTATTAGCTGGCCTTAAAGGACTCTAAGGTGAGAAAATCTTCATATGCACTCATCTATTGAAGATATAGATTTGATATAGATTTGATAAGTCCATGTATTTGGTTTTGAAAAATAATAAAAAATAAAAATCAAGAGAAGAAAAGAGAAAAACTTTTTCGATTTGATATTTATTTAAAATCTGTAACCTATCATATCAAATTTTTAATAGCCTTGTGCACACATTGCTAGGAGTGGACCTTAGGTGGTGTTTGGTTTGTTGGAATGTAAAGGAACGGAAAGGAATGGAATTCATTATATGTGTTTAGTTGGTTAAAATTCAATGGAATGGGCATTCCATCCAAAAACCAATGGAATGTCCATTCCATTCCAATGTAAAAAATTTATTCCACAAAAGCCCTCATATGCACAAACTACATTCCAAAAATACCCTCTTTTCCAAAAATAAAATATTATCATTATATATTATATATCATATAATATATATATATAAATATATTTATATAATACATATAATAATATATAATATAATATAATATAATATAATACATATAATAATATATATATAATGTAATATATATTGTATTATATATTATAAAATAATATATAATATATAATAATGTAATATATATAATAATAGTATATATAATATATAATACATGTATATAATATATATTTTTATATCATTAATATAATATATAATGATAATATATTATTTTTGGAAAAGAGGGTATTTTTAGAATGTAGTTTGTGCAATAATATATATATATATTATATATTATATGTATTATATATTATATTATTATATATTATATATTAATATATTAAATAATATATATTATATATTTATATTATATAAATATATTATTATATATAATGTTATATCATATATATATAATGCATATTTTGGATAATAGTAATAATAATATATATAATATATTATATTAATATAATAATAATATATATAATATATACTTTTAGCCGGGTCAAACTTTTGTAATTATTATTATTATTATTATTTGATAATTAGTACACTTCACCCAAATCATTTGAATTTGTTATTTGAATAGGTAGTGGTGTATAATGCTAAATTAGACATAAAACTGTTTAATTTTATATTTTATTCAAAAAAAGTCATTATTTAACCAAAATATTTTATTTTAACAATAAAATTAAATATCTAAGTATTTTACTATTTTTAATAAAAAAATAAAGTAGATATAAATATCAAAAAGTTAAATTTTATATCATTCAATTAAAATTAATTGATAAATAATATATATATATATATAGTTGTAGTACTTGAAAAATTCTTCAATTTTGTAGTGTTTAAACAATATACATATCACTTATCCTTCATATTTAACAAAATTGGGATAAATAATTGTAGTGCTTAAAAAGTTCTTAATTTTTTTGATTGGTAGATTTCATTGAACTTATCATCCACAAAAAAATCCAGATCAAAATTTATAAAAATCGACGTGATTTTATCAAGGTCCTTACTGAAGTTAAAATAAATGACCCATTAGAGATTATGTTTTTTTGGTTGCGATTATTGGTGCGATTTCGTCGTCGTTCTTTTTTTTTTTTTTTTTTTTTTTTTTTTTTTTTTGTAAATAACATAAAACTAACTTAGAAAAAATCGGAATAAAGAATTGATACAAATCATAGGATGCCTGGAAAATCTGAAAGAAAATAAACCAGAGAAAAAAAATAATAGCAAACATAGATCTAGAATTTGAAAAGAAAAGAAAAACAAAACAAACATGTGAAACAATAAAATCAATAAATACTAAAGGGTCGTTTGTTTTTTTGTCTGAAGACTGAATAGTTCTGAATTTTACTGAAGACTGAATAGTGACTGAAACCTGAATCTGAATGACATGTTTGTTTTTTTTTTTTTTCTCACATCTGAATGTACTGTCAACATGTTTATTTTTTAAAAATAAAATTGTCTGAAAATAAGTAATTTTACATCAATACCCTTGTTAAACAATTATACATATAATAAAGAATAAAAACAATCCAAAAATAATAATTATATATGAACACATATGATCATGATCTTTTTCTTCGATTAAAAAAAAAACTTTATTTTTACTAAGAAAAGAAAAGTTATTTTTTTTTTCAAAAAAAATAAAAGGGACAGTAGGAAAACTCACACAAAACACTTTAAAAAAATAATATATAAATACATCACCTTAATATCATAATAAAGTATTGATATTAAAAACCAATATGAGAAGTGATTAGGGCTCTTTTTTTATTTTTAAAGCTATTTAAAATAAGCAATATATTAAAATAAATATTTCTATACAATATATAATTATGATGAAATTGGAGATATGTTATATATGGAGGATAGTATCGGAAGAAAAGATTTTGAATTGCATTAAATGCAATTCAGTGATTTACAATTAAGTGAAAAGTCAGGATTTTTTACTTTTTATTTTAAGTTGTTTTTTGGTATTTTTAAGTTGTTTGACCACTTAAAAAAACAAATAAAACAACTTAATAATTATGATTTAGACCCATTAAGTTTTAAGTGAAAAAAACAAACGACCCATAAACATGAGAAATATGAGATCGAGATCTGAAAGAAAATATAAATAAAAATAGTAAACATTCAGTGATTTGAAATAATCTATGTCATTAGGGTTTTGAAATAAGGAAAGTGATGTTTTATTAGTTTTAAAAATAAAAATTCTATGTCCCTTTAAATAATTTGATAAAAAGAAAAAAATAATATTAAATAATTTAAAAAGTGGAGTATAAATAGTTCATCAATGGGTGTGCCAATAGCACCACTCTTATTTTATAATCACTTTTAAGAAGTATCCTTTTATCCACTTCTCAAATCACTGTCAAATTAAGGTATATTCTTAAATAATCTCTTTTGGAAGGTTTATGGCCAATTTGATATTGCTTTTGAAAAGTTAAAATCAACTTATTTTATAATTTTGACATAAAATGATGTTTGGTAAAACATCCAAAAGTGATTAATTGATAATCTGACATGTTTTGACTGTGATTTTGAGAAGTAGGTGGGGAGTTACTTTTTGAAAGTGATTATTGAATAATCTATTTCAACATTTAATGAATCTTTTAAAATATCCATATCATCTATATATATATATATATATAATAGAGTTTCACGAGTGCAACATGTCGCTGTATGAGGGTTTTGGAATTAAATGTAATCATATATTCCTAATATCTTATATTATTAAGCTTTGAATTTAAATTGGCTATTCATCTTATTATAATTCTATTATTAAGCTTTGAATTTAAATTGGTTATTCATCTTATTATTATTGATTGCTATTATTCTATATTAATAATCATATATATAATAATCATATATCTTATATATAATAATCATATATCATATATGATTTATTGGTTCAACTAAAAGTTTATGAGCTATTTAGTACCGATTCTATGAATTCTAACAGACAAAAATTGACAGTCATATAATTATTTATTGATTTAATATACGATTAATCATATATATCATATCATATCATATATATATATATATAATAATAGAGTTTCACAGCGCTACATGTCGCCATGAAAAAACTTTGACATTAAATTCTAGATAAAAAATACATTTAAAAAATAATTGATTGAAACTTATTTAATATACATTGAACTCCATTTAAGTAATCAATTCATATTTATCTCGATGCATATCATATCATATATATATATAATAATAATAATAGAGTTTCACAGCACCACATGTCGCCGTGAGAGAACTTTGACATTAAATTCTAGATAAAAATACATTAAAAAATAATTGATTGAAACTTATTTAATATACATTGAACTCCATTTAAAATTAAAAAATAATTGATTGAAAATTATTTAATTAAATTAAAATGAAAGGTATATACATTGAACTTCTTAATTTTCCCATTAATCGAATCAGCTCAAAAACCATTCAAAATAATTGATTGAAACTTATTTAATTCAATTAAAATTATAGGTATATACATTGAACTTCTTAATTTTCCCATTAATCGAATCAGCTCAAAACCATTCAAATTCAATTAATCAAATGACCATGTCCTCTCTTTCTCAATATTTCTATAAATAGCAACTCAAAGCTATTGTTTGATTATGTTTTTGATGTTTGAATTAGAATTATAAGATTAGAAGTAATCAAGACTGTTTTTTTTTTTTTTTTTTTTAAACAGCAATATATTGCACAGGCACCAAGCCAGGAAAGAACAAGAAAGGATCAACAGAACCAAAAGAAAACCACGACAAACAAAAGACCCAAACAACAGGGCCATGAGACAAAAAACAGAGGAAAACAAAGCCAAAAACATCACCAAACAGAGGCAAAAACAAAGAAAAAACTCAGAAGACTTCCCACACTATCTTATCCCCACTATTGGAAGAACCCAATTTAGCCAAATGATCTGCAAAGGAATTAGTAGACCTAGGGTTGTAAACAATCTTAACATCACCCATCAAGCAGATCAGACTAATATTATACAAAATATCCAGATGCTCGAAACTACCAAAATCTATGTTATTAACTTAGGAAACCGCGACCTTCGAGTCAGCCGACATTAAAATTAACCCAAGACTGTTAGTTCTGCTTTGAGTTTTCGAAGATATATCTTACACGCTTATAGAATTATATAGTTGTTAATGTTATTTTCACATTTACATTTTATATGATTATATTAGCAGATTTTTGCATTTTAGTTAATCTAAACGAGCACTGTATCATTATTTTTTACAGGCAGCCAACATTAAACTTCTTGGGTCCCTCAACAGAGATGATTTGAAGAAAATCTATGGTGATAACTTCCATGAATGGATATCATTTCCTGTCTTTTTCAGGAGATAATATGTAGTAAATCAAAGGTTTATATTTCTTCGATTATTTTATTTATGATAATCAGTCTTTTTCTATATTAATGAGTATTTTTCATGTAATATCGTTGTTTGTTATGATTACTGGGTATTTGTTTTTTATTTTACCTTCAAATTATAATAACTATAATACAGAAGAAAAAAAAAAACTCTCTAATCATTGTACAGTGATCATATATTTTTTTTTATATAAAAAAAAACAACATTGGTTTGATGAGATTATATTGATGTATAATTTTGGTGTTTTGCTTCTAAATTGCCGTATTAGTAGCTTGATATGTATTAGATTCAATGAAGATGTTAAAAAAATAAGATAAATATATAATTGTTGTTGAGAATTGTAACATTTCATAAAGTTATGGCATTGAATGTCTAAAATCAATATCTAAAACATTTTGTTTGCAGGTGGAGAATTTGTTACGTTGGTGTTGTGAATTATATTGATGGTTGTGAACTGAAGTGCATTTGTCTTTAGAGTTCAAAATTTGTAGGTTTCCCAAATTAAAGGTCTCTATATTTGTGATAAAGAAGACGTCAACTCTGGTTCTTTTTCAAAATAGGGAGAAAATGAGAAATCTGATTACCTTGATCATGAAATTGCCCATCTCAATAAGATTAGATCAAGACCCCACAAACTGTTAAGTAGGCATGTAAGTCACACTTGAAGAAATTAGAGATCGAAAACAAAAATATAATAATTATAAGAAATTTTAAAACATAAATCTGATGAATTGCGTTCTAATTTATAATGCTAGCACATCATGCAGGCTGCAAAATATAGTCTATATCTATATTACAGTCCCACATGTTACGGAGGTTTTAGCTATTAAATAGTTATTAATAATTGTAATAATTTTTAAAAATATATTTTAAATATATATATTTTTAATAAAACTCGTGCATCGCACAGGTTACACACTAGTCATATATAATAATAGAGTTTCACAGCGCCACATGTCGCCGTATAAAAGCTTTAGAATTAAATGTAATTAATCAAATATGATTGTTCCTAATATCTTCTATTATTAAATACTTTTTTCATTTCTTCAAAATAATAAAGAAATAAATGCTACAGTTAAATCAATTTAGTAAATAATAATAATAATAATAATAATAATAAAAGCAAATAAATAATAACCCTTTCCTATTCAACTTTAACGTGGAATAATTGGATTCTTAAACTGCCAAGTTAAATTCAAAGAATTAAAACAATGATTTTTATTTGATTAATGACAATTGTGGTTTTGTAGACTCACTTATTTAAACCATCCTCTCTCTCTCTTTCTCTCTCTCTCTCTAAACCATTTATGCCCTCTCATCTCCCTCAAATTTCTCTATAAAAACCATCCAAAATCTCATATTATTTTCCATATCATTCCATTGAATTTCTCAACAAACTCAAAACAAGCAGTGGAGAATTGGATGCCATTGGGTGGTAAGAGGAATTTCTATAGATTTTTTTTTTTTTTTTAATATTTGGTTGAATAATTTTAATCCTTTATTTAGTTTTATTTTTTTTATTATTTTTTTTAATCTCATGTTTTTTCCATCTTAGCCTATTGACTCTCCCTCACGAGCAAACTCATAACAAGCGGTGGGGAATTTGATGGCGTTGGGTGGTGAGAGTAATTTCTACAGATTTTGTTTTAATATTTGATTGAATTATTTTTATTTTATTTTTTTATTTTTTTATTTTTTTTTTGTAGGCAACGCTTTAGTAGTTAAAAGGTAATTTTGGATTGATCATGAAATTTTAACTTTGGCATCAACTGAGGTGTTTGTTATGGAACCATCCAGTAAGGCTAGCATCCTGCTTATAACCACCAATGCAGAAAATCAATGAACTAGTCGAGACTTATGATGTGCTTTGTACTTATGAACGATGGTTTCAATAGACATACTATTACTATAGATAAGTATTAGGGTTATATTCTTGGTTCTAACTGTAACACTATATAGTCTCTTATAAAAAAAGTACTGTATCTACTCCAGTTTTTGGGAATCAAATACCCGATTTTTCCCCGGATTTTTTTAAGGTAATTTATACATTTTTTGGGCAGTTTTTTTCTTTATATATATATATATATATATAACCTTTTTGCTCTCTTTTCTTTTCGGTTTTTTAGAATGTATTAATTATGCATTGAATACAAGAGTATTATTCCAAAAATAACTGTTAGAATTTTAATTATCCATATAAATGATAAAAAATAAATATTTTTCAAAACATCAATTGTAATACCAAATTAATAGTAATCCGTTTTTTATTTTATTTTATAGAATTAATGATAAATTCTAAAAACTTATTAATTGTAAGATATTAATGATATTATGATAACATAACAAATAATTGAAATAATGGTTTCAAAAAAATTAAAATAATAGTTTTTGATCAATTATTAATGGTAACACATTATAAACATTAATTATTACATTCAATTAAATAGATTCATTTTCTAAATATATAAAATTCACTTTTAATTTTACACACACGCATATATATATATATATATATGGTAATAAATAACAAATAACTCTTACTACTATTTGCATCTCCATAAAATTCTTCACCATTTATTTTTTTTATTGAATCATCTATGAGAAGGACGCTTGAAAAAAAATCTAATCAAGAATTTATTAAAAAAAAAAGAATGTTTTAGAAAAAAATTGTGGAAAAATAAATTAATCACTTGGTTTGATAATATCCTCCATGGAGTTTTTTTATTTATTTAATTAATACTTCTACAAGTGTTTCTAGAATGAGCGTTTTTATAATATATATATATATATAATATTTTCGAGTAAATTGGGGTGTATTTAGAGGTTTCAAAATTTTAAATTATTAAAATGAAATGTCTTAAGAAAATAAATGTGAAAAAAAAAGATTGTAAATAGCTAATCTCAATAGTTATTTAATTCTATATAATTATAAATATTTATAATTATTTTTCTATTTTTTTACCTTTTTGTTTTCTTTTCTTTTAGATTGTTTATAATGTATTAACTATGCATTAAATATAATATGATTATTTATAAAAATAAAAGTTTTTGAATTTTAATTATTCTTATAAATGGCAATAAATAAATATTTTATAAAGAAAATTAAAATAGTAATTGTATTACCAAATCAATGGTAATCTGTTTGTTTTTTTATTTTTTATTTATTTTTATGGAATTAATGGTAAATTTTAAAAGCATATCAATGGAAATATATTAATGATAACATAACAAAAATTAATAATTTGTCATTATATATATATATATATATTGCTAAAGAGATATATAGAGAGCTTTTCAATTAATACAAAAAATAATTTTTAATTAACCTATATAATAAATTAAATAATCCTTAAGAAATCTATTCATCTAAACTGGAATAATGGAGATAGAAATGGAGAGTCTCTGTTTATTAATGATATTGGAGACCTAAAAGTTTCCTTAACGGATTATTAGAGACAATAATCATCATTATAATTGACAATGATTTAATTAAATCAGATTTAACTACTTAAGAATCGGTTCATCTTGCTTTATTGTTTTATAATTAGTTTTTTTTTTTTTATCAAAATATAATTAGTTATTTATTAATAATATCAATAATTCAATCATTAATGAATTTAACATTACAATTCAATGAACATTATTTGTTGGGAAAGTCAACAGACATATATCTCAACTTCTTTGATAAACAAATAATTTTTTTTTTTTTAACATTTCTCCTTAATTTGAGGATTTATGTATATCATCAATGTTGGTGTTTTTTTTTTTTTTTTTTTTTTTTTGCTATCTGATGACTAATGCTTTATTGAAAGGAAAAACTATATGTTCATCAAGTTTAAACATGTTTGCATCAAAAATTTCGGTATTAACAACACAATGTTTTACAAACAATTTTTTATATAAAGCCCGTGCAATGCTCGGGTTGAAAAACTAGTTATCCTTATGAGATCAAATTAAAATCATTTATATTCCTTATTTCATTTAAAAATTAAAGATTATAATTAAATATTGATTTGATTTATAAAATCTTTTGAAAATGTTTTAATTGTTCTTATGAATTATTATTTTTTTCCAATTTAAGTATTCTACTTAAATATTGATTTAATATAATATAATTAATGAAAAAAAAAATGAAATAATGTTATAAAATCATGTCTATTTTAGTCATTGTAACTAATTTCAGCACTTTTGAAATAAAATTACCAAACATATGTATACTTCTTTTGAGCTATACAGTAGTTTTAAAAGTATAATTAACTAAACATCTGCTGATTAACTTCACATCTGATTATTCCTTCAGCACACCTAACAGTGATTATTATAAAAGTTACAGCAATACCAAACTGGCCCTTAACCACATATTTCTCTTCTAAAATTATGAAATAAGTTGATTTTAACTTATCAAAAATCAATACCAAACTGGCCCTAAACCTTAAGCTTTTGTGCTTGTTGGTTACTAACACGTAGTTCGTCCTAGATTTTTTTTTTTTTTAGCCGTCCTAGTCTCCACACCATCCTATTTGCAAGTCTGATTTCCAATTCTATGTTGACGTTACGTGCGATCCATCAGGAGTACAATAGAGACGGTGTTGGATTATGAACATAACAAAGATGTTATGTGATCAGACAAGGGAAAACGTCATATGATCCTATGTGAAACAAAAATAATATCTTTGCTCTCGTTGAAGCACAATCTGAATTTGAATATCTGTTAAAAAAGTTGTAACATTAGCATTTGAGCTTCAAATCTCCAAGCAAATCTCAAAACGTCAGCATTTCAAATTTGCTCATCTAGTCAATGCTGAAATGGGAACAAAAACAAAGACGTTTGATCGGGTCCCAAAATATCTGGTCTCTCTGGTTTACTTCTCATTCATAGTCCAAGCTAAAATGTTGTCTTCTTATGAACAAAAGGACAGGACCTCTTATGTTTTTTTTTTTTTTTTTTTTTTTTTATATTTGGAAATTACCAAAGCAGGACAAGACTTGTTTAAATATTATTGTTGGGTCATTTCCTATAAACTTTTAGGTTTGATAATTACTAATATGATATAAGAGTTTTATTATCCCAGGTTCAGGTCCCCATACCCGGTTACTGAATTTGTTGGCAAGCCCATTAATTTTGCACGGGAGGAGGTGGGAGAGCATGTGTTAGATTTTTTAAATACTATTGTTAATAAGGCTGGTAAGATGTAACTTTCATAAGAAAAGATTGGTAAGATGTAGACACCAACTCACAAACAAACCAGAAAATATGTTCATTGATAATATTCCACATTTGACTCTCTTTCAAACCTTGTTATGGTTGAACAGGAAAGACTTTTATGGTGAGAAAATATTAATAAAAATTAGGAGAAGGAAAGAGAAACTTTTTGGATGTGATATTTAGACCCAATTTTGTTTTCCTAGAAAATGGCCTTGTTTTCCCACTTCATTTTCTGAAATTTATTGTTGTGATGACATGTAATTCAGGTTACATCATTACTAGCATAACCTGGATCAAAGCTTTATAAGTTAGAACCTTGTAGCATCTTCTTGTATGAATAACAGCCATGAGTTACAAAACTACTTCAACGAAAATCCTTTCTCTTGTGCTAATATTTGGAATTTTGTACCAAGAAACTGTTGGAAAATCAGGACATCAAACATCCATAAATACCATCAATAGCAACCTTACATACCATTAATAAACATCAATAAAATTGTTCTCTGTTGAGAGGAGAAATACAAAGAACTCGCACAATATTTTTGCTGAAAAAACTTCAATTCATTCGTTCATTAACATCAATTACAAAAAACTTACAGACATAAAGTTTATATACAAAATACAGGGCCAAGTGCAACCATCAGATCGCACCACATCATCATCATCCAACGGCCAATGTGCTACATTAAACTGGCACCGCCAAACCTTAACCACTAACACATGTAATTAGCACATTTACCAAAAAGATAATTATCATCTAAAGTCAAATTAAGACATTTCTAGAAATCTAAAAGAAACTAAATAGTAACAACAAATCCAAATTAAACTAAACTAAACTAACATAACTAAATCACAAGCTAAAGAGTATTTGGAAAAGTTTCACATAGCTCAACACTCCTCTTTGAAACTTTTCTTAAAGACTCCAAGCTTGCTTCTTAGAACATTAAATTTGTTACCAGCTGATGCCTTAATGAAAATTGTTAACCGCCAAAATTGGCGGAGGACCAAAGAAGAATTTTCCACCTCAACACAAGAAGGCTATAACAATACCCAACCCGGATACCACGACAGAGTGGACCCCGGTTAATCCCAACACATGACTCTCTCAGCGGGGTCCATCCCGCCAAGCATCTTAGCTCAACAAAGAAACCGAGAACCAAAAACACTCACTAGAACTCACAGCGAGATCAAGCCCGGCTATAACCGGGCTTCCTATGAACCCCGCTGCACCCCGATACAGCTTCCTATGAACCCCGCTGCACCCCGATACAGAGTTCTACTGATCACCTTACTACAAAGCTGTCTAGATATCCCCCTACTGCCATCAGCAGGATGCTTACTAGATGTAGGAAGCCCGCTAGAGCAGAGGAACACCAGGAAGCAGGATCCTAAACACCAAGAACTAAAAGCTCCACAAAAGAGCCAGTAAAACGTCACCGTACAAAGGAGGTACACTCCTTCCCGCCAGAAAGTCCTAATTTGAGCAGGACATTACAGTAGGAGTCCTACTAGGAAGGTAAGTGATTGACTCCTCCTAGGAAGGAAAGACTGAATTCAGCGCATTAAAGCTCCGATTTAATTTCCTAAAAAGGAGGATCCTGCAAGCGGCCAAACCCTAGTCCGAGATTGTAGGAGTGCATGGCAAGCAAACAGGACCTATATATACAACAACTTATTCATCGCCGAGGGCGGAGAAAAAAAACCCTAGACTCTACTTATCGACAGGCACAGATTTATCTCCACCATCATCCCATTTACCGACTGAAATATCCGTATTGCTACCATGATCCTTATTTTCAATCGAAACCTTCATGCAATCTAGTGTTTTAATAGATTTATGGTCAGTGTATTCATGTAACGGAGAAGAGAGATCAATAAGACGAATTCCAATTCAATTTCACGTATTCTTTATCATGCATGCATTGACAGGGACCTAGTCGGTATCGAACCACTTGATACCCCTCCGGCCAGGATCAATCTCGATCTTGACCCTTTAAAGTGGTTATTTGGATTATCGTCCTTTTAACGATTTTCGGATAACACTTTTGGCGCCGTCTGTGGGGAACCTTTTTTCCCAACCATTGTTTAGCAACAGCCTACTTCCACCCAGAGATATTCGGAATGAGACTCCGGTCCTCCCAGGGTCGTCCCGAGCCATCAGGGCTCCAATCCCTTGCCTCCACTGAAAGAGCTCAGAGACGGGGTAAGGGCATTAGGAGCGAGAATCCTCCACCAGTGCCCCCACCGGCTGCAGACCCTATCCCTCAAAATCCTGCTGAGCAAGAGGTCAACCGAGATGTCTTAGAACAGCACGCCGCAGCCTACGTAGAAGCGATCCGGCTCCGGATGATAGCCCAGGGAATCCCATTTGAAGCGGCCGGGATCCAGGACGATGTCAGACCAAGCACTCGGGCTCCAGTCTTCGACCGATTGGGCCCCCCTCTCCCAGTCCGACAGGCGGATCTCAGACCACGACTGGTAAAATCCACGATTGAGGTTCCTCCCAGGAAGATTCAATCTCCACCAAGACCGCGGTCCAAGGAGAGGGAATCCCGTCCCAACTCTGAAGAAAGTGCCAAATCTCGGAGGATTTCCAAGGAAAGGCATCAAAGGGTTAAGCGGAAGGAGGTAGTCATCGATTCGGAATCTTCGGATAATGAAGTTTCAGTAGCTCGATCCGGAACCAAGAAGTCTCAGCGCCTGGAGGACCAGATGACGAGGATGGCGAAGGATTTGGAGCAGTTAAAGAAGGGAAAGCATCAGGGGATCCAAAAGAATCCTTTGGGCGAGATGAATGCACCATTCTCCAAGAGAGTTAGGGAGGCGGGGCTACCCCCCAAATTCAGGATGCCTTCAGAAAAATATTCTGGAACAGAAGACCCCGTCAGCCACCTGGAAAGCTTCGTACACCAGATGGAGGTCCAGAGTGCAACCAGGATAGCCATGTGCAGGATGTTCCCTTCAACTCTAACAGACTGTGCCAAGACATGGTTCAGAAAATTGCCACCAGGTAGTGTTGATTCTTTCTCCAAACTTACCAAAGCTTTCTGTGCACAGTTTCAGGGAATCAAACCCCGTCCCAAGGATCCTATCCTACTGCAGTACGTAGTTCAAGAACGAGGTGAAACTCTGAGATCTTATGTGGAGAAATTCCACAAAGAGGTCGTCCAGATGGGTGTGTTCAACGAGAAGGAAACGTTAGCAAATTTCCGGAGGAATTTGTGGGCTGGCAGACTGTTCCGATCTTTCGCCAAGCATCCTCCTGAGACGTACCAGGAAGCCTACAATCGGGCTCTGGAACAGGTGGACATTGAGGAACAACTCCGGATTAAGATTGAACATGATGAAGCCCGGTTAGCACCACGCCCTAAAAAGGAAGCTCCAAAACCTGCCCCAGCTAGGAAGTTTCAGAATCAACCTCCAAACCGGTCGACATACAGGCCGCCTCCTATTCCTTAGTACCAAGAGAGGTACCCGGTCAGGAGGTCGCCCCCCAGAGAGCTCCCCTTGAAGGATGTATCCAGAATAACGAGAGAGGAAGAAGGATATAACCACTATACCCCTCTCAATGCATCACGGGAAACTATCTATCTCGCCATTCGAGACAAGGGTCTACTCAGAAAGCCGGTTCCCATAAAAATCCCGGTAGACAGGAGGAATCAGTACAAGTATTGCGACTTCCATGAAGACGTGGGGCACAACACCTCAGAATGCTACAGTCTCCGCAATCAGATAGAAGCACTGGTAAGGGGAGGACTCCTAACCGAATTTTTACAACAGGTACGAGATAGCATCAAAGAAGGAAAGCAGGTTCAAAGCGGGATGCAAGAAGCAGCGGAAAGGAGGAGAGAAGGAGAAAAGGATCTAATGCAGCAGATCCAGGTGATTCACACCATCAGTGGGGGCCCCACCTTGGCTGGAACCTCCAACAATTCAAGGAAGAACCACGCAAGGAAGATTCCCAGGCTTAACACTAACCATGAGATACTGAAGGTCAATGGCGGACCCCGGGATCTATCCCGCTCGACCAAGATCATCTTCACGGAGGAGGATGTCTTCAATACGGTACAGCCACATGATGACCCCATGGTCATAACAGTGCAGATCGCTAACTGCCTAGTACACCGCGTCCTGATTGATACGGGAAGCAGCGTGGATATTCTGTTCAAGGGGGCTCATGAGCAGCTTAACCTGAAGAATTCTTGCTACAACAGTTGCACCTCTCTACTATACGGATTCACAGGGGACTCCGTAATGCCGATGGGAACAAAGATACTGCCAGTGATAGTCGGAGAAGCTCCTCTTCAGCAAAACATAATGATGGAGTTCGTCGTGGTGGACACCTCATCTGCGTACAATGCAATTTTAGGAAGGCCTTTCTTATCAGGGATTAGAGGAGTACTGTCTATCTACCACAACGTGATGAAGTTTCCAGTAGGATCGGGAGTAGGAGAAGTAAGAGGAGACCAGCAGGCAGCCCGAAACTGCTATGCGGTATCAACTAACCCCGCTGCATTGGCTAAGCAATGCGCATCAGTGGCCAGCTACCCAAGTCAGAGAACGACAGAGCAGGATGATTATGTTTTAGAAGAAGGAGAGGTACCAGACATAATCGTGGAAGAGTCAGAAGAAGGAGAGCGAGGTTGGGCCAGTGGGAACCCCGTGGAGCAGCTAGAGGAAGTCCAGATCCGGAGGGAGGACCTAACAAAGACAGTAAAAGTGGGAGAAGGTCTGGACCCGGAGGTGAAGAGTAACTTGATAGAGCTTCTTAAAGAGTATAACGATATCTTTGCTTGGAGTCATGATGAGATGCCTGGCATTCCCCTTAGCCTGGCTTCCCATAGGCTGGCAGTGGATGCAACTTTTAAGCCGGTGAAACAGAAAAGAAGACACTTCAACACAGAACGGAATGCCGCAGTCCAAGAAGAAGTTGACAAGCTCCTGAAGGCCGGATTCATCAGGGAATCCCGGTACCCTGAGTGGATCGCTAACGTGGTCATGGTAACCAAATCCAACGGAAAGTGGCGGATGTGTGTGGACTACACCGATCTCAATCGGGCTTGCCTCAAAGATAGCTTCCCTCTACCAAAAATAGATCAGCTCATTGACTCCACTGCAGGAAATAAGCTCCTAAGTTTCATGGACGCTTTCTCGGGGTATAATCAAATCATGATGCATCCTTCAGATCAAGACAAGACTAGCTTCATCACAGGACAAGGTCTCTACTGTTACAAGGTAATGCCATTCGGACTCAAAAATGCAGGTGCCACTTACCAGCGCATGGTGAACAAGCTATTCAAGGAACAAATAGGAAGGTCCATGGAGGTATATATAGATGACATGATCACAAAATCTCCAGAAGCAAGAC
This sequence comes from Acer campestre, assembly GCA_954870605.1. Classification (NCBI taxonomy): domain Eukaryota; kingdom Viridiplantae; phylum Streptophyta; class Magnoliopsida; order Sapindales; family Sapindaceae; genus Acer; species Acer campestre. The sequence continues at coordinate 9,216,760 of OX940803.1, read as the reverse complement.
GGCATGCAGGGGACTTACGCCAAACCTTCCAGGTAATAAGGCAGAACCAGATGAGGCTGAACCCCGCTAAGTGTGCATTCGGAGTAGCAGCAGGCAAATTCTTGGGATTCATGGTGCATGAAAGGGGAATCGAGGCAAATCCGGAGAAGATCAAAGCCATTTTAGATCTCGAGTCTCCTACAAACCTCAAGCAGGCGCAAGGTTTAACCGGACGGGTAGCGGCTTTGAACCGGTTCATATCCCGATCCACCGACAAATGTCTCCCTTTATTCAAAATCATCAAGCAGGGGAAAAAGATGAAGTGGGATGAGCAGAGCGAGCAGGCCTTTCAGACTCTAAAGGGATACCTGTCAAGCCCTCCGCTATTGGTAAAACCAATCCCGGGTGAAGAACTCCTACTCTACCTAGCAGTTTCTGAAGTAGCAACTAGTGGAGCCTTGGTGAAAGAATGCAGTGACGGGGTGCAGAGGCCAATCTACTACGTGAGTCGGGCTCTTACAAAGTCCGAGAAGAATTATACCTTGCTAGAGAAACTCGCCTATGCCTTAGTAACAACATCCAGAAAGCTCCGGCCTTATTTTCAAGCCCACACCATCGCGGTCGTCACAGATCAGCCTTTGAGACAATTTCTCCAGAGACCGGATATTTCAGGCAGACTGGTTCTGTGGGCCCTAGAGCTCACACAGTTCGACATCAAGTACAAGGCGAGAACCACGATCAAAGCTCAAGCCCTGGCGGACTTCGTAATGGAGTTTGGCCCGACCCTGAACCAAGGCGTGTCGGCAGACCCAGACCCGGATCAAGCCCTTCTGGAATGGCCCATAGACAACAAGATATGGATTCTTTACACGGATGGAGCATCGAACCAGTCGGGGTGCGGAGCCGGGATCATCTTGATCGACCCCGCGGGAATTGAAGTAAGTCATTGCTTCAGGTTTGAATTCAGAGCCACCAACAACGAAGCGGAATATGAGGCTCTGCTAGCAGGAATGAAGGTAGCAGGGGCTCTGGGGGCTGAGTATCTTCAGATCAAGAGCGATTCACAACTAGTGGTCAACCAGGTGACAGGAGTATACCATGCAAAAGGTGACAACATGATAGCCTATCTGGCTAAAGTTCAGGAGGCTATGAAGAAGTTCAAAGGTGTAAAAATAGAGCAAGTGCCTAGGGAGAAAAACCATCGCGCAGATGTTTTAGCCAAGATTGCCACAGGAGAGGGACACGCTTTACCAAAAGGGGTACCCCTTCAATTGGTTCCTTTCTCCAGCATAGCAAAAGAGGCAGAAGTCCTCCCAGTAAGCCGCCTCCCGTGTTGGATGGATCCAATAGCAGACTATCTCCAAAGCGACATTCTCCCAGCAGATCCGGATCAAGCCCGTCGGCTCAAGAGAACAGCTACCCGGTACTGCTTGGTAGAAGGACACCTATATCGTAAGGGGAAATCTCTCCCTCTGCTCAGGTGTCTGCATCCCGATGACGCGCACTGGGCGCTCAGTGAAGTGCATTCTGGGGATTGTGGTAACCATGTGTCAGGAGAAACTTTGGCTTACCAGGTAGTCAGGATGGGTTACTACTGGCCGACTATACACCAGGACGCAAGGCAGTTCGCGCGATCCTGCGAGGCTTGCCAGAAAACAGCCAACCTTCATCATCTCCCTTCAGAGAGGCTCTCCTCAATCAGCACTCCCTACCCCTTTGCCATCTGGGGACTAGACTTGATCGGGCCACTTCCCACTGCACCCGGCCAAGCCAAGCACGCAGTAGTGGCGATAGATTACTTTACTCGGTGGGTGGAAGCTAAGGCACTCACCCGGATAACCGAAGAAAAGACCACCAACTTTGTCAAGGAACACATAGTCTGCCGATTTGGCACCCCGATGGCCATCATTACTGATTTGGGAAAGCAATTTGACAATGCCAACTTCTGAGAATTCTGTGCAGACCGGAGGATCAATCTCCGATTTGCTTCGGTGGCCCATCCTCAAACCAACGGGCTAGTTGAAGCAACCAACAAGACCATTAAGAAGCTCCTAAAGAAAAAGCTCCAACAGAAGAAAGGATTATGGGTGGCAGAATTACCCAATGTACTTTGGGCCTACAGAACAACTAGGCGGACAGCAACCGTAGAGACCCCCTACTCCCTGGTATTTGGGGCAGAAGCGGTCTTGCCCATCGAACATAAGCTCATATCTTTTCGGGTTCAAAATTATGAGCCAGAAGATAATGAGGCCAAGTTGAGAGCTAGCTTGGACCTGCTGGAGGAAAAACAAAGCAAGGTCGCACAGAAGGTGGCCGTATACCAGAGCAAGATAGCCCGACACTTCAACAAGAAGGTGAGGACCCGAAATTTCAAAGAAGGAGACTTGGTTCTCAGGAAGGTGACCCAGAATACAAGAAGGAGGTCTGACGGGGTACTAGCCCCTAACTGGGAGGGCCCATACTTGGTTAAGGCATCACTCCGGGGTGGTGCTTACAAGCTCGAAGACATGGAGGGTTACCCGGTGGATCATACATGGAATGCCGATCACCTTCGAAAATTCTATCCTTAAGAAACTGTGCTTGTACCTAGCGGAATGCTTGCCCCGAGTTTATATTTGTACCGTTTGGGAAATTAAATAAAAGCAATTCTTTCTTCTATATGATTCTCCTGTGTTCCAATGCCCGATTATCTCCTACTGGTATCACCTACAGAATCATCATCACGGAATCGCCTAAAGGCCAGGAGAACTACATAGTACTCCTGATGCCTTAGACGGGGCCAACCCTGCTAAGAGGATCTCCATTATTAAAGCGCCTTAAGACCAGGAAATAGCCTCAGGGCGCTCCTGATGCCTTGGACTGGGTTAAGCCCGCCAAGAGGATCTCCATTGTTAAAGCGCCTCAAGACCAGGAAATAGCCTAATGGCCCTCCTGCTGCCTCGGTCGGGGAATACCCTCCTCCAAGAAGCCTGGTGCTAAAGTGGCCTTAGTTGCCTACCAGGACAGATTACAGTAAGAGTCGGGCTGCCTCGGGGTACCTGATTCCTTACTTCGCCTCGAGACCAGGAAATAGCCTCAGGGCGCTCCTGATGCCTTGGACTGGGTCAAGCCCGCCAAGAGGATCTCCATTGTTAAAGCGCCTCAAGACCAGGAAATAGCCTAAGGGCCCTCCTGCTGCCTCGGTCGGGGAATACCCTCCTCTGAGAAGCCTGGTGCTAAAGTGGCCTTAGTTGCCTACCAGGATAGCCTTGGTCGGGGAATACCCTCCTCCAAGAAGCCTGGTGCTAAAGTGGCCTTAGTTGCCTACCAGGACAGATTACAGTAAGAGTCGGGCTACCTCGGGGTACCTGATTCCTTACTTCGCCTCGAGACCAGGAAATAGCCTCAGGGCGCTCCTGATGCCTTGGACTGGGTCAAGCCCGCCAAGAGGATCTCCATTGTTAAAGCGCCTCAAGACCAGGAAATAGCCTAAGGGCCCTCTTGCTGCCTCGGTCGGGGAATACCCTCCTCTGAGAAGCCTGGTGCTAAAGTGGCCTTAGTTGCCTACCAGGATAGCCTTGGTCGGGGAATACCCTCCTCCGAGAAGCCTGGTGCTAAAGTGGCCTTAGTTGCCTACCAGGACAGATTACAGTAAGAGTCGGGCTGCCTCAGGGTACCTGATTCCTTACTTCGCCTCGAGACCAGGAAATAGCCTCAGGGCGCTCCTGATGCCTTGGACTGGGTCAAGCCCGCCAAGAGGATCTCCATTGTTAAAGCGCCTCAAGACCAGGAAATAGCCTAAGGGCCCTCCTGCTGCCTCGGTCGGGGAATACCCTCCTCTGAGAAGCCTGGTGCTAAAGTGGCCTTAGTTGCCTACCAGGATAGCCTTGGTCGGGGAATACCCTCCTCCAAGAAGCCTGGTGCTAAAGTGGCCTTAGTTGCCTACCAGGACAGATTACAGTAAGAGTCGGGCTGCCTCGGGGTACCTGATTCCTTACTTCGCCTCGAGACCAGGAAATAGCCTCAGGGCGCTCCTGATGCCTTGGACTGGGTCAAGCCCGCCAAGAGGATCTCCATTGTTAAAGCGCCTCAAGACCAGGAAATAGCCTAAGGGCCCTCCTGCTGCCTCGGTCGGGGAATACCCTCCTCTGAGAAGCCTGGTGCTAAAGTGGCCTTAGTTGCCTACTAGGATAGCCTTGGTCGGGGAATACCCTCCTCAAAGAAGCCTGGTGCTAAAGTGGCCTTAGTTGCCTACCAGGACAGATTACAGTAAGAGTCGGGCTGCCTCGGGGTACCTGATTCCTTACTTCGCCTCGAGACCAGGAAATAGCCTTAGGGCGCTCCTGATGCCTTGGACTGGGTCAAGCCCGCCAAGAGGATCTCCATTGTTAAAGCGCCTCAAGACCAGGAAATAGCCTAAGGGCCCTCCTGCTGCCTCGGTCGGGGAATACCCTCCTCTGAGAAGCCTGGTGCTAAAGTGGCCTTAGTTGCCTACCAGGATAGCCTTGGTCGGGGAATACCCTCTTCCGAGAAGCCTGGTGCTAAAGTGGCCTTAGTTGCCTACCAGGACAGATTACAGTAAGAGTCGGGCTGCCTCAGGGTACCTGATTCCTTACTTCGCCTCGAGACCAGGAAATAGCCTCAGGACGCTCCTGATGCCTTGGACTGGGTCAAGCCCGCCAAGAGGATCTCCATTGTTAAAGCGCCTCAAGACCAGGAAATAGCCTAAGGGGCCTCCTGCTGCCTCGGTCGGGGAATACCCTCCTCTGAGAAGCCTGGTGCTAAAGTGGCCTTAGTTGCCTCCCAGGACAAACCTACAGTAACATCGGGGAAACTCATCGGGATGCTTCACTCTTTATTTTCCCGCTTGCTACCCCGACAGCGGACCAGCAGTCAGAAAGGAACTTAGAAGTTCATCCTCAGCAGGACGAATTGTTCGTAAGGAGTAGGACTTCTCGAATGACTTCTATAACACTTTATACTGTGATGCGTTTAAGGGAGTCCGATTAGAGGAAGATATGATTTTACTCCAGTGGTACTTACGGTTATACGCATATATTCTATCTTTATTACCCATCGGGGTCCAGTCATCATTCTTGTTATTCATCGGGGTCCAAGCATTCAACAGGATTCCAAGCATCAACAACTTTAGATACAGTGGGAGTTTTCTAAGTGCAAAGTAAACAAGACACAGTATTTAGTATTTAGAAAAGCTGCTATATTTATAAACGGGGTGCCCCATTCCCCAGTCGGGCTACAAAAATTTTCAATAATGAAGGGAGGCCAGACTAAACTTCTTTTTCCTCCTCTGGATGCTCTTCTTGGCCAGCTGCCCCTTCTCCCAAAGGCTCAGTTGCTGCATCGTTGTGAGCCACCTCCATGGCAGAAGACCCAGACTGAATCCCTTCAACCATAAGGGCCTCGGATCTAGCTGGCCCATCGCCTTCCTCCACAATGACTACTCCCGTAACCGACTCGGGGTCCACCATTTGCTCTTCAATGGCAGGAGGATCTAGATCCGCTCCCTCCGCGCCATCTTGTTGGACCCCAGCAGCCACGACGGCTTCTTGACCCGGGTGAGCCATTTCCTGTGGAGGGGCCTCAGCCTCTTGATTCCCTCCAGCTAACCGGGCAGCCTTAGCCATAATTTGCTCCCGGTCCCAGTTCAAGGTTGCCTTGAGGTCGAAAGAAGGAGGCAAAGCTGTGGCTACCTCATAGCAGGCGGCGAAATAACCATCATCGAAAGAGGGCCCCTGGTGGGCCTCCAAATCCTCTAAGGCCTCCCGTAGAAGCTGGTTCTCATCTGACAGCAGCCTCTTTTCAGCTTTTATGCGATCCCTCTCCTCTCTGCGGCGCAAGGACTTGATGGTTTCTATGTCTAAGCAACGCTCAAGGCGTCTGATAATCACCAAGCCCTCCTGGCGCGCTTCTTCTGATGCCCTAGCCTCTTGAAGTAAAGGGGCCACGTTTTGTTGGGCCTGGACTAGCTCCTGCTGAGTTTCCTCTAACCTCGCTTGGAGGCTGATATGAGCTTTCTTCAATGTCAGCAGCTGTTTCTCCATGGCCAAGGCAAACTTGAAACCCTGCAAAAAGAAAAAGAGTCAGTACCCGGCAGAAGGAAGAAATTAAGTAGCAAGAAGGGAGTAAAAGTTTACCTCAGCCAGAACCGAAACCCCCTTGGTGACCAAGATGCCTGTAGGAAGCTCGGCCATATCTGTCAAATCTCCACCGGGGCAGGTGGCCGCGAATCTAGACACCACCTCGTCAAAAGCATCATTCCCTGACCCCGATCCTGAGGCTACACCAGCATCAATAGTAGAAGTGTGGACAACTGTTTCCTCCAACGGGGCCCTCACAGGATCCGCGAGAAGAGCTACAGCAGGAGGAGGAGCAGAAGAGGTTTCAGTGGTGGAGACTTTCTTCTTCTGAGCCGGCCTTTCAGAGCTTCGGGCCCTAGCTGCCCTAGCTAGCAATGCCGGGATCCTCGAACGGGAGGGAGGAGTAGAAAGGTTGCGAGCGGGAGCCTTAGCTTTAGACCCTGATGGAGCAGGAGTAGAGTCAGGAGGTGGGGTGGGGTTGGATCCTTCTCGGACGGACCCCGACCTAGTCCTGGCAGCCGAAGTGGGAGAAGGAATAAGGGAGGAACGAGATAGCAGGGTATTATCTTTACCCCCCGAAGAAGGGAGAGGCCCCGTGGCCATCAGGGGAGCTGATACTGCCAGAAGAAAGGATGTTCAGTAAGAATCAAAAGAAGGAATGTAAACATTAAGAAACAGAGATGGAGGATGCGGTTAACTCACCTGGAGAGGCGGGAGAGATCCTCAGGTACCGTTCCAAGCGGGCTCCCTCAAAGGGATCCAAAGAGGGGAATTGCAGGTTGGTATACCCTCTCTTTAGGATCCTTATTAAAATCTCTCGGGACTCAGGAGCCAAGGTCCCCTTCGCCCACTTGTCCCTCGCGGTAAACTGGGTAGGGACGGGGTACTCACACCCCCCAAGAAGAGCAGTACGCCCCCAATCGCCCTCGACCACCAGCCACTCCTCCTTCCAAGGCGCCGCATACTTCACATTCGCCCCGGGGACGACGAACTTCAAATCATTCGATGCCCTCAGGTAAAACTGACCCCGAGGTACCATGCTCGTAATGTTAAAGAGGAAGCGGAGCTCGTCCAAACCCGGTTCCCGCTCAATATGATCTTTCTCGCACTGCTCCCTCCAGAGCACCAAGAACCCTGTCAGGTGCTTCCAGAAGCCCGGAGAGAGTTGGAGAGGGGCCAATTCGAGCGCGACGAGAGCTCGACGAAGAGTGGGGTGCAGTGGGAGCTGGACTCCACACTCCAGAGCGGCTTTGTGGATCAGCAAGCGGTCTGGAGACGGGGCGTACGAGTCATAGCCTTGGGGAGGAAGGGAGAGAATGATGTATTCCGGGATCTTGTACTCTTCCCGTAGTTGATGGAGCGTATCCATGGTACAAACAGAGTCGGGAATAACCTGACTATCGCGAAAGGCGGCAAAGGATCCCGTCTGAACTCCGACCAGCGCGACATCAGGTCCGTCACTTTCCTCATGGCCACCAGTCTGAAAGGCGCCCGCTTCATCACCAACCAGGACTGGGTCTTCAGGTTGATTATGAAAACCCAACCCAATTCGGGGGTTTCGGGTAAAGCGGCGTCGCTGAGCCTGCGGGGTTTTCTCAGTAGTTGCATCCCCCTCTCGACCCCGTTTTTTCCCCTCTGACGTCAAGGAGTCCGCTACAGCCTTAAGCGCCTCAGCATTGTCAGGCTGGGGAGAGAGGGCGGGATCTGAATGAACGGGGTTCGCCGTTACTGGAGGGTTTTGTTCGTCAAGTTTTTCTTGAGAGGAAGGAAGTTGTGAAGAAGAGGCCATTATAGAAGAAGAAGAGAAGAAGGATTTCTTCGAAAGATTGCGGTGAGAAAGGAGGAAGAAGGTAGAGCAGAAAATTCCTGTATTCAGTCGCGAGTTTGAATGTTTAAGAGAAAGTAAGTAATCACCAGTAAAACCAGTCTATTTATAGAGGAGGAATGATGGTTACTTACTTGGAAACCGGAATCGGTGACCGGGAGGAAGGTTTGAGGCGTTTTCCGCATTAATCGTGCCAAAACGGCTCTTTTTGAAAAAAGGGGAAACCCAATCAACAGTCGACATGTAATCAGTTATAACGGACAAAATAAGGATTTCCTGCTCTTAAGTGGAAACCCGGTCAGACAAGGAAAGTAAGGGGATAAGGTAGAAAATCCTTCAAGCAAACAAAAAGATCCTGACCCCGACCCCGACAAGGTGTCAGTGTCCAAGTCAGGGGGGACTTCTGTTAACCGCCAAAATTGGCGGAGGACCAAAGAAGAATTTTCCACCTCAACACAAGAAGGCTATAACAATACCCAACCCGGATACCACGACAGAGTGGACCCCGGTTAATCCCAACACATGACTCTCTCAGCGGGGTCCATCCCGCCAAGCATCTTAGCTCAACAAAGAAACCGAGAACCAAAAACACTCACTAGAACTCACAGCGAGATCAAGCCCGGCTATAACCGGGCTTCCTATGAACCCTGCTGCACCCCGATACAGCTTCCTATGAACCCCGCTGCACCCCGATACAGCTTCCTATGAACCCCGCTGCACCCCGATACAGAGTTCTACTGATCACCTTACTACAAAGCTGTCAAGATATCCCCCTACTGCCATCAGCAGGATGCTTACTAGATGTAGGAAGCCCGCTAGAGCAGAGGAACACCAGGAAGCAGGATCCTAAACACCAAGAACTAAAAGCTCCACAAAAGAGCCAGTAAAACGTCACCGTACAAAGGAGGTACACTCCTTCCCGCCAGAAAGTCCTAATTTGAGCAGGACATTACAGTAGGAGTCCTACTAGGAAGGTAAGTGATTGACTCCTCCTAGGAAGGAAAGACTGAATTCAGCGCATTAAAGCTCCGATTTAATTTCCTAAAAAGGAGGATCCTGCAAGCGGCCAAACCCTAGTCCGAGATTGTAGGAGTGCATGGCAAGCAAACATGACCTATATATACAACAACTTATTCATCGCCGAGGGCAGAGAAAAAAAACCCTAGACTCTACTTATCGACAGGCACAGATTTATCTCCACCATCATCCCATTTACCGACTGAAATATCCGTATTGCTACCATGATCCTTATTTTCAATCGAAACCTTCATGCAATCTAGTGTTTTAATAGATTTATGGTCAGTGTATTCATGTAACGGAGAAGAGAGATCAATAAGACGAATTCCAATTCAATTTCACGTATTCTTTATCATGCATGCATTGACAGGGACCTAGTCGGTATCGAACCACTTGATACCCCTCCGGCCAGGATCAATCTCGATCTTGACCCTTTAAAGTGGTTATTTGGATTATCGTCCTTTTAACGATTTTCGGATAACAAAAATGTCTGCCATTTGTTCTTCAGACCTGTAATGCATCAACTAAACATCACTATATTTCTCAGCTTCTCTAATTGCATGAAACTTGACATTGTTATGCTTTGTTCTCCCATGCTGGATATGATTCTTGGCAATAGAGAATGCTGGATTGTTGCACCATAATTTTGTAGGTTTCTCTTGCACATATTTCAGGTCTGTTACAACCTTTCTAATCCATTTAGCTTGATTTGGAGCAGCTGCTTCAGCAATGTACTCAGCCTTTGCTGAGGATCGAGCTTGGTTCTTATCAATCATTGTCAACTCCTCCTTCATGGCAAGCTTCCTTTCATCCATTTGAGCAGCTTCTTTATTGCAAGCAGGCTCATTGACCATCAAGTTGCATTTTTCATAAACATTAGCTAGTGACTTTGTCTTCACAATTGGAGAATTAGACTCAGCCACTGCACCATTATCCATAACATATTGATTGCTTGAATCTCCATCAGAAACTCCATTCACATTAGGCTTCTTTTGTAGCCTTCCATTCGGACATGCATCATACAAGTCATATGTGTGACTTGTTGCTAGCACATCCTTGACCATATCATGTTTAGACATAAGACATGCATCATATAAGTCATCTATGCGACTTTTTGCTTGCATGTCCCTGACCATATCCTTCGATTGGAAATTCTTCAATGCATCATGTTTGGAAACAAGTGCTGGGTGATACACTTGATCCAAACTCAATGGAAAACTGTTATCAACCATTTCGACCTTAACAATTTCTACACCACATGAATTAGATATAATGCAACAATTATCCTTAAATAAGCATGCATATCCTTTCTTCAATAATTGAGCAACACTAAGCAAATTCTGATCCAATTCAGGAACCAACAATACATCATAAATTAATTTTGGACCTTTGCTAGTGTTTACAGAGATAGTACCTTTTCCTGTAGCCTGGACCATTACTCCCTTTCCAAGCTTCACTTTGGTTCTGTCATTCTTGTCTAGAGAGGTGAAGAGGCTTGAATCCCATACCATGTGGCTTGTGCAACCACTATCAATATACCATACATCCTTTGAAGCTGAGCAGCTTGCTTGAGAAGCCCTGAACAAGTGATCTTCAGCTTTGGGTTGTTCATCAATGAAGTTGACTTGCTGTGTAGGTTGTGGTTGCATTTGGTTTTGCTTTGATTTACAGAAGCTTTCTTTGTGACCCCATTTCTTGCAATAATTGCACTGGAATTGTTGCTTGCCTTTGTACCAACAATCCTTTGACAAGTGGTTTGTTCTTTTGCAGGTTGAACAAGGCGGAAACTTGCTATTTCCTGCAGATTCTGATGAGCCCCCATCCATCTTGCTTTTTCCCTTGTCAAGGTTCTGCTTCTCTTGATGTCTTGCTTGAAAAACACCTTCAGATACATCATTACTTCTTACAGACATCCTTTGCTCATGAGCTTGCAGCTTACTGATCATTTCAGAAATTGTTAATTTCTTCAGATCACATGATTCTTCAATGGCTGCAACTTTGGCTTCAAATTTTTCTGGCAAGCTTATCAACATCTTCTCCACAACCTTATAATCCTCCACTATCTCATCATATAGCCTCATCTGGTTCACCAAATCTGACAACTTAGAAGAGTAATCTTTGACAGATTCACTCTCCTTCATCTTTAACATTTCAAACTCTCTCTTGAGAGTTAACATCTTCACATTTTTCACTCTTTCACCGCCTTCATACCTTTCCTTCAGCTCATCCCATATTTTTTTGGCTGTTTCCAGGTGCATGATGCTAGTGAAAACAGAGTCTGTTAAGGCTGAATTAAGACAAGTAACTGCCTTGTCCTTCTTCATCTTCTCCTCCTCATGTTGTTTAATTTGAGCTATGGTTGGATTAGCTCTCAATGCAGGAACTTGCTTGTCCTCTGATCGGTCCAAACTCACACGGTAAGACTCTCGCAAGTGTACGAGGTCGGAGTGTACTACAATGGCCGAGTAGGGATCGTTCCCACGAGGACTAAGGATTGATTACCGGTTTTTATCGGCTTATATACTATTTGGACAATTGAAAATGAGAGTTTTTAACTTCTAACAATAAAAAGATTAATTCTAAAGCAAGTAAAACACCAACCACAACTAAAGTGAATGTGATGATATGAGAAAAGTGTGCTAGAACATGAATCCACCTAACTCTTCAATTAACTCTTGACTCACTTAATCCCTCATTTGTGCAAGTATAGATTATAGGTTCGTATTCCCTTAAATCAATCTCTAATCTCTCTCGATGTCTTAGAGATTGTATCCAAACATACATAATATGGATGAACTCATTAAGAATAGTGGAACACATACATGAACCCTATATGCTAGCCTAGTGTATCTCTCACTTTCTAGTCATATATAGTGAATGTTTTGTTTATCTAGTAATCATTCAACAAGATGGCCAATCAAGACAAAAGCATTAAGCATACAAAACATTCATATAACTACACAAACACTTGTAGAGAAACTAAGGAATCATTAACAATAGATTAAGGTTTGGTTTCATCATTGTTCTAGCACAAGAGTATTTAGCTCATATTACACATAAAAACCATACAAAATCTCCAATAAACACAGACCATAACAATTACAAGAAGATAAAAGGTAGAGTTTAAGAGATAAACTAAGATGATGATCTCCTTCTTGCAATGCTTGATCTCCAATGGCTTCCTTATCCAAGAATCACTCCTCCAAGCTCTAAGGTTGATGAAGAACCACCAAAACAGAGAGAAAAGAGAGGTTTTTGCTGGAGAGATTGTGTGTGTGGTCGTTGCTACTGCTCAAGGAAGAAAGGAGTGGGTCTTTCAAAGTCTTCCCTCTCTTCTCCCAATGACAACCAACTCCATGCTTCTTAAATGAAGAGGGCCCACCAAGATTTCCTCATCATTACCTCCCCTCTCTCAGCAAGGGCAAGAGTCAGAGACAAGATCTCTGGTTGGCCGAAATTTGGGGGCCCAAGGATCTGAAAATGGAAACTGAAGTTGACAGCATCGGACGAATTCTGCGCCCTGTTATGCGCCCTTTTCTGCGGCCAAGGGCGCAGAACTACAAAAATATGATCCTCTGATAAGAAAAAATGCGCCCTTCTTTGCGCCCAATTATGCGGCCAAGGGCGTAGAAAGAGGAAAATGTGATCCTCTGCCAAGAAAAATGCGCCCTTCTTTGCGGCCAAGGGCGCAGAAAGAGGAAAATGTGATCCTTTGCCAAGAAATCGGCGCCCTGTTCTGCGGCCCCTAAACGTAAAACCACAAGGGCGCAGAGCGACTTTCTGAAATTGCACATTTGCCCCAGAATTCCTGCATCTTTGCACATAAGCCCCTCTTCTGGAAGGAATCCTGAAACGCTTATTAAATCCGTTAAAAACACGGTTTTACCCGGGATTTGAGCATAAAAGATACAAATAAGGGGGCTACACTTCGTGCAGAAATAAGAGCTATCATCCTCTACTACATACTCCCATAAGCCGAAAGACTTCAAATATGATCTCATTTTTACTACCCAAATCTGGTAGTTTTCCACAGAAAATTGAGGAACATGAAGAGCAGCACTACTTCCAGTGGCCATATCTGCACTCATAAGTGTTTAACACTCACTCTCTAGTGTTTGAAACCTCAAAAACACACAATAATCTGAAAACGAAACCTCACAATCCCTCAAGAAAATTGCTCTGATACCACTGTTGGAAAATCAGGACATCAAACATCCATAAATACCATCAATAGCAACCTTACATACCATCAATAAACATCAATAACCTTCAATAAAATTGTTCTCTGTTGAGAGGAGAAATACAAAGAACTCACACAATATTTTTGCTGAAAAAACTTCAATTCATTCGTTCATTAACATCAATTACAAAAAACTTACAGACATAAAGTTTATATACAAAATACAGGGCCAAGTGCAACCATCAGATCGCACCACATCATCAACATCCAACGGCCAATGTGCTACATTAAATTGGTATCGCCAGACCTTAACCACTAACACAAGTAATTAGCACATTTACCAAAAAGATAATTATCATCTAAAGTCAAATTAAGACATTTCTAGAAATCTAAAAGAAACTAAATAGTAACAACAAATCCAAATTAAACTAAACTAAACTAACATAACTAAATCACAAGCTAAAGAGTATTTGGAAAAGTTTCACATAGCTCAACAGAAACCTTTACACTTGTTTTCTCACATGGTCAATCTGGTGTCCTGCAAAGCAATTGAAAGGAAAGCACTTCTACAGTTCAAAAAAGGCCTTACAGACCCTTCTGGTCGGCTTTCGTCTTGGGTAGAATAAGAATGCTACAGATGGAGAGGAGTGAGGTGCAATAACAGAACTGGAAGTGTTAGCAAGCTCAAGCTCAACAATCCATATCCAGACAATTCTGACAAATTGGGTGGTGAGATAAATCCTTTGTTGCTTCATTTGAAAGATTTAGATTACTTGGACTTGAGCATGAATGATTTCTTAGGTGTCCAAATTCCAGACTTCTTTGGATCACTAGAGAAGCTGAGATATCTCAATCTCTCTGGTGCATCTTTTGCCGGAACTATACCTCAAAGAAAACTTATGGGAAGGTGTCATAACTGAAGCTCATTTCATGAACCTCTCAAGCCCAACAAACTTATCACTGACCAAGCTAACACCAAACAAGCTAAGACCAACATATCCTTGGTTTTATCAATTCTGATTGGATTGCTCCTTTCAAACTCAGATACATCAACATTAGATCATGCCAACTAGGTCCTAAATTTCCAACATGGCTCAGAAATCAAAGTGAGCTGAACACTGTGGTTCTCAACAATGCTAGGATTTCAGACACCATACCAGATTGGTTCTTGCAGTTGGATTTGAAATTGCAAGATCTAGATTTTGCTTACAATCGATTAAGTGGAAAAGTACCAAACTCCATAAGCTTCCTCAATCCATCCAATGTTGATTTGAGTTCGAACTACTTTGAAGGTCGTCTCCCACTCTGGTCATCTAACGTGACAAATTTGTATTTAAGGCGTAAAGTGTTTTCTGGACCAATCCCTAGTAACTTTGGTGAAGCAATGCCCTTCTTGATGGATTTAGATATCTCTTGGAACTCTCTGAACGGTAGCATTCCCATGTCCGTAGGCAACCTGAAGGAATTGTCTACCTTGGTTATCTCACATGATCATTTGTCTGGTAAAATTCCTCATTAGTTTTGGAGTAACATGCCTTTCTTGTTTATACTAGATATGTCGTACAACAATCTATCTAGTTCGATTCCAAAATCAATAAGTTCTCTTAGTCCAGTTAGGTACTTGATACTCTCCAACAACAATCTTTTGGGTGAACTTCCCCCCTCCCTGCAAAACAGCACTTCAATGGACAGTCTTGATCTTGGCGACAATAAACTCTCCGGAAACCTTCCAGCTTGGATAGGAGAAAGCATGCCATCATTGTCAATTTTACATTTGCGATCCAACTTCTTCGGTGGGAACATACCTTCTCAAATATGCAGTCTTTCTACTCTTCACATATTGGACCTGTCACACAATAATCTATCAGGATTCATTCCTCCATGTCTAGGAAACTTGAGTGGTTTGAAAGTTAAACCATCAGAAACACAGCAATACGAGGGAAGCTTGGAAGTTGTGACAAAAGGGAGAGTTTACGAATATTACTTCACTCTTTACCTTTTTAATAGTATAGACCTGTTAGAAAATAATCTATCAGGAGAGATGCCAACAGAGCTTACAAGCCTTATTCATCTGGGCACCTTGAATTTGTCTTGGAATCATTTGACAGGAAAAATACCGTTACAGATTGGAAACTTGGAATGGTTAGAAAATCTGGACCTGTCAAGGAACAAGCTTTCTGGCCATATTCCACCGAGCATGCCTTCACTGAGATTCTTGAATCACTTGAACCTGTCATACAATAACTTATCCGGGGAAATACCATCAGCCAACCAGTTTCAAACGCTCATCGATCCATCAATTTATGAGGGCAACCTAGCACTTTGTGGGTATCCGTTACTGAAAGAATGCCAAGGAAGTGATAAAACAGCTCAAGTTCCTGGTGGAGATGGTGAGGTAAAAGATGATGAAGATGAAGATGGAGGTAAATTTGACAAGCTGGGGCTTTTCACAAGCATGGGACTGGGTTTCATTGTCGGCTTCTGGGGAGTTTGTGGCACTTTGATCATCAAGAAGTCTTGGAGATATGCTTATTTTCAGTTTCTTGACAGAACAAAGGATCGGGTTGTTGCGATTGTCTTGAAAAACTTTGCTTGTCTGAAGAGAAAACTCTCATAGATGAGAGGAACCTGTTAAAACTCAAATGTAAACAAAAAATTACGAGCAAGTATTTGTAATAGAAAACTCTCCTTTGAGCAATGTTTCAAATAATATTCGAGCATAGTTTTTCAACCTGTTGAGATATTGCAAACCTTTGTGTGATACAATTAAACCATTTAAATGTTTGATAATGAGATTTCAGGTGCAGATTTTTCTTTAATTTCTTACAGTCTTTATGAAAAGTGAATAAACTAGCAATTGATTAAACATAGACTAATTCAAAGACTCAAAATGCAAACAAAAATAAACATTTACATAATTGATTAATTTTATGGGATAAACAACTCCAGATAAAAACTTTTTTTGAAATATTATATTAATTCAAAATTTGGACCAGTGATGGATTCAAACCTAAAACTTTACGGTGCAAACCTAAAACTTTACAGTGCAACTGTGCAAGAATGAGGGTTAAACCATTAAGTAAACTTGTTTCGGAAGAGTTATTTATTTATTATAAAAACAAATAGAGGAAATACCCCTTTTAAACCAAAAATTAAGGGTCTTTATTGGTTTTAGCCGGAATTAGTAAATTGATTGTTTTTGTCAAACAATCCACTGAAAAGACATAATTGCCCCTCATTATTTTTCAAAACCTCTTCTCTCTCCTTGTCTCTCTCATTATTTCTGCAGAATTTTTTTTATTTCTTTCTCTCTCACGAGTTCTTCTTCTTCTTCTCCTTCGTCTTCTTCTTCTCTCCTTCTCCTTCTTCTTCTTCTTCTTCTTCTCCTCCAGGTTTTTTTTTTTTAAAATCAGAATTTTTTTAAAACAAAAATTTTCAGATTTCGTTTTTTTTCAAAGAAAATTTCCGATGGGTTTCCGATGGGTTTTTCGTGCGATGGGTTTTCCGATTTGACCACGATCTGGTCCAGATCGAGCGACCCAAACCCAATTTTTTTTTAAAAAAAATCAGTTTTTTTTTTTTGTTGAAAATTTCCGGATTTTAAAAAGGTTTGGATTTGAGTATTGTTTATTTAAAAAATTTCTAATTTTGTTTTGTTTAAAAAAATTTCAGTTTTTTTTTTATTATTATTATTTTGAAAAAATTCCAGATTTTAAGTTTTTAATTAGGGGTTGAGTGTTAGAGCATCTCCAATGCAAAAGTGACTTGCATACCAATAATTATTGACATGGCAACAATGTCAAGAGACTTGCTTCCTATGTGGCATAAAAATAGACTTGATAGACAATCAACTCAAAATTTGGTCTCCAATGCTTCTGTCTAAAACACAATTTTTTTAATGGCGTGTCCATCTTTTTTTTCCTATTTTATTTTTTATTTTATTTTCTTACCAAAAATATATGGAAAATTAATATTAGTTTTAAATATTTGCTGAGTCAACCTAAAAAATAGCTGTGCAACAGGCCGTCTGAAAGTGGACGGTCACGTTGATAATGTCTAATACTTTTTTTGCCACGTCAACTTAAGGTTGAATATGCACGGTTGCATTGGAGACACAATTATTAACATAACGTCTATTTATCCTACGTGGCATTTTTTTTTTTTTTTTTCACAAGCCACATTTGTATTGGAGATGCTCTTAGTTGTTGATTTTAAGGGTGGTTGTGGTTGTGCTTAAGTTTGGGTATTGTTTGTTTACAAAATTTCCAGATTTGGTTTTGTTTAAAATTTTTTCTAAACAAATGGGTAGATTGTGTTTAATAGTGTGTTACTGGTGTGTTTAAATGGTTATGACTGATGTGTTTAATTGTGTGTTATTGGTGTAGTTGATTTTAATGATGATGGTTGTGAATGGAGTTGTTTTTTTTTTTTTTTTTTTTTCCAGATTTTGTTCAATTAAACACACTAGGCCACTGATTAAACACACCAGGCAAAAATGACTAAACACACCAGGGAAAATGAATTTGTTAACTGCCTTTTCTGGCAGAGGACCAAAGAAGAATTTTCCACCTCAACACAAGAAGGGTATAGGAGTACGAACACCATCTGGCTACCCCGACAAAGTGGACCTCGACTGATCCGAGTGCACATCCCCTCCAACGGGGTCCAACCCAGCCTTCTTCCAGTTTATTTCTTAGGACCCCGCCAGCATCTTAGTTCAGAAATATGGCCACGAGCCGGACTTCTCACTAGAACTCACAGCGAGGTCTAGCCCCGCTAAGACCGGGCTTCCGCTGGACCCCGCAGCACCCCGCAGTACCCCGCTAGACCCCACGGTACCCCGCAGGACCCCGCAGTACCCCGGTACCCCACAGTACCCCACAGTACCCCGTACCCTGTGACTGGTCCTCCAAACTCCTCCCGACTACCTGGCTTAGAAGGCATCAATAAAGGAGGTCGTAATACCAAGGAAGAGCTTGACCACACCAAGAGTTTGAGTAAACAAGGAAATTGCCTTGTTTCCCGCTATTCAAGAGTCCTATATTAAAGAGGAGTCAACTCTTTCAATTCTAAAAGGAATCACTTGATTCTGGGGAATCAATCCCACGATCTTCTCGCCTATTAACATGGAAACGCCCCGTAAATTGCTAGGTTACTGGATTGAATTTAGGGGAGTGAGCAACAAGAAATAAGACCTATATATATGACATGATTTTCGACAGTGAAGGGGGCTTCTTTGGCGAGCATCTTCTTTTTGGCTTCTTTTCGCAGAGGTGGCTGGGGGCTTCTTCCCCAACAAGGCTACCTTTTATTCTTCTTTTCTACTGGTTAGAGGAAAGGGCCGATGCCCAAATATTATTGTAAGCTCTCTGAAGCACTTATGTTGTATTATTCTCCTACTTGTGTAAGCTCCCCGGAGCACGCCTTATTGATAAATATATAAATGATTTCTTTCCGCCGGATACTACCTAGGGGTTTTTCAGCATATGATCATGCGTGATGCTTTTTCCCCCTAGGCCAGTCCACCTTCTATCAAAAAGACTTGTCATTCTCTCCCTCGTATCTATTTTATTACACATGTATGTAAGTTTATCATTGAAGAGCTCCTATCCCATATCCTACTTGCTTGCTTGCTATCCGGGTCGGGGAATCACAATGGAGATCTAGAAAAGAGTATGGGATGCGGGATTCGGGATACGAGGTATGAGGGACGGGACACGGGGTGCCGAGTACCGAACGCGGGGTATCGGGGTCCATAGAGAGGGATCACAACCCTTACTCCGACATGGGAACCCCCAAGCGCCATCTTCTCCATGTGCTTGAAGCCCCGACAGTCGGGATGATATTTTCTCCTACCTACTGCACCTCACTCCAGAATCTTTTACTCGTACAAACCATGGTACCTAGAGGTACCTACCCCGCTGCAGCCTGCCAGGTAGCAGTTTGAGGGTGTTAATTGAAGTTCCTCACCCAGAGCGAATTTACGGTTAACAGAATTAAACACACCAGCCAAAAAGGAATTAAACACACCAGGTAAAACCGACTAAACACACCAGACAAAACCGACTAAACATACCAGACAAAACTCATTAAACACACCAGGGCAAAAATAATTAAACACAACAGCCACCAATCAAACACACTAGGCAAAACTCATTAAACACACCAGACAAAACTCATTAAACACACCAGGGCAAAACGAATTAAACACACAAAGCAAAATGAATTAAACACACTATGGCAAAACGAATTAAACACACAAGACAAAACGATTAAACACACCAGGCAACCCAAATAAACACACCTGGTGTGTTTAGTCGTTTTTCCTGGTGTGTTTAAGTCATTTTTGCCTGGTGTGTTTAGTCCTTTTTGCCTGGTGTGTCTAGTCGTTTTTGTCTGGTGTGTTTAGTCTTTTTTACCTGGTGTGTTTAATTCATTTTTACCTAGTGTGTTTAGTCGTTTTGGCCTGGTGTGTTTAGTCGTTTTGGCCAGTCATAAACACAATAACCACCCTTAAACCTAGATCGGACGGCCGACAATCGGAAAACCCAAACTTAAACACAAGCAAAACTGAAAAAAATTTGTTTTAAAAAAAAAATCTGATTTTTTTTTTTTAATTTGGAAAAAACCGAAAAAGAAAAAGAGAAGAAGAAGAAGAAGGAGAGAAGGTGTGTGAGAAGAGAGGAGAGAAAGAAGAAAAAGAAGAACACGTGAGAGAAAAGGAGAGAGAGAAAGATTCTGTAGAAAAAGAGAGAGATGAGGTTTTTTTTTTTTAAAAAAAAAAGGGCATTTAAGTCCAAAAAGTGGATTGTTTGACAAAAATAAATCAAAATACTAATGGGGCTAAAATCAATAGTGAAAATTGCAAAATATAACCACTCTAATTATAGGAAATTTCTTTTTGACCACATACCTAACTTTAATTATTAATAACCATGTTTTGAAAAAAAAATTCATTGGGTGTCCATAAATTACCAAGATGCCCTTAAACTAATATTTCAATTTTGTTTTGTTTTTGTTTTACTCACTGTCTTCTTCACTGTTCTGTGTTCATCCTTCTCCCTTGTGTTCGTTCTTCATCATCGTCCTACAAATCGATGAGCAATGGCCGCACCATTGTTGGCCTGAAGAAAATTTCACGAAGATTTCACAAAGGTTTGATGTCTGAAGATTTCACAAAGTGTCTTGAAGAAAATATCATTCATCTCATAATCTAGTTTGCTCTAAATCGGTAAGTATCATTCATTTGTTCATTAACTAAGTTGAAAATAGTTAATTTAACATAGGTTTAGCTTTAATGCATGAGTTTATGTGTGTTATGGTGAATAATCGATTTCAATAAAACTTTAAATTTTCCCAAAAGATTTCAAGTTTCACGGGTTCGAAAACCTGAAATCTAGTAACAACTTGGAATGTTGACAAAACTTGAGATCTGTTTTAAAGCATGATTTCAAGTTTTATACCACAGAAAACGTGAAATGTTTAGAAAAACTGGAACTTACAATTTCTTTTGGAAATCATTTTATTTTTCCAGGTAAATGGATTACAGACTGGTAATCAACTATGGTGGGCAGTGGGATGATTTACGATATGTTGGTGGTGATACATTTGTTGAGGTGGTGCCGATTA
This sequence comes from Acer campestre, assembly GCA_954870605.1. Classification (NCBI taxonomy): domain Eukaryota; kingdom Viridiplantae; phylum Streptophyta; class Magnoliopsida; order Sapindales; family Sapindaceae; genus Acer; species Acer campestre. The sequence goes on along the minus strand of OX940803.1, from coordinate 9,196,053 downwards.
ATTTAAAATATTTAGAGTTAGAGAACTTGGTATACCAATTCACCAATTTTGATAGAACTTTGTATGATGTAATCATAACCAGTTTGGTTAAGACAGAGAGTGGTCAACGAAAGTACCGATTACAACGTGACACTGATGTGAGATTCCTTTTACTTGGTCAAACTGTTGTTCCAGAGGTATATGTTGATTTGGTGGAGAAAGTTGCAAGAGATGTTAGGGATCAGCCAGCAGTACCTCCACGGAGATCATCGATTCCTAATGGAGTCCCTGTTGCACCTTCTCCTCCTCCATTTGCAACCGAGTTGGTTCCTACTACCCAACAACAATTTAGATTTCTAGTTGTGCCAGAGATTGAAAGCATGATTTCAAGTTTGTGCCACATATTTAAAGCATGATTTCAAGTTTTATGCTGGAGATTTAAAGCATCATTTCAAGTTTGTGCCATAGAATTAAAGCATGATTTCAAGTTTTATGCTGGCAATTGACCAACCATCTCATCAGGCTCCTCTTCCTATTTCCACCGAGATTCTTGCCACCTGTTAATCAAACTAATCAAATGTGATGTCTGATTTGTTTTTTAAACTCATTTAGGAAAACATTTCAAAGAAAAATCAATTAAACAAAATAATCTATAACAAGTTGTCAAACAAAAATCAATTACAAGTTTGGGAGTTGGAGGCACTCTGGAGTATCTATCTGGAGATTTAAAGCGTGATTTCAAGTTTGTGGTAGATATTTAAAGCGTGATTTCAAGTTTGTGCCAGATATTTAAAACGTGATTTCAAGTTTTATGCTAGACAACTGAAATCAACAAAACCTGCCCACATAACAAACAAACCAGGAAATTTACCAATTCACAAACTAGAGCCATTTAGACATAAACAAAACCTGCCTCAAAATATTATATATCATATATATCTAGAATTAGCAATTTCAAAAATACAATTTAGCAACAACATAGGGAATTCTCCGGGAATAACGTTTAACATCCAAAATATATAATTTGCAACAACAAAGGGAATTCTTTGGGAATAAAGTTTTACATCCATAATATAATATGCAACAACATCCAAAAGTACTCAAATAAGTTTAACTTTTGCGGGAATTCTTTCTCACATAAACCATGTTCTTCACCAACGTAGGGATAGTGTAAGGGGTTTGAACCACTGTTGTTAGCTTCTTAATTCTCTTACTACGCCTTACCACGCCTTACCACGTCCTTCTCCTCATCATTTTGGTTGTCAGCGCCTTGCTGCGCATCAACCTGCTCGTCCTCAACCTCTTGCTCATGTTGAACCACTGATGCTAGCTTCTTAATTCTCTGACTACGTCTTATCATGATCTACTGCTCCTCATCATTCTGGTTTTCAGCCCCTTGTTGCACATCAATCTGCTCATCCTCAACCTCGCCCTCGCCCTCGCCCTCGCCCTCATGTACGTTAACCTGCTCATCATCAACCTGCTGCTCATCGTCAACCTGTTACTCGACCTCAACTTGCTGCTCATCGTCAACATGCTGCTCATCCTCAACCTACTGCTCATCCTCAACATGCTGCTCACCATCAACCTGCTGCTCACCTCTCTCTTCCATGTCATATCTATGCATTGAAGATTCCTAGAAAATATAATTTTGAAATCCTACCGTCGTAACATGCCAACCCTATCCATATCATCTCTAATAATTGTCAAATTAGACAACTTACAATAAATGTTCACTCGAGCATCAAACCAATTATCCTCTGGATGCTTGTAAACCCAATTCTCTCCGCCGTTGGCCATCTGCATTATATTTCAAAAATTACTACAAATTTAAAGAAAGATTTCAAGTTTTATGCTACATATTTAAGCAAGATTTCAAGTTTATGCTACATATTTAAAGCAAGATTTCAAGTTGTATGGCAAAGACTTAAAGTATGATATCAAGTTTTACCAACACATTTCAGTTTAGCAACACATTTCAATTTCAGCAACACATTTCAGATTTAGCACAATAAGTAAAATCTCTAATTCATTGACTAGGTGGTGTCATGACTAGCACATCAACACTCAAAATCTTAGTGCACATTTTTTTTTGATAGGTTATAAAAACCAAGTTAGCATTATGAATTATGATATGTAGCGTGAAAGATAATTTTAAGAAGCTAAAAAGTAAAAAGCATGAAACGAAGACAACTTCTACTCAACTGTCTAAAACCCAAGTTGCACTATTTTCTATAGCCAGGCCAACAAGATGCTTTGACACACTCTTAACATTTGAAAATTTTATAAGCACAAACTATTTTAGAGTTGTTATAATCCACTTCAAAATTTCATGAGATTATGAGCATATAAACCATGATCACATATACACATGCCCTACCAAACCCATCTCATCCAGATTCAAAGTAGCTTAAAAAGGTCCATTAGAACACATTAACACAACAAATAAGAGCAAACCGGAAGGACAAGCATGACCATCAATTCTAGACAGAAACAAAATCAACCAAAAAACCAACCTGATATGAAAGTAACAATCATGTCAACTACAATTGAGTATAATATTGCTGCATTCAGGTTCCAGTAATTCACAGCAGCATTCAACAACTAGCTCATTAAGCTTTCAATAAACTATATTACAACTGAGACAATTTACCCCCACAAATCAAATCAATCTCTTTTCACTTAACAAATTCAATGTCCTTATAATATCAATCTCCATCACACCACGACATGGTAGATGCAACTGAAACCTCCTTCCATTAAAGACTTTTTTTGTTTTTTATATATAAAAGAAAATTGCTACAAATCAATAGTCACCACTAAAAATAAAAAGAATGGTTTATGCCATGCTAGATTTAGCAAGCCAAAAGCATTAATACGTTGCATCATAACATATTAGATATCCGATATTCAATGGATGAAATGACTTTTAACATAAGAAAAGTAATAAGCCTTCGTAGTCATTTTTAAAGCATCTCCAAACAAAGTAGCAACTAACAAGTAACATAATTTTCCAAGCATCATAACATATTTTTCCACTTTTAGGCCGCAGACATCAATTTTATTAATAAAAGGCCACGAAGACAACAGAACACAAGCAGAGGCAACAAAAGTTGTACTGAAATTGCACAAAAGTAAACACAAAAGTTGTCTTCATCAAAACATGAATTAATAAAACGAGTGGCTCTGCTCTATCAAAAAAAAAAAAATGAAACTCCAAAATTCAGTCTCAATTTGTACAAAATACAAGCCCTAACTAGCCCTAACTATTGATACTGTTCTTAATGTTGAAATCAAAACTCTATCAGCCAATTTTCAGCAAACAAAGAGAAAATCATACCTACAAACTGACAAATAATCTTCTTCGGCGATTGGTGGGGTCGTTTCTAGCAACTGGTGGGGTCTGTCTTCTTTGTCGCAGAAAACGACTGCCTGGGTCTCTCTTCTCTCTCACTAAAAACGACTGGTGGGGTTTTCTGGTGGGGTCTCTCTTCTTTCTCGCTGAAAACGACTCTTTTCTGGTGGGGTTTCTCTTCTCTCCCGCTGAAAATGACTGGTGGGTCTCTCCTCTCTCGCTGAAACAACTCTTTTTCTGGTGGGGTTTGTCTTCTCTCACGTTGAAAATGAGTCTTGTCTGATTTGTTTTTGCTTTCTAGGGTATATATATATGTGGGTATTGAGGTAATTTCGTAAAAAGGTGGTTATTAACAATTATAATTTCAAATGTGATTATTAAAAAAAGTTTGATGTTTTGAGTGGTTATTTCTGGTTTTGTCTCAAAACAATAAGCCTCCTTAATTTTTTGCTAGTTTCCATTGTCACCCAAAAAAATATATATATATATGGGGGTCGTGCTAGTCTACTGCTAGATATTTATTCTCACCCGACCCGGTGAACTCCTGAGATATTTATGAGAGGATTTTATCCATTTCCATTCCCGCCACAGGGCAGCAGCAACAGCAGCTGAGCTTCAGCTTGATAGTCGCAAATGCCTCCGTGTCTCCTCTTAACCCGTCCTTCGTCACTGCTCGTCTCCTGCAGCGCCTCCCCTGGCGCGGTAGTGGGAGTGGCGGTGGCTGTGCGCAGTCCTCCTCAACCTCCCTCTCCTCTTTCTCTAGACTCCATAACTACCCTCCCTTCTCTAAGCTGCTCCCTCCAGTGCTCTCACTTCCAATCGTACGCACGCACCCTCAACTTCATTAACTTGTTACTTAATCTTAAACAACAACACTCTTTTATTTCTACTATTTGTTTTTTTGCAGGTGCTCCGGTTGCACGCACAAGTTCAATCTCCACCGCCCGGTTATCGTCGACGAGGCTACTAATTTATTCAAGAATCACGGTGTCTCAGATTTCACTTTCGATACCTGTAGATTGGTATTGATGTAGCGGAAGCTCTATGAGAAAAACCTGCAAGAAACAATTAGATCAACCTACTATTATTCTATTGATCCGCGCACGGATACCAGAATACTAGGCTTCAAATACGACAATCTTCGCGTATGAAGGATGTGTAATTGGATAGTTGGAGAATCATCTCTGAATTTTATTAATCAAAAGCTAATGAAATTGAATGCAATTACAGGAATATAAATAGGCAATAATTAACCTTAACAAAAGAAAACTCAAACTCTGAAACACTTAAACTAATCCTAAATTAAAAAGATTACTGCTGTAAACTAATCCTAACTTAAAAAGAATTCCGCTGCTAATAATCCGAACAATCCGGGACTCCAATTTCTGAACCATCAAGGAACCAATTCGGCCAGCTCATGTGGTCTGCCACAGCGCCAGCTGTCAGCTCGACCCACCTGCCACATCACCTCTATTTGTCTAGCTCACGCCTCCTTTTAGTCCAGCTCACGCCTCCATCCAGCTGGAACATCAGCCTTGCAGCTGAATTCCAGCTGAATCATGACAATAATTAGAAACAATAAAACAAGAAACAGCTCTCTTGGTGTGCATGAAAATTAATGGCCGAATTCGGATATGCTGCAGCCCATTATAGAAGACGGAGTCTTCATAACATTTGTAGGGCTCGTCTTGGGCTTTTCAAAAACATATTATAATAGACAATCTGACCTGATATGCCCTCTGTAAAGGTCCACGAAGTTCAGCTCGTCCAGCTCACGTCTTCGCGCAATAAGATAGATGGCCGAATTTGAGCATGTTGTGATCTGTTATTGAAGATGGAGTCTTTATAACATCTGTAGGGATTGTCTTGAGCTTTCCGGAAACATATTATAATGTTGATTTTGATTTCGTTTGCCCTCTAAAAAGGCCCCTGAAATTTGCCCATTCTGATAGTTTCGACCATTCCAAGTCTTTGCTTCCTTCTTTCCGCACCCTTCGTCTTTGAGTCGATTCCTCCTCTCCATGAAATCCAAACCTTTGTTTTCCGTATCATCATCTTTGCTTGCTGTATCATTCTCTCCAGGTTGGAGAAAATTCATCCTCGAATTTTGGAATGGTATACTGAACACACCAACCTATACGGCGATTGAAAAACATTGTTTCGTAACCAATTAGTTTCTTCTGCACGCGGAGATAGGAATGCACGCCTTACCACCATGGCTGACCCATGTTCTTCAGCTGTGTTGCCACTGTCCAAGACCCTATATTGTTGAATTTGGGTGCTGATTGGTCGCCTATGCCCAAGGATGCCTCCTTGTCGACTTTTGGTGCTGCATGACACTCCTCTTCAACTAATTCTAGTTTGGGATCATCATTAATTGTTATAAAATCAGGGTGTACCATTAACATAGGACCAACATTGCCCTCCACCCAATCTTCATTGACTATCTCCTCTCTATCAAACTGCAGTTCGTCCCTTGTTTTAGCTTCATCTTCATCTTCAAACTGCTGCATCTCTGCACCGGGATGCTGCTCCATCAACAAAGCACCAATGTCGCTGTCCACAAGGTCCTCTTCCATGGTCTCTACTTCGTCAAACTGAGGTTCTTCACCAACTTCCACATCTTTTTCTTGGACTTCCTCATCTTCATCAAATATGGGTTCAGCTCCAATGCTTGCTTCTTCTTCTTCTTCTTCTTTCGTCTCGGCGATCAATACTTTCTTGCCCAATTTCTTGCACTCGGACTGTCTGTGTTCAATTCCACCATAACTGAAGCATCTCAACCCACTTGATGACCTAGTTTGTTGTTTCGGGTTAGCAACTGGGACGTGGAATGACGCCATTGCTGCCCATCGCTGTTCGGCTGGTTGCGCTGCCGCTGTTGGTGCCTGATCGCAGTCCGCCTCCTCTTCTACGTGTGACGGTTTTCTCCACTTGCAAGGTTCTTTGATGGGTTGCAGATACAGTACCTGGGTCAAAGAGTTTCACAACCTCAACGATTTGCGAACGAAGGCCACCGCAATACCTAGATACCAATTGATCTTGAGTTTCTTGAATATTGTTACGCATAAGTAGTTGGTAGAACTCCGTTGTATACTCATCAACTATCTGCTGTCTGCAAACCTTGACGCAATTTTTGGTACATTAATTTCTGAAAGTTGTGGGTTAAAAATTCTGATCATATCTTTCTCTTCATCTTCTCCCAATCTGTTAATTTTGACTTTCCCATTCGAGTCCGTGAGAGCCTGAGTTGCTGCAACCATGCGGCTACCCGTCCTCGAAGCCGAGTTGCCACCAAGGCTACCCTTGCATTCGTTGGCACGTTTTTAAACTCCAAGATCTCCTCCACGACTCCGTGCCAATAGAGGAATTCTTCAGGCGTAAGGTCGCCCTGAAATTCTGGAATAATTGTCCGCATACCCGACTCCCACCGCCGGCTATTTTCATGCGCTCAAGCTTTTCGATGCGCCTGCAGAACCAAGTCTTCCTCGCTGCTCTCCTCATTACTCCCTTCCTTGTCTCCATTCGAACTTAAGTCTAGGGGATGGAAGGTATTTTGGTTGGCCATTAACATAGCGATTTGCTTAGTTAATCGCGAAACCCGTTGCCCCAATCGTGCCATGCGGTCACGTTCGATGGCTTCTTCTACGGGAATCTGGTTAGGTTGTTGTCTCTTCGGCGGCATGTTGATGTCCCGAACGAACACAGCTCTGATATTAAACTGATGTAGCGGAAGCTCTGCGAGAAAAACCTGCAAGAAACAATTAGATCAACCTACTACTATTCTGTTGATCCGCGCACGGATACCAGAATACTAGGCTTCAAATACGACAATCTTCGCGCACGAAGAATGTGTAATTGGATAGTTGGAGAATCATCTCTGAATTTTATTAATCAAAAGCTAACGAAATTGAATGCAATTACAGGAATATAAATAGGCAATAATTAACCTTAACAAAAGAAAACTCAAACTCTAAATCCTAATCAAACTCTGAAACACTTAAACTAATCCTAAATTAAAAAGATTACTGCTGTAAACTAATCCTAACTTAAAAAGAATTCCGCTGCTAATAATCCAAACAATCCGGGACTCCAATTTCTGAACCATCAAGGAACCAATTCGGCCAGCTCATGTGGTCTGCCACAGCGCCAGCTGTCAGCTCGACCCACCTGCCACATCACCTCTATTTGTCTAGCTCACACCTCCTTTTAGTCTAGCTCACGCCTCCATCCAGCTGGAACATCAGCCTTGCAGCTGAATTCCAGCTGAATCATGACAATAATTAGAAACAATAAAACAAGAAACAGCTCTCTTGGTGTGCATGAAAATTAATGGCCGAATTCGGATATACTGCAGCCCATTATAGAAGACGGAGTCTTCATAATATTTGTAGGGCTCGTCTTGGGCTTTTCGGAAACATATTATAATAGACGATCCGACCTGATATGCCCTCTGTAGAGGTCCACGAAGTTCAGTTCGTCCAGCTCACGTCTTCGCAAAATAAGATAGATGGCCGAATTTGAGTATGTTGTGATCTGTTATTGAAGACGGAATCTTCATAACATCTGTAGGGCTCGTCTTGGGCTTTCCGGTAACATATTATAATGTTGATTTTGAGTTCGTTTGCCCTCTGAAAAGGCCCCCGAAATTTGCCCATTCTGACAGTTTCGACCATTCCGAGTCTTTGCTTCCTTCTTTCTGCACCCTTCGTCTTTGAGTCGATTCCTCCTCTCCATGAAATCCAAACCTTTGTTTTCCGTATCGTCTTTGCTTGCTGCATCAGGTATGCATTATATATCTTCCATTTATCAATTAATTTGTTTTTGGACGAATTTTTTTTATAAAAAATTTAGGGTTTTGATGATTCGCTTTGTTGTTAACAGTATGGATGGAGGTGTCGAGCCAAATTGGCAGTACGTGGGACGTCGATGAGCCCTCTGATTGGGCTTTACCAGGAGGGGACTCATAATGTAGCGTATATTCCTGACTGTAAAGGTTTGTAGGATTATAATAATCTTAGGATTGATTTAATTTGGGATTATTAAGTTTATAACTTTGAATTTTGTTGATGTTTTATGTATTTTAATGTTAATTAACCAATTTTACCTGTGCAGCTCACCATCCTGGTATTAATGCTGCTGTTGAGCTATTGAGACAAGGTTCTTTCTTTTCTCTCTTTCGTTTCTTTTCTTCCAACATGTTTTGTTTGGATTTTTACAGTGATTCTAAATCTTCATTTCTGCTTATTTTCGGTAACAATGTTACTTTTTTTTTTCTTTTTTGTTTTTTTCCACTTCTGTGTAAGAAACTAGGTGTAGGTTGATGGAAATGGTAACCCCATTGAGAGAGTGAAGTTAGAAACTTTGATTTTGCTGTTAGGTTTCAAGAAGCAAAAGTTTCACTTATCAAAGTTATAAGTCTATAACCTTTTGCTTTTTTAGGAAAGGCAATTGAGATATTTAAGTTTACCATGGAAGAGAGCTTTTTTGTCTAATGGTGGAAGACTGGTTCTCATCAAGGCAGTCCTGTCTAGTCTTCCAACCATTTTCATGTCAGTGTTTGGTATTCCAGTGGGTGTAGCAAAGCAAATTGAGAAGCTTCAAAGAGATTTTTTCTGGAATGATGGCATTTTAAAAAAGAAAGTGCATGCAGTGGATTGGGTTTCGATCTGTAAACATAAGGAGGGAGGACTAGGGATTGGTAGAATGAGAGATAAAGGGCTGAGTTTTTTTGGCAAAATGGGTGTGGAGATTTAGTAGGGAGCACTCTTCCTTATGGAAGAGAGTGATTTGTGCTAAATATGGCTTGAAGGCTAACGGTTTAGTGTGGGATTGTATTGGTTTAAAATCTTGTTCCGGCTTTGTGAAGTCAATTAACTGATTATTTGATGATGGTCAACGGACTTATAAGGCAATTATGGATGGCTTTCAGGTGATAGTTGGTTCTGGTGAGAACACAAGATTTTGGATGGACTTAAAATGGGACTCTTTTCCATTGCGTTTCCAAGGATCTATGCCTTGGCAATCAATAAAGAGGGTATGGTAAAGGATTTTGGAAGCTTTGTCAACTCAAGATGGGTGTGGGAGGTTAATACGAGGAGAGCACTTTTCGATTGGGAGATTGGGCAATGGAATTGCTTTATGGTTGCTTTAGAAAGCACTATAATTCGGAGGGATTTCCTGGACGTTTTGGCTTGGTCCTACAGCCTGAATGGTGTGTTTTCTATTAAATCATTTAGGAGATGCTTGGAAGCTGAGGCAGTAAGGTGTTATTTCTGTTTGCCCGTTTGTATGGAAGGGGATTTGTCTGCCAAAAGTTGAGGTGTTCTTATGGCAGTTGTTAAAAGGTCGTATTTTGGTGAGAGGTGTTCTTAACAATTTCGGAATGTCCCATTTAAATAGCATTGAGTGTCCGCTGTGTGGATTAGGACCTGAGACGATTGATCATCTTTTTCTTCAGTGTGAGTGTGCATGGTCCTGGGAGTTGTGGGTGGTGGCCATGGGATGGTGGGGGTTTTTTTCTTGCTGTAATGAGTCAGTTTCTGGTTGGATGGAGAGTTGGGCTGGTTTGTGTCCGACTAAGTCAAGGTCCAGGGCTTAGAATTTGTTGTTTTATGCTGTGGTCTGGTCTATTTGGGAGGTGCGCAATGATATTGTGTTTAATGGGAAGTCACTGCATCAGGCTAAGTCTTTAGATTCGGTAAAATTTAGGGTGGTGTGGTGGTTCAAAAACTTTGGCTGTGGTTCTAATGTTGACACTACTTTGCTTCTTTTGGATGTTGAAGGTCGTTGTGTTGACAGTAAATCAGTAAAGGCATTGGATCCAAGTTCTTGGATCCCCCCAGTGGATAATGACCTGTCGTTTAATGTGGATGGCTATGTGAGAGGAAGTTCGGGTGCGGGTGGCATTGGTGGTGTTCTTCATAATGCAAGTGGAAAGGTTTTGTTCCTTTTTTCCTCGTTTGTTGGCTCTGTAGATCCTATCGTCGCAAAGATTCTTGTTATACATAAGGCGTGTGCTCTGATTTCATCGTGTCTGCTGTTAGATGATTGTAATATTGCCATTTTGAGTGACTCGGAATTGGCGGTGGCTTGGATTAATGGTGATGGTTTTGGTCTGTTGAGCCAAGTTAATTTACTCTACGACATTAGGCAAATTCTAAGGCAGCGGAGATCTTTGGTTGTAAAATTCACGCCTCGTGGTTATAATTCGCTGGCGGATAGTCTTGCAAAAGCAGGGTCAAATATGCAGGGTCAGAGGTTGGAATGGAGTGTGTCTTGAGTCTTGCTGTTGTAATTTTGTTTGTCTTTGTTTTTTTCAGCAGTTTTGGCTGTGTCCTGAGTTTTGCTTCTGCTGGTGTAGTGCATTTGGGTTGAATTTGTTTGGTTAATGTCTACTTGTGATGGACTGGTTGTTGTTTTGTATTGGTGTGCCACTCGGTTGAGTTGGCCTTTCTAATAAATATGCAGTTTAAAAATAAAATAAAAAGATATTTAAGTTTAACATTATACTTCTTGTTCATTTTCTTTTTTCAATTCTTTTGTTTCAAAAAGAAAAAGAATAAGGCCCTTCTAGACAGCAATAAGAAAGTGCATTTAACTTCTTTTCTAATTTTTTTTCTTCTTTTTTTAGTATCTTTAGTTGTTCAATTGCTTATGTTGCTTTGTTGATAAAATTTAGGCATTAAAGAGTTGAATATTGAGCTGAACGATGAGGATCAAGGGACAGGTGATTTGCGATATGTTCAGGTGACTATTCAAATTTCCATTAATAAAATACTCATGAAAAAGCATACTTAATCAAATATCATAATATCATTGCAATCTGTGGTGATTTAGTATTTGATTTTTTGATTTAATGATACTCATAACTGAGTTATTTACAACTTGACTAAATGATGAGTGTCTGCAGATGGCTGTGACAACACACAATACATCCCTCCGTGCCTCTGAAATATACAGAAATGGTTAGTAGCTAAGCACATTGCTTTTTGTAGAATGTTCAATTTATAATTGTTTAAACTTTAATTGCCATTTTAAAGATTGAAGAAGCACTTTGATTATATTTGGTACTAGGAAAAGTGCAGATTACTTTAGTTTGGAATTCTAGAAATGAGAAATCCTCCAATTCAGACAAACTAGATGCCTTGGCCAAAGTGAGCTTGACATTTCCTTGTTCATATGTTTTTTTTTTCTTTTTCTTTTTTCCCCTTTTAATATTTTGAGTCTTTATTGTGATCAGCAGTTTTTATGGAGAAATGGCGGGTCATGGAGCAAGAATCATCACATTCACTCTGTGTGGGCTAACTTTCAGACATCCACTACTAATGTGGATTCAAAATTATTCTTATAAACATAAATAGTTGAGCTACTGATGAATTTGTCTTGTCTGTATGTTGATTTTGTATTTGTTAAACTTGTGCCTATTGTTACTGTAAAAGACTAATTACTAATGGTGATAGAACAAAGATGATAATGATGAAAGCAGCTTAATTGGTGATGAAAATTGCTTTATTGACTTTTGATGGTTGTTTGCATGGAGGAGCATCTTATGTGTGATGGCTGTCTTCATGGGAGCATCTTAATGTGAGACGCTTTTAAATTTTAAACGGTGGTTCATTTAAAATTTAGTAAAGAGGATGTTATACATTTAGCTATGATTCCTAGTGTACTCTTTTGGAAATAATTGTTATTGTTGGAGTTACCAATTGAATATCATAACGGTGAAAAGTCCCAAACAATGAAAATGAACAGTTGGTTGTTTGGGCTGATCTCGGGTATTTTTTTTTTCTTCACTATAATTGCTTGATACAAGTCATGCAAGTTTGTGTTGGTGTTAGATCTGTCTTGTAACTTGGATTACTTCATAATAGTTGCAGCATATGTGTGTAATATTCTTTAAAGTGACTCAGTGACTATGGATTGTACTATTTTCAAGTTCTTTAAATATTTAAACCTTAGAGATGTTTATGGATGATGCAGATAATATTTGGGAATAGGTGGAGACATCTATTAGGAGAAAGTGACTTCTAGGAACATGTTAGAGGAATTGATATATCCTTGGCCCCTTCTAGTTTTGGCAAAGCAAATACACGGGTCTGCAAAACTTCTACTCCAGTTGACTTTTCTTAAAGTGGATATGCTTATGAATTAAACAGCGACCGTAAATCAATGTTGAAGATAGGGATAGTAGTGGCACCAAAACTTCCTAGAATATATAATTAGTCCCTAAGACAATTATAGCTAGCATACAGTATCAGGACTGCATATGTGATTATTTGAAAGCCTTCGCGACATATAGGATTTAATCTTCTTAATTGGAATATAACCTTCTAGCTCCTATCTGCTCATTTTATGATAACTGGACTCAGTAATCAGCAAGAATGCTAACTTTATCTTTTCTAGCTTCAAAATTCCTTATTTAATATTACTCAGTCCAATGCTTCTTTTCAGGCTTTTGATGTCTTGCTCCGGAAATTACAAAAGTATGTTCCTCATGGAGCATCTGTCACTGATTTGTATGCAGGAGCTGGTGTTATTGGATTATCATTAGCTGCTTCTAGAAATTGCAGGCAAGAACCTCTTGTTAAATGCTCTGGAGTTCAAAGTTCTATTCTTATGTCCAAATAGACATACTAATTCTAATTATTTCCAGGTCTGTTAAATGCATTGAGATTAATAAAGAGTCGAAGCTATCTTTTGAGAAGACAGTTAGCCGCTTACCAAAGTCTCTGGTTAGCAGCATCAGTTGGCATAATGCAGACACTTCAATAGCTAGTGTTTAATTTTTCAAATTTAATTTATAACCATATGCATCTTAACATTCTCCTTCATATTTGAAATGTCTCCATGTTCATAATTTGATTATAAATATAGTAATTTTTTATTTCTGAATTTAGCTTATACAAAAATTCTGGACACTCTCAGTGAAACACAAGGAAAACATGAATCTTTTGATTTCCCTAGGTTCTCTTATTTGTTTTATGGTTGTGGAATGGTACAGAACCGTTTATGCATCAATTATTTCTGTAGGAACCTCTTTCTTGGCTTGTGGGATCAGATGTGCTTGTTGTCGATCCTCCTAGAAAGGGACTGGACAAATCTCTAGTTGATGCATTACAGACTATATCATCAGTTGAGACTTGAGCGTAAAGCTAAATTCTCGTCGGAAAGGTAGGACTATTTATGGTTCTCAAGTTGTCACATCTAAGATCTGATTGATGGTTCTAACAGTTCTGTTCAGTTTCGCTTTGGGATTTGGGTAATTTATGCCTTGCAAATTACTAATATGTTTTATGTCAACTTCAGTTCATCCGTAAAAGAAAAAGAGGAAAAGAGACCATGGATTTTATGTGCAAGGGAGTCCTCAGTTCAAATTGGAAGCAAAACAGATTCTGAGGACAGTCGATCATTTCCTCGAACACTCATTTATATAAGCTGTGGGTGGGAAAGCTTTAAAGAGGTACTTCTGCTGTCAAAGCAGTTGCTACAAAATTGCCATGGAATTTGGTCATATTCTATTGGTTAATCTAAATATTTGAGGTACTTCAACAGGATTGCAAGTCATTGTTGTCTAGCAAGGCATGGCGTTTGTAAAAGGCCCATGGTTTTAATTTCTTTCCCGGCACTCTGATGTATTCCACTTTCATGGTGACTGCCTATCTGATTACATCATAAAAATAAACATGCTATACTTTGCTTATTCATGGCACGCAATATGTATTCTTCTTCCTTTTTTTCTCCCTTTTGGGTTCATTATTTCATTACAAGTGATTTGGCACAATGGTTGCAGCATTGAAGTTTTGGCTGTGTTCAAGAGGGGTCAAGCAGTGGGTCTAAAGAAAAAGAAGAAGAAAAGCTTGATATGAACTAGCTAGCATTTTTGGTTTTATTTGTAGAAACATCATAGTAGTATCGATCCAAGCAGTGCTCCTTGGAAGTTAATTGTGTCGAGATATTATCTTGAAAAATAATGAATAGAAGATGACAAGGTACATGCTATTGATCTACCGAGGAATGAAAGCCAGTCATTCTGGACCTGGAATAAGCAAACAATATGATGCTTAAAATCTTTAACTCGTGGTAAAAGAATGTACTGACTTGTTGACTAGTGGGTTTCATTATGTCATTGACACTATTTCTGGATGGCTTTCCTTGCAGGGAACTCTGCTAACCAAGCCATTGAACTACTTATACAAAAAGGAGTACCATAATCTCACATTATATTCCTCAACCTCATCTCTGTGAGTAATTCTTGATGCTGGTTGTGATACATCTTTTGTTATTTCTCTCTCTTATATATCTTATGCAACGACTACAGGCTCCAGAGGGAATCCATTGTGTTTGTAAACGGTTCCCATCCTTGAAAATTGTCACTTCTGAAATCGATGTTTCTTTGAATGAAGAATATCGTGTCATACCTGGTATGGGTGAGTTTGGTGACCGTTACTTTGGTACCGACGATTGATCTGTGATGGTTGTGAAGTAGGGATTGTTACCCACTGTTAAATAGGGTGATTTCCCTTGAATGGTATAATGATACTTTGAAATGGTTTTGCATAATATAATACAGATACCAGTTAAGCTTCAATTGTGAATTAGCATGGCTTCACGTTTTGTTAATTATTTTCATGTGGCAAGTATACTTAGCCAAATAAAGCTATATTACTACTCTTACGATGCCTTTTCAATAATGGAAGAAGCAGTAAACAATCTCAGAAAATGGTTTTCTCTTTGCAAAAAGAAATGAATTTGACGTTGCTCTATAAAAGTCTACTTGCAATCTCAGATTTGTTTAGTTTTGATGACAGTTTAATAGGCTTCCAATATTTGAGTGCATTAGAACAGAACTTCCAATATTTCATACAATATTTGAATTACAATTGAATTCTCCTTATTTTATACAAGCAACTTTCTTAAAAAACAATAGATCAAGAGATAAAGAGTAATGTAACAAAACAAAAGCACTAACATCATGTTGCCATTGCCGTCTTCTTGCTGGTCTCTGGAGGTTAGCCAACCCTTCTCCGGAGGTGAGCCAAGCGCAGTGAGACTACCAAGAGTAGCCTTTCTTTCATGTCATCGACAACTCCAAAATAGGCTACCCTCCAAGACTTCTTTAATATCAAAGTTCCACAAAATCCCCAAAACCCCAAGATAAATCCCAGCACTATGCTGCTGTAAAACAGCGGCTTTTTATAGAAATCATAGAAATCTTCGTCTTCATCGTCATTCTTCTTGCTACTTGGGATATAAGATGTTTCCTTGTCTTGGTTGCATTTATTGGAAAGTGGAGACCCACAAAGTGCAGGATTACCCTCATAGATAGATGGATCTTGGAGGGTTTGGAATTGATTGGTTGATGGGATTTCTCCGGAGAGATTATTGTATGAAAGGTTCAAGTGAGCCAAGAAAGTTGAAGAAGTTAAGCTTGGTGGAATTGCACCCGAAAGTTGATTTCTAGAGAGGTCTAGAGTTTCCAATGTTTGTAAGCTTCCAATGCTTTCTGGTATTTTTCCGGTCAAATGGTTCATGGACAAGTTCAAGATGCCCAGTCTTGATAGATTTCTCAGGTCCGGTACCTCCCCAGATAAACTGTTAGCAGATAGGTCGACACTGTTCACAAGATAGAGAGTACTTTCATACATATACTCTCTTCCTTTTGTTGCTACCAAAAACTGCCCTTCATATCTTCGACTGTCAATATCAGATGCCATGCCACTCAAATTCCCTACGCATGAGGGAATCAATCCTGAAAGATTATTGTGAGCAAGATCCAGTAGATGAAGTGAAGAAAGATTGCATATATTTGAGGGAATCTTCCCGTAAAACATGTTTGATCGAAGACTTAAAATCAACAGAGATGGGATCCTTTCTCCAAGCCATGCTGGAATTTCACCCGAAAGTTTATTGTCACCGAGATTGAGGGTTTTAATGTTCGTGCAGTCCTTCAAGGTAGAAGGGATTTCCCCAGATAGATTGTTGTAGCTCAGCGTCAAGAATTTCAGTGATGCACTTAGTGAGCCCAAGGAACTTGGTATCTGGCCAGATAAACTGTTATTCGACATGTCTATGACATACAAACCTGGAATATTATTCCAGAAATCAGGAATTTTTCCAGTCAAAAGATTATTGGAGAGGACAAGAGTCAGCAAGGAACCTAGTTTCCCCATTGACAAGGGAATGCTACCATTCAGGGAGTTAAAAGAGAGATCAACATCAGTCAACATGGGCATTTGTTCACCGATGTCTTCGGGAATTGGTCCAGAAAAAAAATTATTGTCCAAATGAAATGAACTGACATTTGATGAAAGTACCGGCAAAGGACCCGTAAAGCGGTTGTAATTCAAGAAAACTATCGCTTGAGCACTGAATCTTATTGTGTTTGGCACTGTACCAGTCATTTGGTTATAGCTGAAGTCTAGAACATCCAGAAACAAATCTAACTTCCAAAACCAACTTGGTATGGGTCCTGAAATTTTAGCATTCCAAACAGACACAAATACTAGTTGGTTCTGATTTCTAAGCCAGTTAGGAAATTCTGGACCTACTAGACATGATTTGAGATTGAGGTATGTGAGCTTGAAAGGGGGGATCCAATCAGAACGGATATCGAAATGCAAGGTGATGTTACTATCAGTTAGGAGAATCGACAACTCCTTTAAGCTGGTGAGATTAGAAAAATGGGCTTCTGTAATGGTACCCTCCCACTGATTATATTTTAGATCTAATGCAACTAGTGATGAGAGCTGCCCTAAACTGACTGGAATTGTTCCTTTCATCCCATTTTCTGAAAGGTAGAATTCTTCTAAGGATGACAAATTTCCAATGGATTCTGGAATTGAACCCGAAAATGAGTTTCCCATTAGTAGAAGATGTTTCAGGTTTTTCAGGTGTCCTAAGGAGTCAGGAAGAAACCCACCCAGTTTGTTGTACCCCAAATGTAATAACTCTAAGCTACAATTGGTGCATTTTGATAAAGCATCAGTGAATTCTGTCATCTCACCACTAATTTTATTGAAAGAAAGATCAAGCACGCGTAAACTGCAAAGGTTGCCTAACCTTGTTGATAATTTACCCTCTATGAATGAATTCTCAGACAAATCAATGTGTTGGATAAACTTCAAATCAGCAAATTGATCAGGAAGCTCACCTTGGAAATTGTTAGAGCTGAGATCAACGTACACAAGACCGGTCAAGTTGAAAAGCCAGGAAGGCATTGAGGAGTTGAAGCCATTGTTGGAGAGTTCAAGAACTGAAAGGGATGTGAGATTAACAAATGGAACTGAGGAAGGAATAGTAGTAAGTCCGCAAGCTGGTAGGTGCAATTCTTCAAGTGATGGAAGCATGTTCACAGCTTGAAACCACTGATTTTTAGCTTTGCTAAGATCAGTATTTCCTAAGTTCAGATGTTTCAGAGAAGAAAGACCTGATAGCCAAAGTAGATCATTCTCGTTTGACTCGAGTGAAAAGCTGTTAAGATCAAGATAGAGCAACCTGGAAAGATTTCCTAGGTTTGGAGGAATAGTTCCACCAAAGGAAGCACCAGAGAGATTGAGATATCTCAATGTCGTAAGCGATCCAATGAAGTCTGGAATTGGGATTCCTTCAAAACTAAACTATTGGAACTCAGGTCTAAGTAAGTCAAATGTTTCAAATCAAGCAAAGAAGGACTTATCTGACCACTTAAAGCATCAGCAGCTGTGTTGCCAAGTTTGAGCCTAGTGACATGTCCTGTACCACCTTTGCATTGCACGCCATCCCATCGACAGCAGTCTTTGCCAACCCAAGAAGATAGCCGAAGTGAAGAATCTATGAGACCTGCTTTGAACTTGACAAGTGCTTTTCTCTCATTCTCTATGCAACTGATGTTGTGATTGGTGTCACAGGAACCAAGTCTAACAGTTTCAAGATAGAGGAACCCGGAAGAAAAGATTACTAGTAGTAGAAGGAATTGACAGGAGGTTTTGGTATCTGCCATGGTTGGAATGCACTCGATGAATTCACAGCACTATATATAAGATTAGTTGAGGTTATTGGGCCAATATCAATTTGTTTTACAGATCTTATTTTAACGATTGTTTGTAGAAATCTTGATGCCGAGACAAGTGTTGGAAAATGTCAGGAATTTTCCTACTTACACACCTTACGTCAAACAAAAAATCATATTGATTTTAAAATGACAACTTGCTGTCACTGGTTCAACTTTCAACGCAAATTTTCTGCACCCGCCGCTACAAAAAAGAAAAGAGAAAAAAGGGGACATCTATTAAAGTTTGTAGATATTGTAGCAGCCCATGGTATTTACAAGAAGCAGTGAGGCTGGTGTTTGTTTTTGTTGGAGAGTTTGGTAGATACAGTTAGTTGATAAGAGCATCCACATCGGTGATAAAAAAAGACCCACTTTTATAAGACCCACTTTGGGTTTGATAAAATTGTGCCACAATAGTATTAAATGGGATCCAAATAAAGGGATCCAAAAGTGGGCTCCACCCAAGTAGATCCAAATGGAGTTACAAATTTGAAACTCATTTGGGTCTTGCCCAATGATTGTGGTTGGGTTTCCAACCCTCTCCAATCATTGGGTTGAGCTTTTTATTTTATTTATATATATATATAATTTAAATTAAAATATATAATTATTATTTTCAAAAAATATATATATTATGAAAAAATATATACAAATTTAAATGAAAATCTCAAATAATATATATAATATTTTAAAGAAGAGTAATAATTGTTTGGAAAAAAGTTAAAAAAGTAATGAAATCGAACTGTTGGAACCGACGAAACCGAAATCGGAAGTGGAACTGAACCGTTGGAATCGTCGAAAATCAGACCAGAACTGAAACCGAACCGTCGGAACCACCAAACCCGAACCGTCGGAACACTAGACCCGAACCGTCGGAACAGCCAAAACCGAACCGAACCGAACTGAACCGAACCTTCAAAACTGGAACCAAAACCGAACCTTCAAAACTAGAATTGGAGTCGATTTTGAAGGTTCAGAACCGAAGCCGGATTCGAACCGAAACCGACGCCATGTCTAATCATATACAATATTTTGTTTTAAATATTTATTTTTATTATTGATGTAATTCAGTTGTGATAATTTTAAATTAATAATTTTTTTATTTTAAATTAATTATAATTTGTTAAATAATTATTGATAGTGTTGATATTTAAAATATATTATATAATTTCTTTATTAATATATATAATATTTTAAAGAAGAGTAATGATTGTTTGAAAAAAAGTAAAAAAAAAAAATTGATTCATTTCTTTTTTTTTAATTTAGCTCCATTGTGGGGAAAATGATCCAAAAAAATAGGACCCAAATAGAAAGACTCATTATTTAAAAACAAAACTCATATTTAATGATGTGGCAAAAATGGGTCTTATGTATAGGTCACTGGATGCTCTAAAGTCTTGATTGTTGAATGGCGGAGTGGAGTCCAATAAGGCTGCTGTATAGTACACTCCAGTCTCCCCATTCCATACGAAATTGACCACTCATCACTTATGGTCAAACTCCATTGGCCATAATAAATAAATGATGAGTGGTCAATGTGTGGCAGCGGCTATCGAAGACATCAAATCTTCTATCGGTGATGAGTTCTGTTTTGTTGTACTTGTATTTAGACTTTAGGTGTTTTTTTTTTTTTTTTTTTTTTTTTTTAAGTCCCTTCATATGACTCTTTTGTTGAATTTTATTTTATTTGGCAAATTTATTCCCCCAAACACCCATATAAATGACCATATTTCATCTTCCACGAAGGTCTAGGCATTTTTTTTCCTATCATGTTTAGCTGGAATCTGAAAAATAATTTGATGAATTAAAAAAAAAAAAAAAAACAATTATATAAAAGTACTCTGTTCTCTTGGTAAAGAAAATTGTATTCATGTTAAAGAAATTGAATGCATTAAAAAAAAAAAAATTACAACAAAATCATTAAGAACTCAAAACATGTATTATCATGGAATTCAATTTGGGATATGTTCATGTATTTTGTTTTGCCTCAGTTTCCGTTTCTGTTTGTCAGTCTCCGGAGTCGAGCTAAGCATATAGTGAAACTACCAAGATTAGCTTATCTTTCATGTCATCCACTAAACGAAAATAGGCAACCCTCCAGGATTTTTTCATTAGGTACGATGGTTACGGACAAAGACCTCTTATGTTATTAAGGCTGGTAAGATGTAACTTTCATAAGAAAAGATTTGGTAAGATACTAAGATGTAGACAGCAACTCAAAAACAAACCAGAAAATATGTTCATTGATAATAGATTCTCCACATTTGACTCTCTTTCAAACCTTGTTATCGTTGAACAGGAAAGACTTTTATGGTGAGAAAATATTAACAAAAATCAGGAAAGAGAAACTTTTAGGATGTGATATTTATTTAAAAATCTGTCATGCGTCAAATTTTCAGTGGCCCAATACACCAAAGATTTTCTGGCCTTAGTGTGGCTCAGTCTCTAATTGAAGATTTTTTGTTTTGGTTCTATTTAGGGGTGGGCACCAACCTGCCAACCCAGACCAACCCGAATCAACCTGACTAGATTGGGTTGAGCTGCTTTTAAGATTGAATTAGATTGGATTAATAAAATATAATCTAACCCAACCCGACAACCCGACAACCAGACATAAATAAAAATAAATAAATAAAATAGTTTTATTTATTATTAAATTTATTATGAAATCTCATTTTTTAAATTATTTAAAATTTTTACTCATGCACCATTTATTATAAATGACAAATATAAAGACATAATTTTAAATATTTGATACCATAATATAAAATACATTTATTAAAAACATGCAATTATATTGTCTTTATCTTTTGTATTAATTGGCAAATCTTTGATTTACTTTAAAATGCCTTTTTTTTTTTTTTTTTTTTTCCATAGGATTTGATTAAGATTTGGTAGAAAAAAATCTAATAATGGTATATAAACTCAAACTATTGTGTTGGTTGAAATAAATAATAAATTATCCAACCACAAAATATTCGACGAAGTGAATATAATTGTAAAATGGATGGAAGGCTTAGATAGAGACTTCCCAAGTTGGATAAATTGTTATATTTTTATTTTTTAATTATGGAACATATATTTAAACAATTTATATTATATGTTGTGATTTGATTTTGATGTTTTTAAGAAATCTAAACTCTATGTGATATGATATTATGGTGAAAAATTATTTTAAATTTGAATTTTGATATAAAAAAATTTGAATTCAAATATATATTTTCTATTCAGCTTAAAAAGCCCAACCCGATCAACCTAACCCAGGTTGGGTGGGGTTAAAATTTACGTTGGGTTGAAAAAAATTTCAACCCAATCCAACCCAACCCGAAAACGTCCACCCCTAAATTCCCATCAAGTCCAGAAGAAGATATCATGTTCATATATGGATGTAATTATTTATTTATTTTTATGGGAAAGTACCATTCCCCCCTATATTATAGCCTATTAGTAAATCTACCCCTGTATTTTCCTTAATGGTTAGTCTTCCCCCTGAAACCAAACATATTCATCATATTCTCCCTTCCGTTAACTTTTCCATTAAAATCTCTTGTTGATCGTTATCTTCTAAGGGTAATATGGTAAATTTGACTTAAAATCATTAAACAAATTAAAAAATAAAAATTAAAAAACAGGTTTTTTTTTTCAAAATAAAAAACAGATTTAATTATATATAAAAAAACAGAATATTTATATATATATATTATAATAAAAATAAAACAGGTTTAAAAAAAAAAAAAAAAACAGAATATTTTTTGTAGAGAAAAAAAAAACAGATTTATATTATATATATAATATAATATAAAAATAAAAATAACACCACCACTCATATGTCATCATCATCATCTTCCACCCTCTACACTCAAACCCTAACATAATACACCACAATTCAAACACCCAAACCCTAGCCACCCACCGAAATCACACCAACCTCCACTTGTATGAGCACCGATCTCCTCCCAACCACTGCGTCTTCTCTCTCTTCACATCTAGTTCATATATCTCTCTCTCTTCGTGAATCCATGTCCATCGATCTCCTCCATTGCCGATCTCCGATCCATATACTCTTTACCTTCTTTCTCTCCTATTCACCAGCGAGATTAAGCAGCAATCTCCTCCGTTGAGAGGAGATCGGCGCCCGTTGGTGTTGGTGGTTGTGTTTGACAATGGATGTTGGTGATCGATTTAGGGGTGGTGGTTGTGTTTGGGTTTAGGTTTGAGTTTGGGTTTGGTTGGATTTGAGGGTGTAGATGGTTGGAGATAATGAAGATTTCTAGAAAAATGATGGTGTATTTTGAGTGGATGGTTTTTGGTGATTGTTAGAATTTTTTTTTTTCAATTTTAATTTGAATTTTAAAATTTAAAGGAGAGGATTTTGGATTGATATTGAATGTGGATGATAGATGATGATATTGTTGAACCTGGATTGTGAATCTCTTTTGATTTTTTGAAAAAAAAAAATTGCTATTCAATTTCTAGGTTGTTTGAACTTTGAATATGATGAAACTAATTTTTTTTTTGTTTTTTTTTATCTCCATTGAAGATGATGGAGATCTGAGATCCAGATCTCCACCATCATTTTTTTTAAAAAAAAAATTCTTTATAAAAAATTATATTTTTTATGATTATTTTTTTCAAACCTATTTATCACAATTATTGAAGGGCAAAAATGTCTTTTAACATGGAAATTAACTTTTTTAACGGAAAATCTAATGGGAAGGGGGAATATAGCGAATACGTTTGGTTTTAGAGGGGAAACTGACCATTAAAAACAATATAGGGGGCAAATTTACTAATATGTCATAATATGGGGGGAAATGATACTTTCCCTATTTTAAAGGGAATGGAATTAATTGACTTCCTTTTGTGTACACCGTACATGGTAGAGCTTATTGGAGGCTTTATCTTCTTCTGATTACTGTATTGAGAATACTTTTGCTCACCCCCCTTCAAGGGAGGTAACCATTACCCTTCTCTTAAATGGATGACATGTGTCTATGAGGGGTAAATTTTTAGACAATTTTACCCTTCTATGGACACATGTCATGTGTTTGGGAGGGGGGTAATGCTTACCCCCCTTGAAAGGGGGATGAGCAAAAATGGACTCTTACTGTATTTAGTCTGCAAACACAAACAATCACCTTTGAAGAATACAAGAAAAAGACCACCATCCATCCCCCTTGGCATTAAGTGGAGTATTAAAGCATTTTAATGTTAAATATGAGAAAAACTTGAATGGGACGGTCACATTGACGTGGCAATGGGACCGTCCAATGAATGTGTGTCACATGAGACTTTAAAATATATTTGTATTCTTCCAATGTATATATGGCATATATTCATTGGATGGTCTCATTGCCACATCAATGAGACCGTCCCATGCAAGTTTTTCTCGTTAAATATTGGCGTGCTAGAAAAATTGTGACACTATATGTTAAACACTTGAGCTTCAAACCTCCAATCACATCCCAAAACGTTTCATTGGTGGAAATTTTCTGCTCTCTATACGGTTTTCTTATCACTTATAGACAAAATTTTGTTTTCCTATTTCAGTTTCTGAAATTTATTTTTGTGGTAACATGTAATGGAGGTTACATCATTACATAGCATAACCTGAATCAAAGCTTATTAAAGTTAGAACCTTAAAGCATCCTCTTATATGAACAACAGCCATGAGTTGCAACACTACTTCCATGAAAATTCTCTCTCTTGTGCTAATATTTGGAATTTTGTACCTAGAAACCATTGCGCTTGCTTTCTCACATACTCAACCTGGTTTGGCCTCAAGGATGTCTCCGAACATTTTAAGCCCTATCCATTTAATGATATTAACAAAAATCGGGACCCCATATAAAAATTATTATCATTAACATAAAATAAAAAAAATAAAAAATAAATAAATAATTCTTCATTTACCAAATACAATGTAATCCACGTAAATTAAAACAAATAAGATTTATCGTATCTAATAACATAAAAACAAAACATTGTTTAAATTTCTATTCCTTTTGCTTTCTGAAGTGTAAATTTACTAATTATACTACTACTATCAAAATTTTCTATTCGTTTAGAACTTTAGCTTTCAGGTCATTGTTACTGTTTTTAATTAATTTGCTATTTGTTTTTGTTTTAAATAGTGTAGTCTCATAAATCAGAATCATAAGTATATTAGGCCTTTGAAGTTTATTTTTGATTAATTGAATCAGTTCATTGGGTCTTGATTTGAAAAGAAAAATAAATAAAAGCAGTAAAAGGTTTGGAATTGGGTCCTGTTTAAACTTAAATAGATTGGATCATGAGGCCAATGATTTTATAAAAGAAGAAGAAGCAAATTGGGCCAATTGGGGGCCTCAGCAAATGGCTGGGTTTGCTGCCCCCATGGGCCGACCTCGTAATTGGCCTACAAAGCAATTGAAAGGAAAGCACTTCAACAGTTCAAACAAGGGCTTACAGGCCCTTCTGGTCAGCTTTCGTCTTAGGTAGGAGAAGAATGATGCAGATGGACAGTTCTGATAAATTGGGTGGTGAGATAAATCATTCTTTACTTCATTTGAAAGATTTAGTTTACTTGGACTTGAGCATGAATGATTTCTTAAGTGTCCAAATTCCAGACTTCTTTGGATCACTAGAGAAGTTGAGATATCTCAATCTCTCAAGTGCATATCTCAATCTTTCTGGTGCATATTTCGCCGGAACTATACCTCAAAGTTTGGGAAACCTCTCAAGCTTGCTTTCTATTGATCTCAATGGCTTAGCATATGAAAGTGACCTCAGATGGCTTTCTGGTCTTTCTTCCTTGAAATTCTCACTTTTTGCCCCTTCTGTCAAGTTTTCCATCAAAATCCATTTGACTGTTGATTAAAAATTAAAATGCCTCCATCAGGTATTGAACCTTCGACCTTGTAGTTAAAAGCCACACACTCTAACTAACTGATCTACTCTAGCTTGTTGTTAGAGATTTGTTGATTTAAATGTGTGTGTATATATAATATTATATAAATTGTTTAAAATAATTTAAATCTATTTATATAATTTAAAATAAACTCATTACTCATATATATAATTTAAATAAATTCATATTTAATAATAATATATATAAACAAATTTATGAAAAAGAGAAGGAAAATAAGAAAACAAAAGGAAACCCATAAATCAAAGCCCGTAAATTTTATTTTATTTTTTTTTGAATTTTTGAATTTTTTTCCTTTTGAAAAAAATATATTATTTCAATTTGATAAAAAAATCCAAAAAATCAAAGCCCGTAAATTGAAAAGGTAAAAAATTCAAAATAATAATAATAATAATAAATTTTATTTTCTTTTCTCTTTTCTTTTTCCTTTTGTTTTCATATTTTCTTTTTCTTTTTCATAAATATGGTTTTATATATTATTTATAAATATGAGTTTATTTTAAATTATATATACAAATTTAAATTATTTTAAACAAATTATATAACTATATATATATACATTTAAATCAACAAGCCTCGAACAATGAGTTGGAGTAGCATAGCTGGTTAGAGTGTGTTGATTTTAACTACAATATCAAAAGTTCAATACCTGATGGAGGTGTTTTAATTTTTTAATTAACGGTCAAAGGGATTTTGGATGAAAAACTTGACAAAGGGGTAAAATGACCAATATTTAGGATTTCAAGGGGTTGTCTGGCCATTATTGAAACTAGAGGGACCATTTTATCTAATATGACAAACCTCAAGAGGGAAATGGATAATTTTCCTTATTTAAAGGGTAGTGTTGGGGCACAAGTTTACAACTATAAAAATACTATAAAACGAAAATAATAAATTTTTAGACAATAAATATTTCTACCTTGCATTAATTGAAACAATAAATATTTCCTTTTATAATATTTTTATATTTTTATAGTTGTTTACTTGTGCTCTTAGGACATCTTCAAAGAGAACACTAAATATCACACATCAAATTGGTGTAAAAAGATAGTATTTTGGGAATATTCTTATACCAAAATTTTTCCCACTCAAATGCATCAAACATTAATTTGGTGTAAAAGAGCATATTACAAGAATATTCTCTCAATAAAACTTTTTACAATACTAATTAAATTCTATTAGTTAACATAAACAAAATTAATTAATTTTTTGACATAAGAAATATTATTCTTAAATAATTAATTGCATAATATAAAAAATAAAAATAATTACTGACATAATTTTACCCAAAATTATCTGAGTAATTTTTATTTTTTTTTGTCATGTATTTTTCTTAAGTCTTTTGTCATGTATTTTTTTTTTTTTTTTTGAAGTATTATGTTATGTACTTTTTTTTAAAGAATTTTGTCATGTTTTTTTTTAAAGTGTTTTGTCATTTATTTAATTGCACTAAATTAAGTTAATATAAAAATTTACCATTAATTAAATGCATAATTAATAAGTAAAATAAATAATTTAAAAATATATATTAATATGTTTCATTTTAAAGATCTCAATCAGATCTTTACAACAATATAATTTTTAAAATAAATATTATTATAAATAAGTGTGGGAAGGTTAAATTAGAAATTGTAATAAATATAAAACATTGATTTGATAATCTAATAAAAGAAATAATAATAAATAAAAAAGTTAGTGTTGAGTGAATAGTGTTACACTAATATTGGTACACTATTCACTCAACACTAAATTTTATTTTGAAAATTGAAATTTATTAAACCAAAATGATGTTTTTATACCAAGGAAGCACGGATACGGATACGGATACGGGATACGGATACGGCACGATACGGGGATACGGTAAATCTCCAAAAATTAGGATACGGATACGGCAGGATACGTCAATTAAAATAATATATATTTATATATTTTTTTTAAATAAGAATATATAAAAAGATATTTGATAATTCATTCAAAAATCAAAACATATTCATATCCAATCATCCAAATAAAACATGTCACATAACAACCTAAGCTAACATATTACAATATCCAAATTAAGTCGTAACATATTACAAAATTGAAAATCCAAATAAAACATACATCACATAAGTTATAGTATATTACAAAATCCAAATAATACATAAAATAAACTCATAAAATAGATACTAAATTCCTAATTAACTTCATTATCATTATTCACATTGTTAAATGATCTAAATAATTCGGCATCTAACTCTGGTTCATCAAGTGAAAGATTTGTAATCTCAAGTATCCCGTTATTCTCCATGTCAATGGAATTAAAGCCAAAAAATTTTTACAGTTTCATTTTGACCCCTAAAATTTTGAAATTATAATTTAACCCCGTTTTATACTAAAATAATTATAATATTGCCTCAAACGTATCCTCGAAGTATCCCCCAAGTATCCTCCAAGTATCCCTCAAGTATCCTCTAAGTATCCTCCAGTCAAACTTATGAAAAAGTCAACGGATACGCCATTTGGTGTATCGGATACGTATCCTGAAGTATCCGGGAAGTATCGGAACTGGATACGAGTTCGATACGAGTTACCTCCACCAAATGAAGTATCCGTGCTTCCTAGTAATTTATACCAAGCTAGTGTTGTACTGGAGATAACTTTAGGTTTTTTTTTTTTTTTTTTTTTTTTGACATAAAGATAACTTTAGGTTACATGCTAATATTTTATTTAAAATCCGTAACATATCAAAATTTTAATAGAATGGTGCACACACCCCAGGGCAGACATTGATTATAGTGGGATTAGACTTTTGTATTTTATATTTTATTTTCTATAATTAGTGTTCTTTCAAGTCTTCTCCCAAATCCCAACCCAAATCATTTGTCACCTCAAAACTTCCTTTCACCTCATTACCTCAACATCCATTATCTCCCATTATCTCTCTCTCTCTCTCTCTCTCTCTCTCTCTCTTCGATTAATATTTATCATTTTATCTCTATTCATCAACAATCAATTTCAAAATTAAATATAAAAAATATTTATATTCGATTCTTTTATTCATATATTTTTCTTTTTTGGGTTTTGAGGTTTCTTACTCATAATTTTAAGTTAATATTTTGTTAATTTGTTATTAATTTATTTTATGAATACAATTTATTATTTATAGTATTATATTATAATTTATAAAGCATCCTTTAACCAAATTCTTTGACAATTTTAGATTATAATATCAAGCAAATATAAATCAAAACTAAAAAAAAAAAAAAAAACTATGCTTTCATACCATGAGAAAAAATAATAATCAATTATCGGGTGAGAGCGGATTAAATTCTATATGTAATGTCGTGGACGGGGTTCAAGTCCAGAAATACAAAAATAAAATTTGTTAGGGTTCATAATTTTTTAAACCTTTTATAGAAATTTATAACTTTTTTCCTATGGCCTCCCATGTGTATAGTTTTTTTTTAGCCCATCTTTCCAAAAAATTCATGTGTACACCCCTGCACAATGCATCGAAGATCTAATTGAAGAATTTTTTAATTGATTACGGTAAGTCTAGAAGAAGTTATTGTATTCTTGCGTGAATGTAATTATTTATTTATTTTAAAGGGAATGGAATTAACTAACTTCCTTTTGTGTACAAAGTAGAGCTTATTGGATGCTTTTTCTTCTTTTTCTTAGTTAATGTAGTTAAACAAAAAAAAAAAACAAAAAAAAAATTCACCTTAGAGGAATACAAGAAAAAGATCACCCGCACATTATCTCTTAGTAGAAATGGTAATGCACCTCCATTCGACACCTAGTGGTTAGGGAATTGAGTCCCACCATACACATTTTATAAGTATGGGAGGGGAGTTTTCTCCTGATTGATGGGATTTGGAAGTAGTTATCCGGACTGTATATGTAGTCTAATATTGGCAGGTCCTTACAACCCTATTATAATAGTTGTAAATGTAATAAATAAATAAATAAAAATAAAAAAACTATTCCATTGGGACTTGATTAATGGCATTAAGTGGAGCACTAAAGCATTTGAAAGTCAAATATTGGCGTGCTAGAAAATTCGTAACACTTGAGCTTTAAACCTCTTTTCATATCTCAAAACGTTTTATTGGGTTGGAAATTTTCTGGCCCGTCCAAATATTGTCTTCCTAGAAAATGACCTTGTTTCCCATCTCATTTTCTGAAATTCGGGACTTGATTAATGGCATTATGTGGAGCACTAAAGCATTTGAAAGTCAAATATTGGCGTGCTAGAAAATTCGTAACACTTGAGCTTTAAACTTCTTTTCATATCTCAAAACGTTTTATTGGGTTGGAAATTTTCTGGCCCGTCCAAATATTGTCTACCTAGAAAATGACCTTGTTTCCCATCTCATTTTCTGAAATTCGGGACTTGATTAATGGCATTAAGTGGAGCACTAAAGCATTTGAAAGTCAAATATTGGCGTGCTAGAAAATTCGTAACACTTGAGCTTTAAACCTCTTTTCATATCTCAAAACGTTTTATTGGGTTGGAAATTTTCTGGCCCGTCCAAATATTGTCTACCTAGAAAATGACCTTGTTTCCCATCTCATTTTCTGAAATTCGGGACTTGATTAATGGCATTAAGTGGAGCACTAAAGCATTTGAAAGTCAAATATTGGCGTGCGAGAAAATTTGTAACACTTGAGCTTTAAACCTCTTTTCATATCTCAAAACTTTTTATTGGGTTGGAAATTTTCTGGCCCGTCCAAATATTGTCTACCTAGAAAATGACCTTGTTTCCCATCTCATTTTCTGAAATTCGAGACTTGATTAATGGCATTAAGTGGAGCACTAAAGCATTTGAAAGTCAAATATTGGCGTGCTAGAAAATTCATAACACTTGAGCTTTAAACCTCTTTACATATCTCAAAACGTTTTATTGGGTTGGAAATTTCCTGGCCCGTCCAAATATTGTCTACCTAGAAAATGACCTTGTTTCCCATCTCATTTTCTGAAATTCGGGACTTGATTAATGGAATTAAGTGGAGCACTAAAGCATTTGAAAGTCAAATATTGGCATGCTAGAAAATTCGTAACACTTGAGCTTTAAACCTCTTTTCATATCTCAAAACGTTTTATTGGGTTGGAAATTTTCTGGCCCGTCCAAATATTGTCTACCTAGAAAATGACCTTGTTTCCCATCTCATTTTCTGAAATTCATTGTTGTCATAACTTGTAATGGAGGTTACAGCATTACATAGCATATATATCCTAAATTAAAGCTTAGTAACCTTATAGGCTTATTATCTCAAAAAAAAAAAAAAAAAAAAAACCTTATAGGCTTATAGCATCCTCTTGTACGACAATCATGAGTTGCAAAACTACTTCCATGAAAGTCCTTTTTCTTGTGCTAATATTTGGAATTTTGTACCCAGAAACCGTTGCGCTTGCCTTCTCACATAATCAACCCGTTGTGGCCTGCAAAGCAATTGAAAGAAAAGCACTTTTACAGTTCAAACAAGGCCTTACAGACCCTTCTGGTCGGCTTTCGTCTTGGGTAGGAGAAGAATGCTGTAGATGGAGAGGAGTGAGCTGCAATAAGAGAACTGGAAGTGTTAGCAAGCTCGAGCTCAACAATCCATATCCAGACAGTACTGACAAATTGGGTGGTGAGATAAATCCTTCGTTGCTTCGTTTGAAAGATTTAGTTTACTTGGACTTGAGCATGAATGATTTCTTAGGTGTCCAAATTCCAGACTTCTTTGGATCACTAGAGAAGCTAAGATATCTCAATCTCTCTGGTGCATCTTTCGCCGGAACTATACCTCAAAGTCTGGGAAACCTCTCAAGCTTGCTTTCTATTGATCTCAATGGCTTAACATATGAAAGTGACCTCAGATGGCTTTCTGGTCTTTCTTCCTTGAAATTCCTTAATTTGGGAGGTGTAGATCTTAGCAAGGCTGCAGCATATTGGCTTCAATCTGTTAATATGCTACATTCTTTTGTGGAGTTGCACTTGCCCAATTGTGGACTTCTCCAACTACCTCAAAATCTTCCATCTCTGAATTTCACGTCCCTTTCGGTGCTTGACCTCTCCAACAATGGTTTCAACTCCACAATTCCTCACTGGCTATTTAACATTAGTAGCCTTGTAAATCTTGACCTTAACTCCAACAATCTCCATGGTGATCTTCCAGGAGAATTTGCAAGCTTGAATTCTCTCCAACAGCTTGATTTGTCTGGAAATTCATACATTGGAGGCCGCTTACCTGGAAATTTGGGGAAGCTTTGCAATTTGCAGACATTGAAGCTTTCTAGGAACATCATCACCGGTGAGGTAACATATTTTATCAATGTTTTATCTGAATGCACTAACAGCAGCCTAATGAGTCTAGAGTTGGGATACAATAAACTGATTGGTAATCTTCCCGTTTCTTTGGGATATCTTAATAACTTAAGATATCTTCATCTTTGGTATAACTCGTTTCATGGTTCAATTCCTTCATCAATCGAAAACCTATCGTCCTTGGAGGAATTGTACCTCTCAGGTAACCAAATGAATGGGATGCCAGAAAGTCTTGGGCAACTCTCAACATTGAAAGTGTTAGATCTCTCTGAAAACTTTTGGGAAGGTGTCATAACTGAAACTCATTTCGTGAACCTCTCAAGCCTAACAGAGTTGTCGTTTTACAAGGTATCACCAAACATATCCTTGGTTTTTAACATCAATTCTGATTGGATTGCTCCTTTCAAACTCAGATACCTCAAAATTAGATCATGCCAACTAGGCCCTAAATTTCCAACATGGCTCAGAAATCAAAGTGAGCTGAACACTGTGGTTCTCAATAATGCTAGGATTTCAGACACTATACCAGATTGGTTCTTGCAGTTGGATTTGAAATTTCAAGAACTAGATGTTGCTAACAATCAATTGAGAGGAAAAGTACCAAACTCCATAAGCCTCCTCAAACCATCCATGGTTGATTTGAGTTCGAACTGCTTTGAAGGTCGTCTCCCACTCTGGTCATCTAATGTGACAGATTTGTATTTAATGGATAATATGTTTTCTGGACCAATTCCTACTGAATTTGGTGAAGTAATGCCCTCCCTGATGTATTTATACTTGTCTGGGAACTCTCTAAACGGTACCATTCCCATGTCCATACTCAATCTGAAGGAATTGTTTACATTGGTTATCTCACAAAATCATTTGTCCGGCGAAATTCCTTCTCACCTTTGGAGTAACATGCCTTTCTTGTTTATAGTAGATCTGTCGGACAACAATCTTTCTGGTTCAATACCAAAATCATTAGGTTCTCTTTGTTCAGTCAAGTTCTTGATGCTCTCTAACAACAATCTTTCCGGTGAACTTCCTCCCTCCCTGCAAAATTGCACTACAATGGATAATCTTGATCTCGGCGACAATAATCTCTCTGGAAACCTTCCAGCTTGGATAGGAGAAAGCATGCCATCATTGTCAATTTTACGTTTGGGTTCCAACTTCTTCGGTGGGAACATACCTTCTCAAATATGCAGTCTTTCTACTCTTCACATATTGGACCTGTCACACAATAATCTGTCAGGATTCATTCCTCCATGTCTAGGAAATTTGAGTGGCATGAAAGTTAAGCCATCAGAAACAGAGCAATACGAGGGAAACTTGGAAGTTGTGACAAAAGGGAGAGTTTATGAATATAACTCCACTCTTTACCTTGTTAACAGTATAGACTTGTCGAACAATAATCTATCAGGAGAGATGCCGACAGAGCTTACAAGCCTTATTCATTTGGGCACCTTGAATTTGTCTTGGAATCATTTGACAGGAAAAATACCGTTACAGATTGGAAACTTGGAATGGTTAGAAACTCTGGACCTGTCAAGGAACAAGCTTTCTGGCCCTATTCCACCGAGCATGCCTTCACTGAGATTCTTGAGTCACTTGAACCTGTCATACAATAACTTATCCGGAGAAATACCATCCGCCAACCAGTTTCAAACGCTCATCGATCCATCGATTTATGAGGGCAACCTAGCACTTTGTGGGCATCCATTACCGAAAGAATGCCAAGGAAGTGATAAAACAGCAAAGGTTCCTGGCGGAGATGGTGAGGTAAAAGATGATGGAGATGAAGATGGAGGTAAATTTGACAAGCTGTGGCTTTTCACAAGCATGGGATTGGGTTTCATTGTCGGCTTCTGGGGAGTTTGTGGCACTTTGATCATCAAGAAGTCTTGGAGGTACACTTATTTTCAGTTTCTTGACAGAACAAAGGATCGGGTTGCTGTGATTGTCTTGACAAACTTTGCTCGTCTGAAGAGAAAACTCTCAGAGATGAGAGGAACAGGTTAAACTCAAATGTAAACAAAAAATTCCAATAAGTATTTGTAATTGAATAAGTGCTCTTCTGAGCAAATGTTTCAAATCATATTCGAGCACAATTTTTAAACCTGTTGAGATATTGCAAACCTATGTGTGATACAAATAAACCATTTAAATGTTTGATAATGAGATTTCAGGTGCAGATTTTTCTTTAATTTCTTACAATCTTTATGAAAAGTGAATAAAACTAGTAATTGATTAAACATAAAATGAATACCGACTAATTCAAAGACTCAAAATGCAAACAAAAATGAACATTTACATATTATTTTTACGGGATAAATGATGACTTGCGGTTCCCCACCTAAATGTCCTCTCGAGATATAAACTTTTTATTTAAATATTATATTAATTCAAAATTTAGACGGTGATAAACTCGAACCTAAAACTTTATGGCGTAGGTATAACCATATAAGGGTCAAACCATTGGGCAAACCCTATCTTTTCCTCTCGCTATAGGATCTTTGTATTTGTCTCGAAACAGTTATTTATTTATTAAAAATAAAATAAAATAAAATAAAATCGGGTCGTGCTAGTCTACTGCTAGATATTTATTCTCACCGGACCCGGTGAACTCCTGAGATATTTTTGAGAGGATTTTATCCACTTCCATTCCCGCCACAGAGCAGCAGCTGAGCTTCAGCTTGACAGTCGCAAATGCCTCCGTGCCTCCTCTCAACCCGTCCTCCGTCACTGCTCGTCTCCTGCAGCGCCTCCCCTGGCGCGGCGGTGGGAGTGGCGGTGGCTGTGCGCAGTCCTCCTCAACCTCCCTCTCCTTCTCTCTTATAATAATCTTAGGTTTGTAGGATTTATAATAATCTTAGGATTGATTGAATTTGGGATTA
Source organism: Acer campestre (assembly GCA_954870605.1). NCBI lineage: Eukaryota > Viridiplantae > Streptophyta > Magnoliopsida > Sapindales > Sapindaceae > Acer > Acer campestre. The sequence goes on along the minus strand of OX940803.1, from coordinate 9,161,606 downwards.
TTAAGTTATAACTTTGAATCGTGTTGATGTTTTATGTATTTTAATGTTAATTAACTAATTTTCAATTTTACCTTTGCAGCTCACCATCCTGGTATTAATGCTGCTGTTGAGCTATTGAGACAAGGTTCTTTCTTTTCTACCAACATGTTTTGTTTGGATTATTACAGTGATTCTAAATCTTCATTTCTGCTTATTTTCGGTAACATGGTTACTTTTGTTTTTTTTCTTTTTTTCCACTTCTGTGTAAGAAACTAGGTGTAGGTTGATGGAAATGGTAACCCCATTGAGAAAGTGAAGTTAGAAACTCTGATTTTGCTGTTAGGTTTCAAGAAGCAAAAGTTTCACTTATCAAAGCTATAACCTTTTGCCTTTTTAGGAAAGGCAATTGAGATATTTAAGTTTAACATTATACTTCTTATTCATTTTCTTTTTTCAATTCTTTACTTTCAAAAAGAAAAAGAATAAGGTCCTTCTAGACAGCAATAAGAAAGTGCGTTTAACTTCTTTTCTAATTTTTTTTTTTTTCTTTTTTTAGTACCTTTATTTGTTCAATTGTTTATGCTGCTTTGTTGATGAAATTTAGGTATTAAAGAGTTGAATATTGAGCCATACGATGAGGATCAAGGGACAGGTGATTTGCGATATGTTCAGGTGACTATTCAAATTACCATTAATAAAATACTCATGAAAAAGCATACTTAATCAAATATCATTGCAATCTGTGGTGATTTAATATTTGATTTTTTGATTTAATGATACTCATAACAGAGTTATTTACAACTTGACTAAATGATGAGTGTCTGCAGATGGCTGTGACAACACACAATACATCCCTCCATGCCGCAGAAAGATATAGAAATGGTTAGTAGTTAAGCCCATTGCTTTTGTAGAATGCTCAATTTTGAACTGTTTAAACTTTAATTGCCATTTTAAAGATTGAAGCACTTTGATTATATTTGGTACCAGGAAAAGTGCAGATTACTTTAGTTTGGAATTCTAGAAATGAGAAATCCTCCAATTCAGACAAACTAGATGCCTTGGCCAAAGGGAGCTTGACATTTCCTAGTTCATATGTTTTTTTTTCTTTCTTTTTTCCCCTTTTAATATTTTGTATCTTTATTGTGATCGGCAGTTTTTATGGAGAAATGGCGGGTCATGGAGCAAGAATCATCACATTCACTCTGTGTGGGCTAACTTTCAGACATCCACTACTAATGTGGGTTCAAAATTATTCTTTTAAACATAAATAGTTGAGCTACTGATGAATTTGTCCTGTCTGTTTGTTGATTTTGTATTTGTTAAACTTGCGCCTATAGTGTTACTGTAAAAGACTAATTACTAATGGTGATAGAACAAAGATGATAATCATGAAAGCAGCTTAATTGGTGATGAAAATTGCTTTATTGACTTTTGATGGTTGTTTGCATGGAGGAGCATCTTATGTGAGATGGTTGTCTTCATGGGAGCATCTTAATGTGAGACGCTTTTAAATTTTAAATGGTTGTTCATTTAAAATTTAGTAAAGAGGATGTTATACATTTAGCTATGATTCCTAGTGTACTCTTTTGGAAATAATTGTTATTGTTAGAGTTACCGATTGAATATCATAACGGTGAAAAGTCCCAAACAATGAAAATGAACAGTTGGTTGTTTGGGCTGATCTTGGGTATTTTTTTTTTTTTCTTCACTATAATTGCTTGATACAAGTCATGCAAGTTTGTGTTGGTGTTAGATCTGTCTTGTAACTTGGATCACTTCATAATAGTTGCAGCATATGTGTGTAATATTCTTTAAAGTGACTGTGGATTACTATTTTCAAGTTCTTTAAATATTTAAACCTTAGAGATGTTTTATGGATGATGCAGGTAATATTTGGGAATAGGTGGAGACATCTTTTAGGAGAAAGTGACTTCTGGGAACATGTTGGAGGAATTGATATATCCTTGGCCCCTTCCAGTTTTGGCCAAGCAAATACACGGGTCTGCAAAACTTCTACTCCAGTTGACTTTTCTTTAAGTGACTATGCTTATGAATTAAATAGCGACTGTATATCAATGTTGAAGATAGGGATAGTACTATAGTAGTGGCACCAAAACTTCCTAGAATATAATTAGTCCCCTAAGACAATTATAAGCTAGCATACGGTATCAGGACTGCTTATGTGATTATCTGAAAGCCTTTGCGACATATAGGATTTAATCTTCTTAATTGGAATATAACCTTTTAGCTCCTATCTGCTAGATCATAATCACCATTTTATGATAACAGGACCCAGTAATCAGCAAGAATGCTAACTTTTTCTTTTCTAGCTTCAAAATTCCTTATTTAATATTACTCAGTCCAATGCTTCTTTTCAGGCTTTTGATGTCTTGCTCCGGAAATTACAAAAGTATGTTCCTCATGGAGCATCTGTCACTGATTTGTATGCAGGAGCTGGTGTGATTGGATTATCATTAGCTGCTTCTAGAAATTGCAGGCAAGAACCTCTTGTTAAATGCTCTGGAGTTCAAAGTTCTATTCTTATGTCCAAATAGACATACTAATTCCAATTATTTTCCAGGTCTGTTAAATGCATTGAGATTAATAAAGAGTCGAAGCTATCTTTTGAGAAGACGGTTAGCCGCTTACCAAAGTCTGTGGTTAGCAACATCAGTTGGCATAATGCAGACACTTCAATAGTTAGTGTTTAATTTTTCAAATTCAATTTATAACCATATGCATCTTAACATTCTCCTTCATATTTGAAATGTCTCCATGTTCATAATTTGATTATAAATATAGTAATTTTTTATTTCTGAATTTAGCTTATACAAAAATTCTGGACACTTTCAGTGAAACACAAGAAAAACATGAATCTTTTGATTTCCCTAGGTTATCTTATTTTTTTTTATGGTTGTGGAATGGTACATAACCATTTATGCATCAATTATTTGTGTAGGAACCTCTTTCTTGGCTTGTGGGATCAGATGTGCTTGTTGTTGATCCTCCTAGAAAGGGACTGGACAAATCTCTTGTTGATGCATTACAGACTATATCATCAGTTGAGCGAAAAGCTAAATTCTCATCGGAAAGGTAGGACTATTTATGGTTCTCAAGCTGTCACATCTAAGATCTGATTGATGGTTCTAACAGTTCTGTTCAGTTTCACATTGGGAGTTGGGTAATTTATGCCTTGCAAATTAATAATATGTTTTATGTCAACTTCAGTTCATCCTTAAAAGAAAAAGAGGAAAAGAGACCATGGATTTTACGTGCAAGGGAGGCCTCGGTTCAAATTGGAAGCAAAACAGATTTTGAGGACAGTCGATCATTTCCTCGAACACTCATTTATATAAGCTGTGGGTGGGAAAGCTTTAAAGAGGTACTTCTGCTGTCAAAGCAGTTGCTACAGTATTTCCATGGAATTAGGTCATATTCTATTGGTTAATCTAAATATTTGAGGTACTTCAACAGGATTGCAAGTCATTGTTGTCTAGCAAGGCATGGCGTTTGGAAAAGGCCCATGGTTTTAATTTCTTTCCTGGCACTCAGAGGTATTACACTTTCATTATGACTGCCTATCTGATTACATCATAAAAATAAACATGCTACACTTTGCTTATTCCTTTTTTTCTCCCTCTTGGGTTCATTATTTCATTACAAGTGATTTGGCACAATGGTTGCAGCATTGAAGTTTTGGCTGTGTTCAAGAGGGGTCAAGCAGTTGGTCTAAAGAAGAAGAAATCTGGAAAGAAAAAGAAGAAGAAAAGCTTATTATGAACATATGCAGCGTGGAATTAGCAAAAAGCTTCAAGGATGTTTAATTCATCATGGAGTATCTACAGAAAACACAAATTATGCGGGAACATAATATGTTTAATTACATATTGTAGTATGTAAGAAGAGGAACAATGGCCTGTTTATAAATTGGGAAAAGGTATCATAAACCATCCCTTTTTGTTCTGTTCTTGTAAACTAAGAATGTATTCACTTGAAACGTGTATGAAAAAATAGCTACAATCGATTGAAGTTTTACATCTTGTATGTTATTCATCTCCTATAGAAATTGATGAAAGGATGCAAATGAGGAAAAAATTTAAAACGAAAAATATGAAGAAATGTTTTGCTCCAAAAAAAGATGCTATTGTGGTTTAATATTTGACAGGGTTCGTCAGTTCTTTCCTCCACCGTTAGATCTGTCCAGATGAGGAAAAGCAGACAAAATATTGTAAGCCCTCAAATCTTGCCTGGTCAAGATCCCAATCACTGGAGACGCCTACGAATAGAGCAAACAAAAGGTAAAATATATCTCTTCAAGAGAACCTCATATCAAATTAAAAAACATTTTTGATTATCTCACTTGTCAAACACCATTTATAGTTTTGATGTGCAAGAGAGAAGGTTGATAAACTCACCCCTGCTGCTTCATATTTAGGAACAATGAGCAAATGGCGGAGTCCGACTTCCCTGAAAAGGACCATAGCTTTTGCCACTGATATGTTCTCCATCACTGTGTAAGGGGTTGAATGATGTGTACCATGTGCAATACTGTGCACGTGAATGCAAGGTTCTCTCACACATGCAATTCGGTGGAGGACCAGGTCTCATGCAAATGAATTAAAGCAGTTATTGTTGTGTTCATTGTTGGCAACAGAGATGCCTATAACTTAGTGGAGTCAGATTGTGGAGTCAGTTACTAGGATGAATAAGTTATATGTTGGCATTTGAAATGCTTTATTGGAGTCGTGATAGGTGGGTTGCTTTGTCAAGCACCACTTACCCATTATTTCCTAGATTTGTTGAGTTGTAATTGTTTGTTTTCATTGCTTAACTGTATAACTTGTTGTATGGCTTATAAATAGCCAAGTTATGGATTAAATGGTATGGAGAAAATATAAGACAAATTGTCTCCTTTCCTTGTTATCTCCTCTATTTCTCTCCTATGCTTCTTCTTATGTATTTCTAAGTCAGAAATACTTCTCTAAATTCACTATGTATTCTCCAAGATCGGAAAAATACATAACATTGAATTGGTGAGAGGATGCAAATCAATATACATCTCCATTTCATCACTCGTCACAGCCACCTCCTCGATCCTCCCCTCCCTTTCAGCTAGCTCAACCCAGGTAAATTTTTCTCTCACTTCCCACTCCTCAGTTCTCCTTTTCTCTGGCAGGAAAAACTTCTTCTTAAGTGCTTGAAGAAGGTGTGCTCTTAGGATCAATCTATGTATTTCTGTGGCCCCAAGGGCTAGTCCTGTTGGCGGCACCACACCATCATCAGCAACAGGGAAACCATTGTGTGTAGTGTTTCTCAGTACATCGACAATGCGGGACACCTTTTCCACTCCATTCAGGGTAACTACTGGTGGCTTGGCATCAGCAAGCTCGCCAACAGTGAGATTTCTCATCCATGGCTCAGGATGAGCATCTAAGAAAGGTAGGCCTTTTAGTTCCAGTATGATCTCGTAGATGCTTGGATTAAAGCAGTCTCCTACTGTTTTGGCAATTAGAAGGACAATCATCGTAATGGGTAATAATAGAAGATTGTTGGTTAGTTCGAGGAATATTACACAAAGTGAAACAGTCATTCTCATTGAGCCAGCCATGAGGGAGGCAGCCCCAAGAACAGCATAAAGTCCCGAGTCAATGGTGGAGTAGGATCCCATGGAAATACCAAGAAGACGGCCGTATGCTGCCCCTATGAGGATGATAGGGAGGAAGAGTCCAGAAGGCACAGCAATGCCAAAGGTAATGAGTCCTAAGATGCAATATAATGCAAAGAAAATTAGGAGTGAAAGTGGCTGAAATTCATTTGGAATATTAGAGGAGAAGAGTTTTCGGACAGCATCATCATTGGTGGTAAGGAGGAGAGTAGCCAGATCATTGTAGTAACCATTTGGGCAGTTGAATTGCTTGAAGTAGCCTGATCGTTCATCTGTGGAGCAGGTCTCTGTAGTAATGTCAGGGTCGCAAAGTTGGCATTTGGCGAGGAAAGGGAGACAGTATAAGCAAACCGAAGTGAATATTGAGACGGTGAGACTGAGAAGTAGCTTGTGTATTTTTCCCTTCCTGCATGAAACATAACAGTAACTAGTTTAGCAATTAGGATTGCATATAAATTCTGGGTCAATTAGATTTTCGACCTTCTCGACAGTGGACCCATATGCAATCCGATCCAAGGTCTTCGTAAACTTAAAATTGTAATTGACAAAGATATGTTGCAGAAAGTTCAGTTGCATACTGATTAATGAGATTGTAGAGTCTGAGGACCTTGTGGAGAACGTGGTTGTAGAGGCTTCCCAGAAGTCCACCGATAATGCCAATTATAGTTACAGGGATGACATCCATCACTTGATACGTAACAATAACATTGCTCACATCAAACATGATAAGGCCTCCTTTCCCAAAAAGCCCACATTTCCCAGAATTGCATATTTCAATGAAAGCTCTGAGCACCACCACCACAACTGCTGTGCTGAAGAAAGTCCTCCAGAGAAGAGCACTTCTCCACCATGTCGCCACCTCTTCAAGAGAAAACAATACACCACCTACTGGAGCCCTGAAAGCTGCACATACTCCGGAGGAAGCACCGCAAGTGATGAGATCCCGGCGATCGCGATCATTGTTGAAGTAGCGAAGCCAGCGCCATTTTATACGGTAATTATCAGGGCCACCTTGGCCTAGTAATGAAGCAATGCAGCTTCCTGTATGTACCAGAGGCCCTTCCTTTCCTAAATCTAGTCCTGCAGAGACTGCTCCAATGCTTCCAATTATCTACATTTTATAATAAACAAAATTATCGGTACTAGGTTGGCCATTTCGCTATGAACAAAAATGAAAGAAAGTTGACAAATTTCAGGCCACTTGGCCAATAAGCAGAGACAGATGCACAAATAAGTACAAACTGTCGCTAACTTTGGAAAGGGCTTATTGAACTTTTGTGTCAACTAGATTCAAGAAATGGCCTTTTCAAAGCCTGTAAATAGATTTTTTCCTATATATTCATTCATCAAAGCAATTGCTGCTAAAAGATTTCTATATCTTTCTATAAATATTAAGTAACTATGATGGGTAGGTTGTGTGTAGGGATGGGCATTTATTTCCAGATATCTAAATCCCCATTTCCTAGGAAATTTTGGGGGAAAATGAAGAAATGGGTGGGGATGGGGATGATTTTCATCCTCAAATTGAAATGGGGAGTCCTCCCATCCCCATTTCCCCCAAACCTTATATATATTCTTAATATTTTTGGTTCTTTCTATTCTTAATATTTTTGTATTTGTATTTGTATTAGATTGCTTTTTTAATTATGTAATTTTTAGTAAAATTCTTAATATTTTTTGTTCTTTCTATTCTTAATATTTTTGTATTTGTATTTGTATTAGATTGCTTTTTTAATTATGTAATTTTTAGTAAAACAGGGGAAACGGGGGACGGGGAAAATGGGGAAACAAGGAAAATGGGGATGGGGTTGGGGATACCTTCCCCCAAAACCACCCCATCCCCATTTTCCCCAAATGTGAAAATGGGGGGATGGTGAAGGGTTTTGGAAATGGGGATGGGAATGGTGGGACCTATATCCATCCCCATTTCCCCAATGCCCATCCCTAGTTGTGTGAGGATGAAATTCTGGTGTAAACTTGATCACATGGACCCATTTCCTGATCTGACTAGCTAGCAATAAATATCATTGAAACTGATATAAGGTCTGAAAAACTTATAAAATTATAATAATAATAATAAGATTAAGATTAAGATTAAGATCAAGATTAATACAAATAATCTACCTTGACAATGAGTGTTGTGGCTCCAAACATGTTAGGAGTGTCAACTCCATTAAGATAAGCTTTGATTTCAGGAATACCAGGACCAGCTGCAGTTGGTGCAAAACATACACAGAGAACAGAAGCAATCAAGGTCAGACCAAAATTGACTCCTGTTAGGTAGATGAGCCCTGTTAAGTACCTGTCATCAACGACCCCGTGTCGTTTTAGTTCTTAATCTCTTCAAAATTACCATAGCTTTGATTTGAATGATCAAAAGAAAAATCTTGGATATGTTGATTGAAGATAGAAAGAATGTCATCATATATTATATTTACGTTTGTTTCTTGATGAAGCCTACAACAGCAACAAGCTTGTATCCTGCAATGTTCTCAACTGCTAGATTGATGAGAGTGGCAATCAATCCAGTCAAAAGTCCAACAAGGAAGGCTAATGTCCATTTGGAGAATATGTACTGCAAAACTTGTACTTTGGATCTGCTTCTCCAATCCTGCTTGAACAGATCATTTTCATTGATCCTGCAAAGAAAACAAGAAATATATATATAAGGAGGATGAGGAGGAGGAGGAGGAGGAGGGTGTTATGTCAAGTGTGTTATATTTACTCATAGTCCAAGCTTTCTATGTGGGAAACTTTGGCTCCAACCAAGGCAAGAGGATTGGAAGATAGAGTTTTGTTTCTCTTGAGGAGGAGTGGTTGGTGTAGTACTGAAGAGTTGCTCTCTGGGTCTACTTCTTCTTCATTAACTTGTGTTTCATCCATGTCAGAAGCTGCTGGTGTAGCTGTTGCTGCTGCTTTTGCCCTTTCACTTGAATCTTCCTCCATTGAAATTTAAAGCCTCTGCTCTGCAGTCTTGGAACTTCTTGGAGTAATGAATGATGATGATACTCCTCCTGGCTCTGGATTGGTTTGGTTTGTCTGGAATAAAGAGACTGAACCAACTCTTATTTGTTTCTTGCAATTTAAATTTGGAGAAAGAAAATGTGTTACTAATAAATAGCACTCTCCATTTTGACTTACTATTGGAGCATCTACAAAAATATATATATATCTATATATTTATATACAATTTGTATGTATGTTTAGGGTATCTTGTGGATGGTAAATTTATTTTTTAAAATTAATGTCAATTTGTACCAGCAAAACTTGCATGGAGTGATTATTATGTTTGGTCTGTTGTCAATAAATGATCAATTTGATTTTCACTGAAATTAAACATTATGTTACACCACTTTTAACATGCAATTGCTTTTACTTCTTCTAAAGAAACTGCAGCAATATAAGGTTATGCATTAAATAATAATAATAATAATAAATAAAATAAAATAAAAACTACCAATATTAGATGGTTTGAATTTAATCTTTATTTTTTCTGAATTTCTGAATTTCATTTCAAGAAAATGTATAAAATTTTGGTCCAAATGGCACCACCCCAGATCAGTGAGACAGTGACCAAGATCTGATCTATATTATATCATTTATATGGATGATTGATTGCTAAAATTAGTGTCTACTAACTAATCCATTTTCTAATAACTAAGAAAATCTTAAGCACACCAGGTGTATTGTTGGATGGTACATCCGACCACTAAAGATAAAATATGTGGCAACCACATGTGATTAAAAAATCACATATTTTATATTCATTGGCTAATGGACCACTCTGCATTGCAATGGGTGTACCGAATATTTTATCCTAATAACCATATAATAATGTCCCCTACTTAAATCAATTCTTCAAGGTATTTTAAAATAACATGGAGCCAAATATTATTATATAATTTTTCCTATTGGATTCTTGATTTCTTGCTGTTTCCGGGCAGCAATTATTATTATGTTTTTTATTTTATTTTATTTATAAAAAAAAAAATCAAAAAAATCACAGAAGTCCCTGATTGGGCTTCATGTAAATTGGGCTTCATATGTCTACACCATTGAAAATTGAATGTTGGTTTATTTTATATACTTTTTTTTTATTATTTAAATTAATTTTTGAATAGGTTGGACTGGTTTTTAACTGCTTAAAATTGAATTTTCTCATCATTGATATACAAAAAACAAATTTTGAGACAATATGAGGTTGGCTTCTCACACCCACATCACGAGATTATGGGTTCAAGTCTCTCACTCCTCCCAAAACCAAAAATTATTGTAATATTTCAAAACAAAAAAAATTGAAATAATATTTAGGACACATAAAATAAAAATAAAAACAAAAACTCTAGATGTAAAGAGTTGAATGACTTGAATCCATATTTATAATTGGTATTGTAAATTCTCATTTGTATTAGGTCATCTTCAACCCAAAAACTCAATTTAGTGCAACTTTTACACTAAAATTGTGCAATTTTCACACTATTTATTTTTTTAATCTCCAACCCATTTCTTTCTTTCCTTCTACAGGACTGCTACATGTTTTTCAACAGGATTGTTGCCAATTTTTTTTTTCTACTACTTCTATAAGTTGCTAACATAACTATTACCTCTTTTCAACTTTTTTACTACTAAACAGAACTGCTACCTGTTTTTCAACATGACTGCAACTTGTTTTTTCTACTACTACTCTAAGTAGGGGTGGGCACCAACCTGCCAACCCGACCAACCCGACCCAACCCAACTAGATTGGGTTGGGTTGCTTTTAAGATTGGGTTGGGTTGGGTTAATAAAATATAACCCAACACAACCCAACAACCCGACATAATTAATAAAAAATAAATTAAATAACTTTATGGGGTATTATCACTAAAGTCCCTACTTTATTATGAATTGTCACCTATTTAAACGTCTTTGTCATATTAATCACTTTAGTCCCTTGTTTTTTTAAAATACATCACTTTAGTCCATTTGACCAAAAAAACTAATGGTCAACAATAACAGAATGTGTAAAAATACAATTTTACCCTCTATTGTAATTTTTTAATTTTTAATTTTAATCCCTCTAGTTTCAATAATAGTTGGTCAACCCCTGAAAAAATTAAAATGTTTTCATCAAGGATCGAACCTTCAACCTAAAGGTTAAAAGTCACAAACTTTAACCAACTGACCAACTTTAGCTCATTGTTGAAGGTTTGTTGATTTAAATGTATATATATATATATAGTTATATAATTTGTTTAAACAAATTTAAATTTGTTTATATAATTTAAAATCAAAGCCTGTAATTTTTTTTTTCTTTCTTTTTTTGAATTTTTTTACTAATATATAATAATAATATATAAAAACATATTTATGAGAATGAAAAATAAAATAACAAAACAAAAGGAAAAAAAAGGAAAAAAAAAAAGAAATTTTCAACTTATGGGATTTGATTTTCTGGGTTTTTTTTTTTTATCAAATTGAAATAATATATTTTTTGAAAATAAAAAAATCCAAAAAAATAAAGAAAAAAAAATTGCAAGTTTTGTTTTCCTAGATTTTCTGGGTTTTCTTTGGCTTTTGTTTTGTCATTTTCTTTTTCATTTTCATAAATATGTTTTTACATATTATTATTAAATACGAGTTTGTTTTAAATTATATAAAAGATTTAAATTAGTTTAAACAAATTATATAACTATATATACATTTAAATCAACAAACCTTCAACATAGAGCTAGAGTAGCTTAGCTGGTTGAAGCTTGTGACTTTTAACTTTAAGGTTGAAGGTTCAATCCTTGATGGAGGCATTTTAATTTTTTTTAGGGGTTGACTAGCTATTTTTGAAACTAGAGGGACTAAAAGAAAAAAAAATTTAAAAATAACAATAAAGGTTAAAATTGTATTTTTACACATTCTGTTATAGTTGACTGCTAGTTTTTTGGTCAAATGGACTAAAGTGATGTATTTTGAAAAAACAAGGGACTAAAGTGATTAATATGATAAAGACGTTTAAATAGGTGACAATTCATGAAAAAGTAGGGACTTTAGTGATAATACCCCAACCCGACCAACCCGACCCAAGTAGGGGTGGGCACCAACCTGCCAACCCGACCAACCCGACCCAACCCAACTAGATTGGGTTGGGTTGCTTTTAAGATTGGGTTGGGTTGGGTTAATAAAATATAACCCAACCCAACCCAACAACCCGACATAATTAATAAAAAATAAATTAAATAACTTTATTTATGATTATATTTATTATAAAATCTCATATTTAAAATATTTAAAATTTTCACTCATGCACCATTTATAATATTATAAATGACAAATATAAATACATAATTTTAAATATTTTATACGATAATATATAATACATTTATTAAAAATATGAAATTATATTGTCTTCATCTTTATATTAATTGGCATATCCTTGATTGTACTTTAAAATGCTTTTTTTTTTTCTTTCTTTCTTAGGATTCGATTAATAATTTGGTAGGAAAAAGTCTAATAATTATATAGAAGCTCAAACTATTATGTTGGTTGAAATAAATAATAGATTATCCAACTACGAGATATTCGACGAAGCAATTATAATTGTGAAATGAATGAGAGGCTTAGATGGAGACTTTCCAAGTTGGATAAATTGTTATATATATATATATATAATTATGCAACAATATTATATGTTGTGATTTGGTTTTAGTACCTTTAAGAAATCTAAACTCTATGTAATATTATATTAGGGTGAAAAAATTATTTAAAATTTAAATTTTCATATAACAAAATTTGAATTCAAATATATTTTTTCTATTGGGCTTAAAAGCCCAACCCGATCAATCCAACCCAACCCATCCCGACAAATATTGGGTTGGGTTGGGTTGGGTTAAAATTTACGTTGGGTTGGATTGGGTTGAAAAATTTTCAACCCAACCCAACCCAACTCGAAAACGCCCACCCCTAACTCTAAGTTGCTAACAGGGCTATTGCTTGTTTTTAACTTTTCTACTACTAACCTGTTTTTTTTTTTTATTATTATTTTTTATTATTTTTTTTATTTCAACTTTTTAAACCTTTTTTTAAAAAATTTCTCAACAATAATTTTAAGAAATTAAAATTTAATTCATTTTTTAAGATAGATACATTGAAGGAGTTTTTTTTTTTTTTTTTTTTTTTTTTTTTTTTTTTTTTTTTTATCAAACTTGGGTGAAGGCTTTTATTTGAGATGTTGGGTTAAATCAAACTTTTAATTTTAGTGTTTTTAAATTAGTGATTTTAAAAAAAAATCAGTATAATTTTTGTATTATATACTTAAATTTAGTTAATTATAAATGTTAATATAAATAATAATTAAATTAAAACAAATATAAATTAAACAAAAATCATTAAATAATAAAAAATGATACAACTGGAATAAATTTGATTGAATAAGAGTAAAACTGTGACTAAACAAAACTTTTAAATAATAGTTAGGGATACAATTGGAATAAATTTTATTGAATAAGAGTAAAAGTGCGATTTAACTAAACTATAGGGATTAAAAAAAAAAGACACATTTCGACGTCGAATGAACAGTGTTGCGCCAAATCTTGCGCAACACTGTTCATCAACCCATTTTGACGTAGAAAATATAGAGTGTGGTTCAAGAGAATTTTTTGTTTCAAATTGGTATTTTGCTTCATTTTAGAGTTGGGTTGGAAATGGTCTAAGAATAACTCCAAACCACATCAAAACCAACACCAAACTTTAAATTTTGTAATTCCCTTTTTTTTGTTTTTTTTGTTTTTTGTTTTTTTGTTTTTTTTTTTTTTTTTGTGAACAGTTGAGCGCTAGGTTAACCGTTAACCTAATGCTCATTTGGTCACACACTATTTTTTATTTTATTTTTAATTATTTAATTGTAAAATCAATGTTTTAATTTTTTTTCAAATCTTTGATTTAACTCTCTTATATTTAATTCCAACAATATGTATTATAAGAAAATATACCGTTATAAAGATTAACACCAATATTGATATACATATTTAATGTATTTAATTTACTTGTTAATTATATATTAAATAATGTTAAACTTTTATAAGAATTTAAATATTTATTGGAAGAATATTCTTTAAATATGCTTTTTTGGTGTAAAATTTCGCGTTGAACATTGGAGTGAATTTTTTTTTTTGATATAAGCATATTCCCAGAAGATTCTCGTTTAACTCCAAATTAGAGTAGAGTTTGATGTCCAACATTGGAGTTGCTTTAAAGAGTCGAATCTATATTTATCAATAAATTTGTGAATTCAAGTATAATGTTTTTTCCTCGACTCCCAAATTTATGGTAAAAAATAAAATAAAATAAAAAAACAGTTGAAAAAAAACTTTAAACAAATTATCATGCATTGATAAATAGAATTTTGATTCTTTTTTGTATTCATTAAGTTTAAGAATTGAGTTATTTACAGAAAGAGTAACTCATAGTGCACACAAATACACAATACCATGAGTCTAACAAGTTTCAATTCAATTCAGCTGAAATAGAATCAAATGAAAAGTTATACATAACAAATAATATATTAATCAGATGAAATGTAAGTCCCATTATTGATAGAGGTCTACTCGTACTTGATTTATAAAGGGATTAGACTCATTGATTGTTAAATGGAGTAGATTCGTGAAAGAATAGTGATTAAAGGGCGAGGATGTTGGTGATTAAATAAGTTTTCTTAACTGTGTAGTCAAGAAGAATTTTTTTTTTTCATTATCCTTCTGCTCTGTGTTTTTATTGCATCTTTTCATTTTCTTTTGAAACCTTCAATTTTTTTTAAGGGTAATCACTTCTTTAATGGAGGAGAGATGAAATTCCATAAGTTGTGAAATTTTACTTAATGACGAGGATATAGAAAATAAATAGAGAAGAAGAAACTTGTGTTGCTCTGCACAGAAACAAATATGCACAAGTAGAAGCCTCAAAAAAAAAAAAAAAAAAAAAAAAAAAAATTGCACAAGTAGAAGAATGGGGGGATCAGTTGCAGATCTTCAGATCTTTTCAGTTTTTCATTTTTTTATTCTCTCTTTTTTATTCTTTTTGGGTTTTGTGTGGAGATACCACGTCTTTACAAATTTCATTTTTAATGTTATTTTATCAAATGACGAAATTACTCTTCTAGTAGTTAAAGTCAATGGACTTCGTATAACATGAGGTGAGGTCAATGTCAATTTCTACAAAAGTTGTTTATGTGTGTCACAACCCAAACCTAATGTAGGATGTAAATTCATTAAAATCAATGTATTTTCATTATGGTCCTTACCGAAATTAGAATAAGGGATCCCTCATGAGAGACTTACTGTATATATATTTATTTTATTTTATTTTATTTTTCTTAAAAGATTATTGAACCCATTATTGTTTTTCAAGAAACATGATTTTTTTTTTTGAAAGAAACATGCTTTCTTAATCAATTATTATGGACTCATTAATTTAGGAGACATTTTTTTTTTTGTTTTTTTTTTTTGTTTTAATGTGGTTCTCACTTCTGGTTGATGATTGATTGGAGAACTATCCTAAATGAGTTAGAATTTGGGAGGTTGTTGGGAGGGAAGTAATTGAATATATGGTTCTGTGTTCATAAAAAAAAAGTATATGATATATGGAAACAAAAATATAATAAAAATGGGTAATGGAAAAAAAAAATTGGGGGTAATGGAACATTAATAACTAAATGAAAAAAAAATTATGTTTTTTTTTTTTTTGAAATTTAAAGATTTTAAAAATGAAAAAAAAAATGTAAAATAGCACACATGAATGCTTTTTATTTTATTTTTTATTTTTTATTTTTTTTGTTACAAGGGGGCAAAGCCCAAAACAAGAAGAAAGCTAAGAAAGGGAAACAAAACTGCGCCTCAAACAGGCAACACTTCTTGCATCAGCATCCAAAATATCTGTGGAAACCAGGGGAGGGTCTTCAAGAACAAACATACCTAAATCCATGCCATGACCCAAACGTGCGAGGTTGTCAACCAACAAATTACCTTCTCTGAAGACATGAACAAATCCACTCATCATCAATCATCCTTTTACAGTTTTGGAGAAGACTAAACAAATGATGGTTAGAGTTTGTATCTAGAGAGAGCAGTTGGATGGTAGTGAGGGAATCAGTTTCAACAATAAGTCTTCTATGGCCACAATTCTAGGCCATTTTAAGGCCCCCCCATAATTCAGTTTCAATCACACTACCACAACCTTTGTTCATCACAAAGCATTTAACCCATTAACTCAAACTATTACGCAAAACACCTCCTTCTGTAATTGTACTAGAATTGTTGTCCCGAATGCCATCAATATTTAATTTTATCCATCCTTCATTAGGAGGACTCCAAACAACTGGAATCACAATACTAGTTCTAGCAAAGGCAGGCCAATTGGCATTAGACCATTCCTTGGCATAAGAATTGATGGTCAGCTAAGGAGAATGAGGGATGAAGAAATTCACATCAAAGATCTTTTTGCATCACCATTAGAATTGATGGTCAGCTAAGGAGAATGAGGGATGAAGAAATTCACATCAAAGATCTTTTTGCATCACCATTTCCATATGAACCACAAGATACTAGAAAATTGAAGATAGCTAGGGATCTCACCTATCACCAACTTGTCATTTTGTAAATTCTGGACTGACCACTCTTCAATATCACCTCTAAATGAAGGAGAAGAAGTAACACCTTTAGAGATGTTTTCCCAAACTCCACAAGACCAACTGCAATCGCGCAACAAATACTTCTCAACTCCCAATATTTCAATATTCATGATTGATTTTAATATTGAAAATGGCAGTCTTAGGAAGGAAACATGGAGAGAGTGATTCAGGTACTCATGGACAAGGAAGACTAAGGGACTTTAGGAAGAATCTAGTCTCCATTTTTGTGGACAATTTGAATCAACAAGTGGACCAGCTTTTTTGTGGAATTTGTTTAAAGTTTTCGGGAGGGTAAGGCACATTTATCTGTCAACAGCTACGGTGAATAGAAAGATAGGCTATGCTTTTGTGAGGTTTGGCACCATTGAAGAGGCAAGAAGGGTGGCTGAGACGACAAATGGTATGCATGTATATGGTTGGCCGATCCGAGCTAAGTTGGCGGAAAGGGGATGGAAGTCTAGAAAGATGGTGACAGAGGGTGATTATCCACGTTACTCAAAGCTTAGAGAGGATGAAGTTAGGCCAGTTAGGAAGGAATTTTGTCTTAAGGAAGAACAGAGAAGTTCGTATGCTGAAGTATTGAAGGAGAAAAGACAGGAGAAAGGTTTAAGGGAGGAGGTCTCGGAGGAAATATCTGAGCTCTCAATTTCAGAATGTTCTCTGTCTGATTCTCTTTGGCTTGAGAAGAGTGCAATAGGCATATTGAGGAGTTTTGCTAATGTCTCAAAAGTTAAGAGAAGGCTGCTGAATAGGGGTTTCTCTTTTTCAGCAAAGTACTTAGGAAGGAAAGCCATCTTATGGTCTTTTGAATCAACATAGGACTGTGAAGGCTTCATTAAAAACAGCTTCTTCTGGAGAGATTTATTCCTATCAATGGAGAAATGGTTAGTAGTTCAAAGTTTTGATGAGAAACCGATGTGGTTCCACTTCACTGGGGTTGCTTTGGATTTCTGGAATGAGGCTTTTTCAAGAAGTTGGGATCAATGTTTGGTGATACAGTTTTAATAGATGATGAAACTCACCTTAAGAAGAGGCTGAACTTGGCTAGGCTACTCCTCTTGGTTCCTCCGAATCAGACTTTTCCAAAGGTTATCAAAGTAGTGGATGGCTATAGGAATTTCTTTGTTTATGTGGAATCATAACCTTTTTCAAAGGAGGTGATGTGGATTCATGATTTTTTAGGCCTACGCCTTGAGTTTGAGCACCCGAAAGAAGGTGATCCGGCCATGGCAAAGGAAAACCAGGATCAAAACCAGGTAGGCGAAAAAGGAGAAGTGGTTTTGCAGATGACGTCCAATCATAGCCCACGGAGGAGAAGCATAGAGTCACGTGAATCAAATAAAAGTGGGAAAGAAGAGATGGTGGTCTGCAAGAAAAATTTTAAAAAAGCTTTTTGGTAGGAAAAGTCTCCCATCAGATCTCATACCTCTGGTAAGGTGTCAGTTGATAAAGGTAAGGTAAAGGCTACACCTAAACTAATTAGGCTTTCAAATGCTACTCCTAGTCTGAATAGGAAGCTGGTAATAGGCAAAGAGAATTTTGGAAAAAGCTGTAAGTGGTCTTTAGGGGAGGTATCATCCTCGTCATCTGAAGCCTTTGAAGAAGGACAATTTATTGTGTGTGGAGATTAAAAAGGGGAGTGCTCTAAATCAGCTAAGGTTCTGGATTGGGTTGATGGTGATTGGCTATAACATTGGAGATCTCTAGGCCCAAAGCAAGATCTATCTTTTGTGGTCCAAAATTTGGGCTTGCTGGAGGGAAGGTTTAAAATAGGTGATGAAAGGCCTGGAGTAAGTTTGGAAACTGGTGTGGGTGGTCAGGATGGGCCTTTTAAGTCTCCATTTAACAGCCCAATAGCTAGTGTGCCTAGAGTTGGCATTATTTTAGTCGATCAAAATGAATCAATGGAAGCTCAGTTTGAGGTAGCTCTAGCGGAAGAAACCAGGAGGGTTGAGAAGAATAGGGAGGAAAGTCAAATTCAAGATAGGATTGGCAGATCAAATAAGCATGGTATGGTTACAAGAAGACTATTTTCGAATCTTAGGAAGTTAGATGGTGTTGTGGATGACCAGAGAAGAGAGGCTGAAGGAACGTCAACAGTGGAAAGGAATTTGGATGTTGAAATTACTAAGGCTGTTGAGAAATCAGTGGGGAAATCTGATCGGTGTGGCCACAAATTAAAAGGTTCTAAAGTTTTGAATACAAAGGATTCAAATTTGGAGATTGCCAACAGTACAGCAGAACTTTTTCAACAAAATTTGGATGATGAGATAGTCAAGGTCTTAGAAATAGGGGTTTCTCTTGGCATTGATTTTAATGGCAAAATAATGGAAATGGAGGAGGTTATTGCTAGATGTGAAAAAGAAGAGTATGAGCGGTTTGAATCTACCAGGAACAGGTAATTGATGTGTGTCTTTGTATTGTTAGGGGTTTCTTTTGTTTTTATGCATCTTTTGTCCTAGAATATTCATGGCTTGGGTAGTGGTGAGAAGAAGAGAGTGGTTAGGAACTTGGTGGTTAGGCACAAACCGGAAGTGCTTTTCATTCAGGAGTCGAAGTTGAAGTCTTTCGACAGTTCGGTGGTTCGTATTCTGGGTGGTTCATGGTTAACGAGAGGTGTATGGGTGGATTCTAATGGTGCTTCAGGAGGTTTAATCACGCTATGGAAAGAAGATAGCTTAGTGGTCAAAGCTTGCATTCCTTCCAGTAGATGTATTATTTTAGTAGGGATTTTGGTAAGTTTAAACAAGGAGATAGTCCTCTGCAATGTTTATGCTTCTTCGGTTGCTAGTGAAAGATGTGAGTTGTGGGATTTTATTTTGGAAGCACAAAGATCTTTTTCGATTCTGTGGGTGATAGAGGGGATTTCAACTCTATTCTTGTTCCTTCGGAAAGAGTGGGTACTAGTTGCAATCCAGGAGCTATGCAGAGTTTTTGAAACTTTATTCTTCAAGCTCAGGTGCTAGACATTCCCCTGCAGGGCTTAAACTTCACGTGGACTAATAACAGAGTTCAAGGTGCTTGGGCTAGGCCTGATAGATTTTTGATTTCTCCAAAGTTTCTCATATGGCTTCCGAATCTTACTCAATCTGGGTTGGATAGGAGTCTGTCGGACCATAATCCGATTAAGTTGAGAGAACCAAAGGTGGATTGGGGTCCAATTCCTTTTAGGTTTTATAATTCATGGATGGAAGAGAAGGCTTTGATGAAAGAGGCTATGTCAGGATGGGTGAAGTGTAATGTTAGGGGTTCTCAAGGGGTGGTTATGTTTTCTAAGCTTAAAGCTTCTAAGACCAGCATAAAGAAATGGTTGCTGTCACACAAAAAACCAGAGGTGAAGTCTAAGATTATTGAAGGTAAATTGAGTAGCATTGATAACACGACGGCTATTCAAGGGTGGTCAGAGAATTTAAGAGTTCAGAGGTGGGAGCTTTTAGAGGATCTTTGGAAGGCTCTCCGTAGAGATGAGCAATTATGGTGCCAAAAATCAAGGGTTGGTTGGTTGAAAGAGGGAGATAGGAATACTAAATTTTTCCACCTAATGGCTAATGGTAGAAGGAAATTTCATGGGGGAAATCTTTTTTGATGGGGTGTTGTGTTTAGATCCGGATTCAATAAGAAGTGGTGTTTTTAGGCATTTTAGAGATCATTTTAAAAGAGAGGAGTGGGTCAGACTGGTAATTGGGGGGTGGGGGGTGCTCTTAAATGGCTTTCGAGAGAGGAAAGCGCTACTCTAGAGGAGGTTTTTAGTGAGGATGAAGTTAGGTTGGCTATTCATAACTGTGACGGCAACAAAGCTCCTGGTCCGGATGGGTTGAATATGAACTTCATCAAAGCTAATTGGGAGGAGATCCAAGCGGACTTTATGAACTTCATCAATGAATTCCACATCAATGCGTCTGTTGTCAGGGAAGTGAATCACACTTTCATTGCTTTAATTCCCAAGGTTAGCAATCCTAATGTTATGTCTGATTTTAGACCGACTAGCTTGGTTAGTTTGTTGTATAAAGTTCTTGCTAAGGTTTTGGCTAACAGAATAAAAAATGTTATAAATTCTGTGATTGGAGCTTCTCAGTTGGCTTTTGTGAAAAATAGGCAGATAGTGGATAGTTTTGTGATTGCGGAAGAAGTAATTCAAAAATGGAAGGCGGAAAAGGAGGGGGGGTTTGGTGGTGAAGCTTGACTTTGAAAAAGCTTACGACTCTGTATATGAGAATATTATGTCAGATTCATGGGAATATCAAATATCAATGTTTGGTTGTACATGAGAATTTGTTTTTTTTTTTAATTAAATAATTACATAAAAAAAATTTAAAAAGGAGACTAAGGTGGATGGAAAAAAAATATACTGCACTAAAAAAAAAGGAAAAAAAAAAAGAATTTCCAGATTCAATCCTCACCGTCCATCTCTAAGATGGATGGTGGAGATTGAATCTGGGAGTGATGATGATCAAACAATCAAAAAAATCAAACCGAATTTATAAAAAATAATAATAATAAAATAAAAATAAAAATAAAAATTCAATCCTAGAATCGATCAAAATCCAAACCGATTTCGATGGAGGAGGTTGCGTCAGTGATGGAGGCTGCGTCGGCGTCCTTCCTATTTCAATTGCGTTGGCGATGAAGAAGGAGGTTGCGTCGGCAATGGAGGTTGCAGCAGCGTCTCTTCCTATTTCAATCAAACACTGACAACGACGACGACCACTACGACGGTAAAGGAGGAGGTTGCGTCAGCGATGGATGGTGCTTGATCTGCTCATCGTCGTCGCCATCGAAACCCAGTTTTGCTTGTCGATGATCGTCGTCGTCATCATTGAAACCCATATCTGCTCATCGTCGATGCTTGATCTGCTCTCTCTTTATTCTGAAAATTTGGTGTTAATTATAATTACTAAATCTGAAAATTGATAAAAGTAGGTTTTGAAGATGCACTGGTGTTTTGAAATCATGAAGAACAAAGAAGAAAAAATAAAATATATATTTTTAAATAGTGTGGGTCCCACGGTGGGAATCAGATGGAGGGGTATTTGAAATCCACCTGTTGGGGTGAGAATCACATTACCCTCTTGGAGGGTAATGTGATGCCGGGGGTAATGTGATCCCCATGAGATTCACATTCCCGAGAATCTGAAAATACAAACCTAGTAACAAGCATGAGAATCCTATCAGATTCTCATTCTCATACCAAGATTACCCCATACCAAACGGCCCCTAAATTTCGTTGTTATCTGCCTCCAGGAGTATATCTCATCTAGTAGATAGACGAGTTTGGGGTTTTGGCAAATGACTCTCAAGGGCTCGAATCCTACTGATGATAAAAACCTTCAAAAAAATACTTTGTCTAAATATGTGGATAGATAGATACGGTGGAAAAAAAAAAAAGTTGTTATTTTTAATTCTATTACTATTCTTTCTCTTCCATATATACTTTTTTTCTCTTCTCGGTTTTTTCAAAATCAAATTCCATTTTTTGTTATTTATTTTTCATTAAAAATCCATTATAAAATTTTTATTTATTTATTGGAGAACCACTTTCTATTTGAGAGAGTTGTAATGATGTAATATTTGTATCACGTCCCAATTGATGTGAAAGTAGATAGGTGTTAAATGATATTTCAAAAAAAAAAAAAAATGGGTGTTCGATAAAATTGAAGAACATCTAATATATATATATTTTTTTTACAAGAAAGAACATCTAATATTGATAAATAAATAAAAGTCTATAGTGTGTTTAAAAAAAATATTAAAAAAAATAGATAATATAGTTAATTTAAAAGTCTATTTATAGATGATTTTGTTCTTCTAATAAACATAATAAAAATTAATTTAAAACTAACTTTTTCACAACCAAATTTGTCTCGTGATTTTGATTCATTTTCCATACTTATCAATCAATTTGTATTTCATTAAAAGATATTGAAAATATATTTAAAAGAGAATCTATAGTTTATTAAAATAGAAAGAGTTTTTATGATATATGTTAAGGTGCGGATATTGTCACTCATAAATATGATAAGCACACCCATATTTATAAGTACATATAAATCTAAAATTTAAAATTAAATCATTACTATAAGCACCAATCATAATACCAATGTACCATTATTTAAATGAATGTACTCATTTTAATACATTTTATTTATAAACTCTCTTAAGTTATTAACACATTCAATTTCATGGATGATAAATTCTTACGTTCTCCAGGCTTGAAAACACAGTCGTATAGCAAGTTCCTTGTCATCAACAATTGTTTCCATCTTGGGGAATTCACTTATTATACAAAGTTTCAACCCATTAATATTACTAACCCTAAATTTAGACAGACCATAGATGTCAAAGTAATGATCTAAATAGAAAGCAGTACAAGGAGTTAATACTTTAAGAATCGCATTAGATATATTCTCACCATTTACAAATCTCAAGCACGGGAGATTTTTTTTTTTGGCTATATTTTTTTTAAAATAAATTAATTCTCCTTTTTTGTTTATTGATAGAGTTCATAATAATAATAAATAAAAAATGCGTACCTTTGTATGATCATAGTCTTCTGAAAATTCTTTTTTCATTGCTTTATTATAAGATGATGAGAGATTTTGATAGTTGAAATAGAATTAGGTTTATTTATTTATTTATTAATTTTTTTTATAAAGAGATATAATTGAAGATATGAGTGTAATTACTAGGTGTACATATTATTTGGTTTATTTTTAATTAAACTAATTTGTCCTTATTGGTAAATTTATATTGATATATTTTAGCAATTAAATTTTGAGAGCTTCTCCTTACAATACATAAATTATCTATTCACACTTCAAATTGAATTTTTTTATTAATGACAATTTTAATCTAAACTAAAATTACTAAACAAGACAAAAAAAAAATTTAAAGACACTCCAAACTAATTAAATTATTAAAAAAAAAATCTCTCTCCTAAATCATTAGATTAAATATTACGTATTAAACTTTCTTTCCTAAATCTGTTATTACCATATTAAACAAATATATCATTTTTCCATACTTTCTCTATCAATCTTTGATTAAGAGTTAGAGAAAAAAAAAACTTATGAATATTTTAGCTTTTTAAATATATATATTTCCATTCTCTCTCTCTCTCTCTCTCTATATATATATATATATATAAAGTAAGTTTTCAAAAAAAAAAAAAAAAGATATATGAAAGCTTGAATTATTTCAACTAGATTCGATTAAACTCAAAATTTCTAAGACTAATGAAAGAATTAAACTTCTCTAGGCAATCACATACCTACAAGAGTAACAAAAAACATTTTCATATTTCGATATTTTTTATACATACATATGGTTCTTAAAAATCAAGCTTATTAGTAAGGCTTTTTCCCCCCCTTAATTGTTAGTCTTGCTTGAGAAAGAATGAAGATAGAAAATTAAAGATATTTATTGGAGGAGAGAGAGTTTAATATGGTAATTACAAAATTTAGGAGAGAGTATTTAATATGTAATAATTAATCTAATGATTTAGGAGAGATAATTTCTTTTTTTAATAATTTAATTCAAAAAAGATAAAAAGGATAATCTTGTAATAAAATGAAGTGTCTTTATAATTTTTTAAAATTTAAATTTTGAGAATGAAGTGTTTTTAGAAAAGAAGTGTAAAAAGAAAAAATTGGATTGTCAAAAGAAGCTCTCTTAAATTTTTTAATAAAATATGAGTGTATTTATAATATTTATGTGTGGCAATATTGGTACCCCATAAGTTAATATCAAACCATTAAAATAGGAAACTAATTGATAATTATTGGTTGATGTATTAACAAACAATTAGTCCTCTTAGTAATTTTATTCAAGGGTATTATTGGATTTTTAAAAATATATTATTTTGGGATGTACATACAGTTTTTAAGGGGTAAAAATATTGTCACTCTAAAAAAAAATCTACCAACCAAACAACTATTAGATCTACTACAATTAGACCCTTTAGAAATAGAGGTTTTTCAAAAGCCCAACCAAATAAGCTCTGAATTTTTGTAGGTGCTCCGGTTGCATGCACGAGTTCAATCTCCACCGTCCGATCATCGTTGACAAGGCTACTGATTTCTTCAGGAATCACGGTGTCTCAAATTTCACTTCTAATACATGTAGACTGGTATGCATTATAATATATAAATCTTCCATTTCTCAATTAATTTGCGTTTTGACGAATTTTATTTATATTTTAGGGTTTTGATGATTGGCTTTGTTACGTTGTTTACAGTATGGATGGAGATTTCGAGCCAAATTGGCAGTATGTCCTATCTACAAGTCCTGTCCTGGAAAATTTTGCACCTCCAAGGATTATTGATTAATGGCATTAGACCAGGTCTGATTTCCAATTCTACGTTAGCATTACGTGCAATACATCAAGAGTACAATGGGGCAGTGTTAGATTATGAACATAACAAACATGTCGCAGAGTTATTAAACTAGGGAAAATGATCATGATCATACATCAAACAAAAATAATATATTTGCTCTCGTTCAAACACAATCTGAATTTGAACATTAGGGTGTTAGAAAAGTTGTAAGACCTCCGATCACATTCGGAACGTCCGCATTCAAATCCTTAAAGGACCACCACCAATGCTCTCATGTATAGTCAATGCAGAAATGGGAACAAAGACAAAGAAGTTTGATCGGGTCTCAAATTTCCTGGTCTCTCTAGTTTACTTCTCATTCATAGTCCAAGCATTAATGTTGCCTTCTTAATAGGTCTAGGCACTTGCTCTATTAGCTGGCATTAGAAGACTTTAAAGCTAACTCTAACGTTGGACACCAAACTCTACTCTAATTTGAAGTTGAATAAGAATCTCCTCAGAATATGCTTACTCCAATGTTCAAAACCAAAAAAAGCATTTTAAAGAATATTTTTTTAATAAATATTTAAATTATTATAAAAGTTTAACATTATTTTGATATATAATTAATAAGTAAATTAAATAAATTAAATACGTATATCAATATTGGCATCATTTTAAAGATCTCAACGAGATTTTTCCAATGATATTTTTTTGGAAATAAATATTATTTTAATTAAATATAAAAGGGTTAAATTAGAATTTTTTTTTTAAAAAAATAAAGAATGATGTGACAGTTTTTTTTAATAAGTTTTGTGTACGTGATTAGTAGCACGCCATTCTTGGCATGCTACTGTTCATCAATGCGCTCAAATGCACTTTGGTAATGAATTTTATTTTGGAAAATGTACTGTGCGCTATTATTATAGAGCACATACCGGAGTTGCTCTAAGGTGAGAAAATTTTCATTGCATCCGTCTATTGAAGATTTGATATGTGTAGGTATTTGGTTTTGAAAAATATAAAAAAATAAAAAAAAAAATCAAGAGAAGGAAAGAGAATTTTTTTTTAGGAAAGAGAATTTTTTTTTGGATGTGATATTTATTTAAAATTTGTCATGTATTAAATTTGGGTTCAAAAATTAAATAGCACTTTTTGGGGGAGAACTTGTGTAAATAGCACCAAAATACCCCGACTTACTCTCTTTTCCTTTGTATTTTTTTTTCTCGAAAATTCGAGACTTATTTGCAGTTTCGAGACTTATTAGGTTAAATTCGAGACTTATTCATGAGTTTTTGAGACTTATTGATGCGTTTCGAGACTTAATTCAAGTTTGTTCGAGACTTATTCTGTTTGACCTCCATCAATGGTGACAGTGACGAGCCGACAACGACGTCGGTTGACTTCGGAGATAGTCGGATCTGGAAGATCAGACGACGTCGAGTTAGTTGGCGCCATCGGTTTCGTCAGATTTTACGACGGATCGTCGCAGATCTGACGATGAAGGTTCAGAGACAATTCGGATTTGGCTTCGTTTCTCTCTCCATACAGCTTGAAACTAAAAATGGATACTTCTGTTACAATGGGTGGCGCACGACGTACGTTTTACCAGTGGTTTTATCGATCAACTCGCCGGTCGGCGGTGGCACCTCCATTGAAACTCCATCAATGGAGGTTTTGGAAAAAAGAAAAAGAAAGAAGGTGAAGGGCACATAAGAGAAAAGAAAAGAAGTTGGGGGTATTTTTGTCCAAATTCCAATTCTACATTGATGAGGGAAAAGGATCATCATCCTACATAAAACAAAAATAATACCTTTTGCTCTTTTAAGCACAATCTGAATTTGAATATTGGGGTGTTAGAAAAGTTTTTGTGTTATATAAAACAAAAGCACATTCTGGTCTTTTTTCATTGAAATTCTCACTTTTTGTTTATCAATAGAGTTCATAACAAAAAAAATAAAAAAATGTGTACCTTTGTATGATTAGAGTCTTCTGAAAATTCTTTTTCCATTACTTTGTTATATGATAGTGGGAGATTTTGATAGTTGAAATAAAATTAGGTTTATTATTATTATTATTATTATTATTTTAGTAAAGAGATATAAGTGAAGATATGAGTGTAATTAATAGATGTACATATTATTTGATTTATTTTTAATTAAACTAATTTGTCCTTTTGGTAAATTTATATTGAACAATTCCTCACTGGCTATTTAACATTAGTAGCCTTGTAAATCTTGACCTTAACTCCAACAATCTCCATGGTCATCTTCCAGGAGAATTTGCAAGCTTGAATTCTCTCCAACAGCTTGATTTGTCTGGAAATTCATACATTGGAGGCCGCTTACCTGGAAATTTGGGGAAGCTCTGCAATTTGCAGACATTGAAGCTTTCTAGGAACATCATCTCCGGTGAGATAACAGATTTTATCAATGTCTTATCTGAATGCACTAACAGCAGCCTAATGAGTCTAGAGTTGGGATACAATAAACTGATTGGTAATTTTCCCTTTTCTTTAGGATATCTTAATAACTTAAGATATCTTCATCTTTGGTATAACTCGTTTCATGGTTCAATTCCTTCATCAATCGGAAACCTATCGTCCTTGGAGGAATTGTACCTCTCGGGTAACTAAATGAATGGGATGCCAAAAAGTCTTGGGCAACTCTCATCATTGAAATCGTTAGATCTCTCTGAAAGCTTATGGGAAGGTGTCATAACTGAAGCTCATTTCATGAACCTCTCAAGCCTAACAGACTTGTATTTTTACAAGCTATCACCAAACATATCCTTGGTTTTTAACATCAGTTCTGATTGGATTGCTCCTTTCAAACTCAGATACCTCAAAATTAGATCATGCCAACTGGGTCCTAAATTTCCAACATGGCTCAGAAATCAAAGTGAGCTGAACACTGTGGTTCTCAATAATGCTAGGATTTCAGACACCATACCAGATTGGTTCTTGCAATTGGATTTGAAATTTCAAGAACTAGATGTTGCTTACAATCAATTGAAAGGAAAAGTACCAAACTCCATAAGCCTCCTCAAACCATCCATTGTTGAATTGAGTTTGAACTGCTTTGAAGGTCCTCTCCCACTCTGGTCATCTAATGTGACAGATTTGTATTTAATGGATAATATGTTTTCTGGACCAATTCCTACCGAATTTGGTGAAGTAATGCCCTCCTTGATGGATTTATACTTGTCTGGGAACTCTCTAAACGGTAGCATTCCCATGTCCATACGCAATCTGAAGGAATTGTTTGTATTGGTTATTTCACACAATCATTTGTTTGGTGAAATTCCTCCTCACCTTTGAAGTAACATGCCTTTCTTGTTTATAGTAGATCTGTCAGACAACAATCTTTCTGGTTCGATACCAGAATCATTAGGTTCTCTTTGTTCAGTCAAGTTCTTGATGCTCTCTAATAACAATCTTTCCGGTGAACTTCCTC
This sequence comes from Acer campestre, assembly GCA_954870605.1. Lineage (NCBI taxonomy): Eukaryota > Viridiplantae > Streptophyta > Magnoliopsida > Sapindales > Sapindaceae > Acer > Acer campestre. Next base: position 9,133,541 of record OX940803.1, on the reverse strand, counting down.
CCTCCCTGCAAAATTGCACTACAATGGGTAATCTTGATCTTGGCGACAATAATCTCTCTGGAAACCTTCCAGCTTGGATAGGAGAAAGCATGCCATCATTGTCAATTTTACGTTTGCGTTCCAACTTCTTCGGTGGGAACATACCTTCTCAAATATGCAGTCTTTCTACTCTTCACATATTGGACCTATCAAACAATAATCTGTCAGGATTCATTCCTCCATGTCTAGGAAATTTGAGTGCCATGAAAGTTAAGCCATCAGAAACAGAGCAATTCGAGGGAAACTTGGAAGTTGTGACAAAAGGGAGAGTTTACGAATATAACTCCACTCTTTACCTTGTTAATAGTATAGACTTGTCGAACAATAATCTATCAGGAGAGATGCCGACAGAGCTTACAAGCCTTATTTATTTGGGCACCTTGAATTTGTCCTGGAATCATTTGACAGGAAAAATACCGTTACAGATTGGAAACTTGGAATGGTTAGAAACTCTGGACCTGTCAAGGAACAAGCTTTCTGGCCCTATTCCACCGAGCATGCCTTCACTGAGATTCTTGAATCACTTGAACCTGTCATACAATAACTTATCCGGGGAAATACCATCAGCCAACCAGTTTCAAACGCTCATTGATCCATCAATTTATGAGGGCAACCTAGCACTTTGTGGGCATCCGTTACCGAAAGAATGCCAAGGAAGTGATAAAACAGCTCAAGTTCCTGGTGGAGATGGTGAGGTAAAAGATGATGAAGATGAATATAGAGGTAAATTTGACAAGCTGGGGATTTTCACAAGCATGGGACTGGGTTTCATTGTCGGCTTCTGGGGAGTTTTTGGCACTTTGATCATCAACAAGTCTTGGAGATACGCTTATTTTCAGTTTCTTGACAGAACAAAGGATCGGGTTGTTGTGATTGTCTTCATAAACTTTGCTCGTCTGAAGAGAAAACTCTTAGAGATGAGAGGAACCGGTTAAACTCAAATGTAAACAAAAGATTCTAGTTAAGTATTTGTAATTGAATAAGTGCTCTTCTGAGCAATGTTTCAAATCATATTAGAGCACAATTTTTCAACCTGTTTGCAAACTTATGTGTGATACAATTAAATAATTTAAATGTTTGAAAATGAGATTATAGATGCAGATTTTTCTTTAATCTTCTATTCTTCTATGATGGCACTCATGATCTACGATTGAATAGAGTAGCTAAAAAAGACTTGTGAATTTAGAAGAAACCTGAGCTAGAACCGTTTTCTGATCAGCTTCTTGCATCAACGACTGTTGATGAACCACTCAGAGCAAAGCCATTCCCTTCTACTTCTAGATCTGAACTGTTAACCTTACCCACAGTCGAAACAAATTAAAAGATTTCACTTCTACTTCTACTTCTACTTGTCCGGTTGCAAGCACGAGTTCAATCTCCACCGTCCGATCATCATTGACGAGGCTACTGATTTCTTCAGGAATCACGGTGTCTCAGATTTCACTTTTGTTACCTATAGGGGTCTAAAACAATTATAGAAAGGGATCGATCAGTTTGCTGGGATTTGGTTCGGGTGGTGTTTCGGTTTTGGGAAGAGTCGCCATGAGCAAAAGGATTAATGTCTCTCTCGTCGGTGGGCTGATTATAGGTAACGCGCAAGGCTTGCAGTTCCGTGAGGACTGCCTGTAGAGTTGCATTAACTTGATCGAAACTAGACTCGTGGTGAGCTAGAATCTCGGCGTTTGATTTCCCACAAGTATCCATGGATAGAAAGCTCTGTAATTTGTGTAATTTGTTTAAGACAGCTAATTGGTAGCTTAGAAGAAGAAGGTTTAGAAAAGGAGGAGTTTGGAAATATAATTCTCTCCAACTAAATTATTCAATTGGTTCCCAGGCTATTTATAACTTATTAGCCAAAGGAGACACATGTTCTACAATCTTAACAACTGCTAACAAATGAAAACAACTAAATCACAATCCTGACAACTGGAAACAAGAAAGCATGAAATGTGGAAGCATTAGTGGACCGTTTGTAAAGCATCCACTTATTGAAACAACTAAGTAACCCAGTCCTATTCTCATGGATCGGTTGATGCACATATCATTTTACTTTCCTCAGTTTCCGTCTCTGTTTGTCAATCTCCGGAATCGAGCCAAGCATAGTATGACTACCAAGATTAGCTTATCTTTCATGTCATCCACGTATCGAAAATAGGCAACCCTCCAGGACTTGTTCAATGTCAAAGTTCCACAAACTCCCCAAAACCCCACCGCAGATCCAAGTCCTATGCTGCTGTAAAACAATGCCTTCTCCAAGTTGTCTTCGTCTTCATTGTCTCTCTTCTCATCACCATCCTCAGGAGACTGGGATGTTTCCCTGTCTTTCTTGCATTTCTTGGACAGTGGAGACCCGCAAAGTGCAGGGTTACCTTGATAAATGGATGGATCATTGAGGGTCTGGAATTGGTTGGTTGATGAGATTTCTCCAGAGAGATTGTTGTATGACAGGTTCAAGTAAGCCAAGAAAGTTAAAGAAGTTAAGCTAGGTGGGATCTGTCCGGAAATTTGATTTCTTGAGAGGTCTAGAGTTTCCAACCTCTATAAGCTCCCAGTGATCTCAGGTATTTTTCCAGTCAAGTGATTCATGGACAAGTTCAAGGTGTTCAATCTTGAAAGATTTCTCAGATCAGGCACTTCACCGGACAGGCTGTTATTAGAAAGGTCAATGCTGTTTACAAGATAGAGAGTTTCCATGTACAAGTACTCTGTTCCCTTGGTTACCACATACAACTTCCCTTCGTATCGATCTGCAACGTCAAATGCCATACCACTCAAATTGCGTAGGCATGAAGGAATTGATCCTGAAAGATTGTTATTAGCAAGATCCAGTATATGAAGAGACGAAAGCTTGCATATATCTGAGGGAATCTCCCCGTAAAACATGTTTGATCGAACACTTAAAATCAACAGAGATGGGATCCTTTCTCCTAGCCATGCCGGAATTTCACCCGAAAGCTTATTGTCTCCGAGATTCAGGGTATTAATGTCTGTGCAGTTCTTCAAGGTTGAAGGGATTTCCCCGGATAGGAGGTTGTTGCTCAGCATCAAGAATTTCAGTGATGAACTTAGTGAGCACAAGGAACTTGGTATCTTGCCCGATAAACTGTTATTCGACATGTCTATGACATACATAGCTGGAATATTATTCCAGAAATCAAGAATTTTTCCAGCCAAAAGATTACTGGAGAGGACAAGAGTCAGCAAGGAACTTAGTTTCCCCATTGACAAGGGAATGCTACCACTCAAGGAGTTAAAAGAGAGATCAACATCTGTCGACATAGGCATTTGTTCACCGATGTCTTCAGGAATTGGTCCAGAAAAGAAATTATGGTCAAAATGATATGAAATCACATTTGATGACAACACTGGCAAAGGACCTGTAAAGCAGTTGTTGTTCAAGAAAACTGTGGCTTGAGGACTGAATTTTATTGTGTTTGGCACCCTACCACTCAATTGATTATTGCTGATTTCTAGGTAATTTAGAATCAAATCTAACTTAAAAAACCAATCAGGTATGGTGCCGGAAATTTTATTGTTACAAAATGCCACATACTCAAGTTCGTTTTGATATCGCAGCCACATAGGGAATCCGGGACCCAATTGACAATTTTTAAGGCTGAGGTATGTGAGTTTGAAAGGAGGAATCCAGTCAGAACTCACATTGAAGAACAAGGTGATGTTGCGAGATGTCAGGACAATCGACAACTCCTTTAAGCTGGTAAGATTTGACAAATGGGCTTCTGTTATGGTACCCTCCCATTGGTTATTTTTTAGGTCTAATGCAACTAGTGATGAGAGTTGCCCTAAACTGACTGGAATTGTTCCTTTCATCCCATTTTCTGAAAGGTAGAATTCTTCTAAGGATGACAAATTTCCAATGGATTCTGGAATTGAACCCGAAAATGAGTTTCCCATTAGTAGAAGATGTTTCAGGTTTTTCAGGTGTCCTAAGGAGTTAGGAAGAAACCCACCCAATTTGTTGTACCCCAAATGTAATAACTCTAAGCTACAATTGGTGCATTTTGATAAAGCATTAGTGAATTTTGTCATCTCACCACTAATTTTATTGTAAGCAAGATCAAGCACTCGTAAACTGCAAAGGTTGCCTAACCTTGTTGATAATTTACCTTCTATAAATGAATTCTCAGACAAATCAATTTGTTGGATAAACTTCAAGTCAGCAAATTGATCAGGAAGCTCACCTTGGAAATTGTTAGAGCTGAGATCAACGTAGACAAGACCGGTCAAGTTGAAAAGCCAGGAAGGCATTAAGGAGTTGAAGCCATTGTTAGAGAGATCAAGTACTGAAAGAGATGTGAGATTAACAAGTGGAACTGATGGAGGAATAGTAGAAAGTGCACAAGCTGGTAGGTGCAATTCTTCAAGTGATGGAAGCATGTTCACAGCTTGAAACCACTGATTTTTAGCTTTGCTAAGATCAGTATTTCCTAAATTTAGATGTTTCAGAGAAGAAAGACCTGATAGCCAATGTAGATCATTCTCATTTGACTCGAGTGAAAAGCTGTTAAGATCAAGATAGAGCAACCCTGAAAGATTTCCCAGGTTTGGAGGAATAGTTCCACCAAAGGAAGCACCAGAGAGATTGAGATATCTCAATGTCGTAAGCGATCCAATGAAGTCTGGAATTGGGATTCCTTCAAAACTGTTGGAACTCAGGTCCAAGTAAGTCAAATGTTTCAAATCAAGCAAAGAAGGACTTATCTGACCACTTAAAGCATCAGCAGCTGTGTTGCCAAGTTTGAGCCTGGTGACATGTCCTGTACTGCCGTTGCATTGCCGCCTTTTGTATAATTTTAAGGGAAAGTATCATTTTCCCCCTTGTATTTTGACCTATTGGTAAATTTCCCCCCTGTATTATCATAAATGGTCGTTTTCACCCTAAAATCGAAAGTAATCGCCACTTAACCCCCTCCCGTTACCTTTTCCGTTAAAGTGGCTCGTTGACTATTCTATCATTGTTGACTACAAGGGTAATACGGTAACTTTGACAAAGACATCTGAATGACAATTAAAATGAAAGGGTAAAAATGTAAACTCATCAATAAACAAACATTTATGATTAAAAAAAAGATAAACACGTGGTTGATTGGTTGGAATGAATACAAATATTGTAATACCTCACAGTGGTCCCTCACTTTATAACCTTTAGGGGGGTGTATTGGATTAGGATTTTAATAGACAATTTTTAGGTGGTAGGATTTTATAGATTTTATGGGTTTTAAAGACTATTAGGATTATATGGACTAGACTTTTTAGATTTTGGATTTAAAAAAAAAAAGAGTCTATGGACTTTATTTATAGACTATTAGGATTATCTAGACTTTATTTATAGACTATTATGATTATCTAGACTTTATTTATAGACTATTAGAATTATCTAGACTTTATTTAAAGATTTTTTAGACTTTTTTATTTTATTTTATTTTATTTTTTTATTTAAATATGAGCCTATAAATTTGCTAGCTAACACACATACCTAAGTTGAGAAACCCAAACTAGGAAGTTGATCTGAGCTGAAAAAACCCAAATAAGATGTACTCTTTTAGAACAGGCATTAACACACAATGAAAGTGTACATAAACAAATACAAATGAGCCAGCATAGGTGATTGTTCTTCTGAGTTTAATAAATAAGAAGTTAAACTCTAAAAAACAAATACCACAATAATGTTACTATGTTAGACTTCAACTTATGGGTGATAAAGTTTTTTTTATTTTTTATTTATTTTTTTATTTTTACCATTCATCTTAACTGTTTTGTTTTATATTATAAATTATTTTGCTTAAATAACTAAATATTATTCAAAAATATTTTTGACGTTGTTTATCATAATGAACTTTTAATATATGTACCCATAGCAAAAAAATAATAATTACTGTCTTATATTATTATCATTCAACATATATAATTGGTTTAAAAATTATGAATAAAATAAATAAATAAATAAATACCACAATAGTATGAATAATAGCCATCAACACATTCGAAATTCTAAAAAACAAGCACAATAACCATTTTTTAGGTATCATATTGTTTAATATTTCTCAAGCCATCTAATTATTGAAAAAAAAAAATTGCTGGAACTAGTAATCCTTCCATGGCCTAATATCTCTCTCTCCACATATAGTCAGATATGCTAAGTCTCCATGTATTATGCTAAGTTCCAGTAATCTACTTCACATGGCCAAATTATGCATTAAAATTAACTGTACTATTCAAACAAGCACCCGGTGTTTCCAATTCAAGACAACGAAACATCACCATAACAATCAATAGATCTTAAAATACCCAAGTAGTCTCAGTAGCTCGTGAATCAATACATAGCATATCTTGACCTTCATCAACTATATATATATATATATATTAAATTAACATAATCAAATTAAAATAGTTAACATCTCCCATGTAAGCAATAAACCATCTTCTCGATCCAAAATTATTTAATTGAAGTAGTAGAAGTTCAATCACAAGAAGAAAATAAAAGAAATCGAAGCCCACATCTCATATGCAATCTAGCTATCAAACTATATCACGACAATTCTAATGCGTAACTCCATGCAAAAACTATAACCATACAAGTAAAAAAAAACACTTGAGATATATATATATATATATTTGAACAGCAACTAAAAAAAAAAATAGTTCAGTTATTTGAAAAAGGTTACCTGAACCTGGTCTGTTGTTAGGGTTTCTTCACAGCCTTGTTGCTATTTTCTGAAAAGTCTTGAGCGAGTATGAAAAGTCTAATGTGAAAAGGCAAGACAATTTTGGGGTATTGGTATTTATATTTATCACTAAAAAGTCTAGACAATCCATATAGTCATGAAATCCTACAAATCTGAATCTCAATCCAATACCACCAGACAATTTGCTACATCTTAAAAGTTTGGATCCTATACCACAAGATATTATGGACTTTTTAAAAAAAATCTTAAAAGTCTGGATCCAATACCATAAGATATTATGGACTTTTAAAAAAAATCTTAATAGTCTGGATCCAATACCACAAGATATTATGAACTTTAAAAAAAAAAATCTTAAAAGTCCTAATCGAATACCACCAGACTTATCTAACTTATTAAAAAGTCTCAATCCAATACCACCAGACTTTTACTTCCCAAAATTGTCTATTAAAATCCCAATCCAATACACCCCCCTTAGCTTTTAACTTTCCTTCATTTTCCAGCTTCACCATCACCAAACCATTCAGCTTTGTTTTCGCGCCAAAACACACCCTACCATCACCAAAATTTAATATGCAGACACTGAAATGGTGTTTTATGAGTGTTTGAAGGTTAGTTAGGTTAGTTTTCTTTGAGTACAGAGTAGAGGTGTTTAAATCGAAGGAGTTGACACGAGTTCTGGTTTTGTTTTGCTTCAAAGGTATGTTTTTTTTTTTTTTTTTTCACTTTTAATGTTTTATAGTGTTGTTGTACTAATTTTGAGTGCATGGCTTGAGTTTTGGTTGTTTGTCTTGACTATAGTTCACGATTTAGGGTTTGTATTAAATTTTTTTGGGGTTTTTTTTTTTTTTTTTTTTTTTTTTTTTTTTTTTTTTTCAAGTTGATAACTTTGAAATTGATGGTGTAATTGCATGCTATTGACGGTTTATACATGAAATATGCATAAATAATGTTCAAAATTATTAATTTCAATTTTTTGTTAATGACAGAGTAGAGGTTTTCAAATCGAAGGAGTGGTTCGTTTTGCTTTGAAGGTATATTTTTTTCCACTTTTAATGTTTTATAGTGTTGTTGTACTGATTTTGAGTGCTTGGTTTAAGTTTTGAGTGCATGGCTTGAGTTTTGAGTGTTTGTGTTGACTATAGTTAACAATTTAGGGTTTCTATTAAAAAAAATTGGGGGTTTTTTTTTGTTTTAAGTTGTTAACTTTGAAATTGATGATGTAATTGCATGCTATTGACTGTTTATACGTGAAATATGCATAAATAATGTTCGGAATTATTAATTTCGATTTTTTGTCAATGACAGAGTAGAGGTTTTCAAATCGAAGGAGTTGAAGTTGGTTCTGGGTTCATTTTGCTTTGAAGGTATTTTTTTTTTCACTTTTAATGTTTTATAGTGTTGTTGTACTGATTTTGAGTGCATAGCTTGAGTTTTGAGTGTTTGTGTTGACTATAGTTAACAATTTAGGGTTTCTATTAAAAAAAATTGGGGTTTTTTTTTGTTTTAAGTTGTTAACTTTGACATTGATGATGTAATTGCATGCTATTGACTGTTTATACGAAAAATATCCATAAATAATGTTCAGAATTATTATTGACTGTTTTATGATTGCCTCATTATAAAACATAACTTTGTAGCTATACGTTATATGCATAACTTTCTTTCTCTAGTTGTTCGTTATATGCATAACTTTCCTGTTGTTATATGCATAACTTTGCAGCTTTTTTGAATATTAGTTTGAGTTGCAATTAAATTTGTTATCTATCAAATTAGACTTTGATCCAAAATAAATATTGATTTATTGATATTAGATTACAAGTTATTTTGTGTGAGATGGAGTAATGTATTGTTTGCAGATTTTATATAATATGTCTATATCCACCTGTAGATGGTTTAATGTATTCGTTGTAGATGGTATATATGTTTAAAATAGGGAAAAAAAAAATTCTTTGATGCGGATTTTATATAGTTGCTTGTTTCTTTTTGTCAAATTTTGAAATGGATATCCTTTTTGTTGTTGTTCATTATAATGGTACTGAGTTTGAGCTTGGTAGTTGTGATTGTGACCATGTTAGCCTGATTACACTGTTGCATTCCATGTCTAAAAAAATAACTGGTAGTGAGAAAGTGCCAAATGAAGAGTATTGTGTTTGGGTGTTTTGTCTATGGTCCGGTGAGAGAAAGGAAATTAATAGTGATATGGATTTGGTACATGTGTTTAGATCGTTTGTAGATCATAAAGAGAGGACAATCAGGTTTGAAGTTGAAAAGAAACCATATATCCCACTCCCACCAGATTTAGGGTTTTCTGAATTTGCAAATGACTTTTATAACTATGAAGGTGATAATGAGGTTGATAACGAAAAAAGTGTATTTTCTGGTGACAGTGAGGAAGTGGTTGAGGTGGATGATGTTAGGGCAGATGGTGGTGTAAATGGGGATGAACATGTGGTAGGTGACGAGAGTGATGAAGAGAATGAGGGTGGTACTTTGGCACTTGCTGCTGTAGATGAGAAAGACATTAATGTCAACCTTGAATTGTTGGAAGGGTGTCAATATAAGAGTGACGATGAGTATTTTAGTGAGTTAGAAGATGAAAATGCCGAAGCTAAAATAGCTAGATTGATGAAGGGAACCCCTTTTAAGAAAATGGTAGGTGGTCCTATAGAGTTTGAGGTTAGACAAACACATGATACTGTGTACTCGTTAAGGGCATTGTTGAAAGACTATGCCATTCAAGGGGCATTAATTACAAAAAAAGGAAAAATTATTATAATAGATTAACATATGAATGTAAAGAGGAGGGATGTCCTTAAAGGTTGCACGCTTCTAACATGTTACATGATGTAACAATGCAAGTCAAGACCTACAATAGCAAGCATGAGTGTCATAGGGTTTATAGAAGTGAAGAGGCTAGGTCGAAGTGGATAGCTAGTAAGTTTGAAACTATTGTAAAAAACAATTCTGACATCATTGCTAATCTGTTGAGAGAGCAATTTAATGTAACTGTTGATGCTCAAAGATTGCACAAGGCAAAAAAGAGGGTATTAAATGTGTTGGGTAGAGAGCATTCTGAGTGTTTTAGTCATCTTAGGAAATATGCATTCATGGTGCAACAATGTAATCCAGATTCAGCTGTCTTTATCCACTTGCAAGATCCTAAACCAACCTTCCAAAGGTTTTTCATCAGCTTTGAAGCTCAAAGATTGGGTTATATAGAGGGGTGCAGGCCTTTTATTGACATTGATGGCTGCCATTTGAAGGGGCCATATGGAGGAGTTCTCCTCTCGGCTGTTGCATTGGATGTAAACTGTGGTCTTTATCCTGTTACATTTTGTATTTGTGAAGGGGAAACACTGTTAAGTTGTACTTGGTTTTTGAAGATGTTGCGTGAATTTTTAAAATACCCTGAGGACCGCCCAATATGTTTCATGAGTGATAGGCAAAAGGGGATCATAGGGGCTTTAAAGTTTGAATGGCCAACTGCAAGTATAAGGTACCATTTTACTGGTTTAAATTTCAGTATTTTGTTCAACAATTTTTTTCTGGTTTAAATATCAACTTGACAATTTTTTCCTGGTTTAAATTTCAGTTTGACTGTTTTACAATTTTTTTTTCTGGTTTAACAATTTTTTTTATGTTTGACAATTTTTTTTTTATATAATTTCTATTTTTTTTTTGCATTTATTAATTGTTGGTATTGTTTAAAATGCCTTTCTCTTAATTTTTTTTTTCTGGTTTCTATATCATTTAATTTCTTTATTTTTGGCATTGTTGCATTGATTAATATCTACATTTTTTAATTAGGTACTGTGCAAAGCATATCTATGCCAATTTTAGGAAAACTTGTGCCACAAAAAAACTGAAAGACCTTTTCTAGGAAGCTAGTAGGGCCTATGATGTGCATGTGTTCAAGAGATTTATGGCAGATATAGGTACTATGAGTGTTGATGCAAAAGCCTGGTTAGAAGAAATAGAACCCAAACTTTGGTCCAGGCATGCCTTTGACCCCAATATTAAGTGTGATCATGTCACTAATAAGTAATAACATGACTAAAGCATTCAATAGTTTGTTGGGGGATTATAGGGTTAGGACATATTTGAGCTTGTTAGAATACATTAGAAGATTGGTGATGACTAGATTCCAGCAAAGAAAATAGGATTGCCAAAAGTGGAAAACCGAGTTCCCACCAACTGTCAACAAGAAGATAGTTCAAGCTAGTTTGGATAATAGAATCCTTACAATGATACATTCAGGAGAAGGAGAATATGAGATGTTGGATTTAACTAGGGCATATATCGCCAAACTACAAGATGCTTCTTGTGAGTGTGGTCAATGGCAGATTAGTGGGGTGCCATGCAGTCACGCATTGGCTAGTATTAGACACTTTTATGGATTGGGTGTAGCGAAAGAGAGGTTAATTAACTTTGTTCACCCAAGCTTGTCAAAGTCAGCCTTTGTTGTTGTTGTTTTGATTTCCGAAAACACAATCTGGTAATGAACCTACAATAACAGAAGATGAACAAACCACAGAATATCGTGTTAGAAATCCGAGGCTCGTGTTTCACACGGTGTCCTTAAGACGATTTCGCCGTATATCACACTGTATATGTGTAGAAATCGTCTCCCAGGATACAACGGATTAACCAGTGGAAGTGCAAAGCACAAACCACCCTCAGCGAACTCAAACCGAGCTCAAACTTACCAAGAAAACCAGAAAACAGAAAAGAGAAGAAGCTGTTGTGGCTGCTATAAATTTCGGGATGATTTTCTGTGAAAAGAAGTTTAGGTTTTATAGGCAACCGAAACTAGGGTTTAGTTGGAAAATACTTGATTAGCACGTTTTTAGTCTGATAAGGAAAGTAAATTAATTAGGGAATAATCTTCCGTTTAAAGAGATCCATTCCTAATTAAAAACCGATTCTGCATTCTTAGTGATCAAGTAAGAAATCAGAATCCAAACAATTAATTGCTTTCCTTATTCTTTACAAAACAAAAAACGTTGACTTAGGGAAGTGGCAAAAAGTCAACTTGACTCTCACGGTCCAAACCGAAGCGGCATTCGTGTACGCAGGTCGCGCCCACACACGAGTCGTGCATTCGAAGGTTCGAGGTCCATGATTTTCACCCCCACCGCGCGCGCGAGAGAGAGCCTCTATGCCACACATGTTGAAAGCTCATATCACCCATTCACTTATATACTACATATAAATGATTTCCCTAAGCAATGTGGGATTCACTTTATTCCCTACACTGTGCAACTATGTTGGAGAGATGATGTTTTTATAGATTGAAATATAGCCGTTGAACAGCCAACGGATTCATTAAAGGGGCATTACAAGCATAATGGAAGGAAAATATGAATGTGTGCATCTATGTTGGAGAGATGATGTTTTTATAGATTGAAATATAGCCGTTGAACAGCCAACGGATTCATTAAAGGGGCACAAATGTATTTTCTCTTCAAGTAGCACTTTTCAAGGGAAAAATTGTCTTCAAATAGACTGCAATTGTCAGAGTGAGCCACTTTAACGGAAAAGGTAACGGGAGGGGGTTAAGTGGCGATTACTTTCAATTTCAGGGGGGAAAACGGCCATTTATGATAATACAGGGGGGAAATTTACCAATAAGTCAAAATACAGGGGGGGAAATGATACTTTCCCTAATTTTATTAATTCATTTGGTAAAAATATGACAGTTTAGACTTTTTAACAGTCAACATAAACGGAATGTTAACGGCGTTAGTCCATAGGGGAGGTTTCTAAAATAAAAGCATTTGTAACTATACATTCAATAATAGTTCAAAGGTGATGGGAGGTTTTTATAAAAACCCTTTATTTTATTTGGCAAATTTATTCCCCCAAACACCCATATAAATGACCATATTTCATCTTCCACGAAGGTCTAGGCTTTTTCTATCATGTTTAGCTGGAGTCTGAAAAATAATTTGATGAATTAAAAAAATCACTTATATAAAAGTGTTTTTTTAAAAATACTTTAAAATGCACCTACAAAATAAATTAAAAGAACTTTCTATGGTATAAATTTCACCTCAGGACTATTGACTAATGGCATTAGACCAAGTCTGATTTACAATAGGGACGGTGTTGGATTATGAACATAACAAACATGTCACGGCATTATTAGACGAGGGAAAACAATTATAATCCTACACGAAACAAAAATATCTTTGCTCTCGTTGAAGCACAATCTGAATATTACACAATCTGAATTTGAATATTGGAGTGTTAGAAAAGTTGTAACAACTCCAATCACATCTAGAACGTCCGCCTTAAAATGCGTAAAGGACCACCACAAATGTTTTCATCTAGTCAAATGTAGAAATGGGAACAAAGACAAAGACAAAGACTTCCAAGCATTAATGTTGCCTTCTTAATAAGTCTCAAGCATTAATGCATTAAGGTTACTGACATGTCTCTGGTTTCTTAAAAGTCTCAAACTTAATGGACGTCCAAGCATCAAGTTTGATCAGGTCTCAAATTTCCTGGTCTCTCTTGTTTACTTCTCATTCATAGTCATAGCAAAAAGGTTGCCTTCTTAATAGGTCTAGGCACTTGCTTTATTAGCTTGCCTTAGAGGACTCTAAGGTGAGAAAATCTTCATATGCACTCATCTATTGAAGATATAGATTTGATAAGTCCATGCATTTGGTTTTGAAAAATAATAAAAAATAAAATTCAAGAGGAGAAAAGAGAAAAACTTTTTGGAAGTGATACTTATTTAAAATCCGTAACGTATCAAATTTTTAATAACATGGTGCACACACTGCTAGGGGTGGACCTTAATTATAGCTGGGTCAGACTTTTGTAATTATTATGATTATTATTTGATAATTATTACACTTCTCCCAAATCATTTGAATTTATTATTTGTTATTTGAATTTATTTGAATATATGGTGGTGTATAACGACTAAATTAGACATAATGCTGTTTAATTTTGTATTTTATTAAAAAAAAAAAAGTCACTATTTAACCAAAAAAATTTATTTTAACAATAAAATTAAATATCTAAGTATTTTACTATTTTTAATATAAAATAAAGTAGATATAAATATCAAAAAGTTAAATTTTATATCATTCAATTAAAATTAATTGATAAATAATATATATATATATAGTTGTAGTGCTTGAAAAATTCTTCAATTTTGTAGTGTGTGAACAATATACATATCACTTATCCTTTATATTTAACAAAATTGGGATAAATAGTTGTAGATATGATGTATTTATATATTATTATTTTTAGAGTGTTTTGTGTGAGTTTTTGTGCCACTCCTTTTATTTTTTGAAAAAAAAAAAAAAGCTTTTCTTTTCTTAGTAAAAATAAAGTTTGTTTGTAATCGAAGAAGAAAATCATGATCATATGTGTTCATATATAATTATTATTTTTGGATTGTTTTTATTCTATATTATATGTATAATTGTTTAACATAGGTATAGATGTAAAATTACTTCTTTTCAGACAATTTTATTTTTAAAAAAACAAACATGTTGACAGTATATTCAGATGTGAGAAAAAAACAAACAAACATGTCATTCAGATTCAGGTTTCAGTCACTATTCAGTCTTCAGTAAAATTTAGGACTATTCAGTCTTCAGACAAAAAAACAAACGACCCCTTACTTTTTGAAAGTGATTATTGAATAATCTATTTCAGCATTTAATGAATCTTTTAAAATATCTTTATTATCTTTATGAGATCAAATTAAAATCATTTATATACCTTATTTCATCTAAAAATTAAATATTCTAATTAAATATTGATTTGATTTATAAAATCTTTTAGAAATGTTTTAATTGTTCTTATGAATTATTATTTTTTCCAATTTAAATATTATACTTAAATATTGATTTAATATAATATAATTAATGAAAAAAAAAATGAAATAATGATCTAAAATCATGTCTATTTTAGTCATTGTAACTAATTTGAACACTTTTAAAATAAAATTACCAAACATAAGTATATTGCTTTTGAGTTATACAGTAGTTTTAAAAGTATAATTAACTTCACATCTGATTATTCCTTCAGCACAACTAACAGTGATTATTATAAAAGTTACAGCAATACCAAACTGGCTATCTTATAAAATTATGAAATAAGTTGATTTTAACTTATCAAAATCAATACCAAACTGGCCAGCCCTAAACCTTAAGCTTTTGTGCTTGTTGGTTACTATCACGTGGTTCGTCCTAGATTTTTTTTTTAGCTGTCCTAGTCTCCACACCGTCCTATTTGCATGACCTGTTATGGAAATAATGTCACCTATTAAGGACTATTGATTAATGGCATTAGACCAAGTCTGATTTCCAATTCTATGTTGACGTTACGTGCGATCCATCAGGAGTACAATAGAGACAGTGTTGGATTATGAACATAACAAAGATGTTATGTGATCAGACAAGGGAAAACATCATATGATCCTATGTGAAACAAAAATAATATCACAATCTGAATTTGAATATATAGGGCTATTAGAAAAGTTGTAACATTAGCATTTGAGCTTCAAATCTCCAAGCAAATCTCGAAACGTCAGCATTTCAAATTTGCTCATCTAGTCAATGCTGAAATGGGAACAAAAACAAAGACGTTTGATCGGGTCCCAAAATATTTGGTCTCTCTGGTTTACTTCTCATTCATAGTCCAAGCTAAAAAGTTGTCTTCTTATGAACAAAAGGACAGGACCTCCTATGTTTTTTTATATTTGGAAATTATTAAAGCAGGACAAGACTTGTTTAAATATTATTGTTAGGTCATTTCCTATAAACTTTTAGTTTTGATAGTTACTAATATGATATAAAAGTTTTATTATCATAGGTTTAGGTCCCCATACCTGGTTATTGAATTTGTTGGTAAGCCCATTAATTTTGCTTGGGAGGAGGTGGGAGAGGATGTGTTAGATTTTTTATATACTATTGTTAATAAGGCTGGTAAGATGTAACTTTCATAAGAAAAGATTGGTAAGATGTAGACACCAACTCACAAACAAACCAGAAAATATGTTTATTGATAATATTCCACATTTGACTCTCTTTCAAACCTTGTTATGGTTGAACAAGAAAGACTTTTATAGTGAGAAAATATTAATAAAAATCAGGAGAAGGAAAGAGAAACTTTTTGGATGTGATATTTAGACCCAATTTTGTTTTCCAAGAAAATGGCCTTGTTTTCCCACTTCATTTTCTGAAATTTATTGTTTTGATGACATGTAATTGAGGTTACATCATTATATAGCAATATAGCATAACCTGGATCAAAGCTTTATTAAGTTAGAACCTTGTAGCATCTTCTTGTATGAATAACATATAAGTCTTTTTTTCATTATGGTAAATTTGTAGATATGTGTAAAGAATGCTAGACAAAACAGTTATTTCATTCAAGTTTTTTTAAAATGAGGGGCAAAATAAGCTTTTCAGCAATTCCGTTAAGTTTGAGGACCGAAGACTCTAATACCCATATGTTGGGTAAAAAAGTGACGTTTCGCCAAAACATAACGAACTAAAGTTTAATCCCTCCTTCAATTAAAATTAATTGATAAATAATATATATATATAATTTTTCTATTGTCAGTTCATCATGATATAAAAATAAAATATATCAGGATGAAGAATGTGGATCATTAGATTTAAATATTTTGACTCAAAGTGTATGCACAAATAATTGATAAATAATATATATATAGTTGTAGTGCTTAAAAAATTCTTAAATTTTGTAGTGCTTGAACAAAATATATATATCACTTATCCTTCATATTTAATAAAATCGGGATAAATAGTTGTAGTACTTGCAATTTTTTTAAATTTTTTTTATTGGTGGATTTCATTGAACTTATTATACACAAAAAATTCAGATCAAAATTATAGAAATCGACGTGATTTCATCAAGGTCCTTACTGAAATTAAAATAAATAATCTCTTATGAGAGAATCACTATATATATATAATGTTATACTTGTGTAAAAGTAATTCATTTTATGATTTGCTCCTGTTGCAACAACATTAAACAATCAGATTATTTGTTTTTGTGATAATAAAACAATCAGACCTTTGAGTGGCCATGATCTATTTTATCCTAAGAACATGCACACATGTAAAATATAAAGGTAGTTTAAATTAAAAATTATAATAACATTATCAGTTAATTAGAATATTTAAATTGTGCTACACTAGAAAAAGCCTAAAACAATTATTTACACAAACTCAACTTCGACATTCTGCTCGCATATATATATATATATATATTCTGCAATTTTTTATTTTTTTATTTTTTGGTATCAAGGATCCCGCACTTTGTCCGGGCACCCATCCGTCTGTCCTCCCCAACTGCGTGAATCAGAACTCGCCTTCACTTGGGTAGGATTCGAACCGTTGATTACTCGTGCCCTAAGCCCGTACTTCCACTAGCTGAGCTAACGCCCTGATGGCTGGCCACAATGTAATTGCCAAGAGTAGAAACAAGGACTTGAGATTTTCATCTCAAGCCTTGGACCACCAAGGCAACCACCTCGTGGTTAACAATTTAATATCATTCAGCAATTTCTCTCCAAAATATCTCTTTATCTATTTTTTATACCACGTTAATTTAGTAGAAATCAATTCATATGTTTCTCGCATCCAAGAAGGATGCTAAAGGAAGTCTCTTTGCTTTCATTCGGTTCGGGACGAAAGAGGAAGCATCCAAGGTAACACAAATGATTAACGGTATGCATATTTATGGTTGGCCAATTATGGCGAAGATGGCAGACTACGGATGGAATAATCGAAGAAGACCAGAAGAGGGACGAGCAGAGGGACGAGCAGGAGTAAGAAAGGATTGGGTTGCTGGGCAACACTTAAATGAGGGAAGAAGGATTGTCAGAGAAACAAGGAGAGTTGATCAAGGAGTTGGAAGGGAACAGAATAATCGTTCATTCGTTGAGGCAGTCAAGAAGAACACATTGGAAAGGCCGGAGACAAGGGAGGTGCGAGTGGAAACAGAACCTTCAATGTCTTGGTTTGGTAAGGCTGAGGATGAAGAGTGGCTATCCAGAAGTGCTGTAGGAACTCTAAAGGGATTTAATAAGATTGAACTTGTTAATTATAAATTAGAAACCAGAGGATTCAAATTCTGCTCTGCTTTCCTGGGAGGTAGAAGTGTAATTTGGACTTTTGATTCTGTTTGTGAGAGAGATGGTTTTATTAGCAATGGTTTCTTTTGGAGAGATTGCTTCTCTTCAATGTCGAGCAAGATGGAAACATCAGCAGGGTTATCAAGACTAATATGGGTAGATGTTTTTGGAGTTCCGATGTATTGTTGGAGTAAAGATTTTTTCACCAAGATAGGAGGCCAGGTGGGAGAAACAGTATGGGTTGATGAGGATACAACTAAAAGGTTTAGACTAGATAGAGGCAGGATACTGGTTATGGGCTCGTTTGATAAAAAGATCTCTAGAGAGATAAAAATCAAAGGATTTCATGGTGTCTTCTCGGTAAGATTGGAGGAGGCAAATTTACAAGTCTCTGCTAATTGGGTAAAACAATTTCTGGGTTTGAAATCTTATGAGCAGAGTGGAAAATTCTCAGGATCAAAGTCTGCAGATTTTGGAAAGGTTGGGGAAGAAGGGGAGGAGCCAGATGGCAGAAGATGTCAGGGTGACAGAAAGGCAGAAAGTGTTGCAGATCTAGTCAATGTCAGAGTAGTAGGGGGGGCTAGCCGGCAGGTACAGCATAACAAACTCAAATCGGGGAATGGGGCAGAAGGTGTAAAGGGAAATCTTGACTTGTTATCACCTAACACCATGACAATTGTTAGTACCAAGGTGGTAGGCAGAGTGAGAGGTCGGATTGACAAAGGGAAAAATCGAAGGATTTACAAAATGAAACCGAAATCTATGTGGTTCCCGATGTGCAAGAGAGGTGTGAGGATTGGGAATGACAAGACAGATGGAAAAATTCAAAATGTTGTGATGGAATCCAGCTCTTCAAGTTCTGAAGGTGGAAATTAGGCCGGCCCTTTTTTGTTCAAAGGAGAGTGTTCAAGGGCTTTGGGCCAAGAAGCGAAAGGCCCAACAACCAGTAGCAAGGAGAATGAAGAGCCCAGCAGCAATAATCCAAGTCCATATAGTATACTGGGTTCTTATAAAATGGGAGAGGAGTTAGTTAATTCTTCTGATCCGGTCTAGCAGAGTGAAGAAGCTTTGGAGGAAAATGAGAGTTTCGTTGCTAAAACTCCAAACATTGAGAAAGAGACTAGTTCTCAGGGAAGAGAGATTGGGCCGGGTATTAATCTCTGTATTGATCTGAGAAGTCAAGAATTGTTTGTTTCTCCTTTGCTACCAGCTGAGGAAAATTCCAACTTTGTAACTAGGAGAAGAAAGTCAGGAAAGGGGGAGAGAAGTCAAAAAGGGCGTGGATTAGACTCAAGTGTGAAGAGTCATCCCATGAAAACAAGAAGATCCAAGGTTTCCCAAAGTAACTCCTCTGGCCGTCAGAAAAGGTGCAAAAAGGTTACCTGGAACTTGGAGGAGATGTCTAGGGTGATTGAGAAAGGTAAGGAACTGGGGGTCAGCTTGAATTCCAGGAATGCTAGTCAGGGGGAAGGAAACGAAGAGAATGGTGATGACTGGATTTTGGAGGAGGAAGTGGCAGAGGTGATTAAGACGGGAGTGGCTTTGGGTATTGATTTCGAAGGAAGAGAGGAGGAAATTAGGGAGATTGTGAGAACCAAGGAACGAGAAGAGGAGACAAGATTTAATGCATAATTTTTTTCTCCGTTTCTGGCTTTTGTTTGGGGTTCTTTGTTTTGTAATGTTATTGATGTCTTGGAATGTCAGGGGTTTAGGGAAGAGTGTGAAGAGAAAGAAAGTTAAGAGGGTTGTTTTGAATCAAAACCCTGCTGTGTTATTTCTGCAGGAGACAAAAAAGGATGTTTTTGATAGGAGTCTTATTAGGAGTATTGGTGGGTGCTCTCTTTCGAGAGGGGTTGGTGTGGAAGCTGAAGGCTCTGCAGGAGGGCTGATGACGCTTTGGAATGAGGAGTTTGTTTCGGTTTCTCACTGTGTGTCTAATAAGTGGTGCATTATCTTAGTGGGGAAGGTGCTCAATTTGGAGAAAGAGATGGTTTTTTGTAACGTTTATGCTCCGAATATTGAGGCTGACAGGAAAAAATTATGGGGATTTATTCTTAATGTGCAGCAGTCTTTTCCTCAGCCTTGGTGTATTGGGGGAGACTTTAACACTGTCCTGAATATTTCGGAGCGAAAAGGAGGTGCGTTCGATAAATGGTCAGCTAGAAATTTTTGTCATTTTATTCTCCAAGCGAAAGTGGTGGACATCCCGATGAGGGGAATGAATTTTACGTGGTCGAATAACAGATTAGAAGGGGTTTGGGCGAGGTTAGACCGTTTTCTGGTCTCTCCCCTGATTTTGTCTTGGCTTCCGAATTTAATTCAGACTGGTCTCCCTAGAACGATTTCGGATCACAGTGCTATTACGTTGGGTTCTATGGAGGATAGGAGGGGTCCGTGCCCCTTTCGTTTTCACAATAAATGGCTTGAAGATATTAATTTGATGAAGGAAGTTAGAAAGGGTTGGGTTGTGCGTAAAAAAGGAGGGACAAGCAGCCATGTTTTACAATCGAAATTGAGAGATGCTAAGGCATTGATTAAAAGGTGGGCGAGTGATAAGGATAAAAGGAAACCAAACACGAAGAGTTTGGAAGTGGAGCTGGAGAAAATTGATGCAACTGCGGCTGTAAGGGGGTGGTCTGATTTTCTTCGACAGGAGAGATTGAGAGTTATGGTTGAGTTTTGGAAGGTTCTGCGTATGGAGGAACAAGAGTGGCTCCAGAAATCCAGGGTTAATTGGTTGTTAAAGGGTGATAGAAATACAATTTTTTTTCATTGTGTTGCAAGCGCAAGAAGGCGTAGGAATTATATTGATAGGCTCATTTTTAATGGGGTTTGGGTGTCGTCTAAGGAAGAGATCAGTTCCAAGGTGGCTGATTATTATGAGAATCTCTATAGGGCTGTTAGGTGGAATAGACCGACTTGTAAAGACCTTCAGCTGAAAAAAATTTCTGCTGTGGAAAGAGAGGGGCTGGAAGAGTGTTTTAGTAGAGATGAGGTGTTGGAAGCTCTTTCGAATTGCGACGGAAATAAAGCTCCGGGACCGGACGGTTTTAATATGGGGTTTGTGAAGGCCAATTGGGAAGTTATTGAAGGTGATTTCATGAAGTTTCTTGCGGAATTTCATAGGAATGGGGCTGTGGTGAATGAGTTAAATCATACTTTTATTGCTTTGATTCCAAAGTGTGATAAACCAGAGGTTTTGGGGGGTTTTAGACCCATTAGTTTGGTTGGGTGTTTGTATAAAATCCTTGCCAAGATTTTAGCGAATCGTATGAAAAGGGTGATTAATTCGGTAATAGGGGAGTCACAAATGGCTTTTGTGAGGAATAGACAAATCTTGGACAACTATGTAATTGCGGAAGAAATTATTCACGATTGGAGGTCGAAGAAAGGGGAAGGGGGTCTTTTGGTGAAGCTCGACTTCGAGAAGGCTTATGACACCTTGGATCACTCTTTTTTGGAGAATATGCTTAAGGATATGGGGTTTGGTATGAAGTGGAGATAGTGGGTGTGGAGTTGTATCTCGTCGCCAAGAATTTCGGTCTTGGTTAATGGTAATCCGACTAGAGAATTCAGTTTGGGGAAGGGCTTGCGTCAAGGAGATCCGCTTTCTCTGCTTTTATTTATTGTGGCTGCGGAAGGCTTGAATGCTTTACTTCGAAAAGCTTCGGAGCTGAACTTGATTAGAGGGGCTGTTTTGGGCAACGGAGAGGAGGAGATTTCGCATCTCCAGTTCGCGGACGATACTATCCTTTTTTTGCAACCTAAGGAGAGGTATGTTAGGAATGCTAGGAGGGTTTTGAGATGTTACGAATTAATTTCAGGGCTTTGTCTGAATTTTCAAAAACCAAGCATCATAAAGGTGGGAAAAGGGGGGGATCAAGATGTTCGGTGGGATAGAATTTTCAGGTGTGCGGAGGCTTCCTTGCCTATTCAGTATTTGGGATTAACTTTAGGGGGTCGTCCGAATTCGAAGATTTTTTGGAATGAGATGGTGAGACGCGTGGAAGGTCGCCTAGCGCCTTGGAAAAAAACCTTTCTCAACAAAGGTGGTAGATTGGTGTTAATCAAATCCGTTTTGGCAAGCTTACCTACGTATGTTATGTCCGTATACAAAATGCCGGTGAGTATTGCCCAAAAAATCGAAAAGTTGCAAAGGAACTTTTTTTGGGGTGATGTTGATAGGAAAAGGAAAATTCATACTATGAAATGGAAAGCGTTATGCTTAAGTAAAAAGGAGGGTGGCTTAGGTATCGGTTCAATTCTTGTCAAGAATACGGCTCTTTTAGCCAAATGGGTTTGGAGGTTCGGTGTAGATTCCAAGTCCTTATGGAAGCGAGTCATGTGTGCGAAATATAATATCTAAAGAGACATTCTTCGGTGGGACTGGGAGTGTGGCTCGAAAAGTTCTGGATTTGTCAATTCGATTGCCAAACTGCTTCGGAATGGCACCCTTTCGGCTCAAATTTTAAAAGAAGGGATAAGAGTGGTGGTGGGGAAAGGGGATAGAGTAAGACTTTGGCATGATGTTATGGTGGATGGAACACCTCTAAAGGAAGCTTTTCCTAGGATCTTTGCTCTTGCGAATGATAAATTGGGCTGTATCAATATGTTTTGGAAGAAAGATGGCTCGGTTGGGAGGTGGGTGGTTCCTCTTCGGAGGTGTTTGTTTGATTGGGAAAACAGTCAATGGGAGTGTTTTGTTGGTTGCCTGAGGAATATCAAGGTGACAGATTCTGCTGAGGATTCTTTGAGTTGGGCTTTTTCTTCGTCTGGAGATTTTTCTGTTAAATCTTTTCGTCATCGGATGGAGGAGTTTCAGTCTCAAGGGGGGACAATTTTCAAGGATGTTTGGTTGGGAATTTGTCCTCCCAAAATCGAATTGTTCACCTGGCAGCTGTTACATGGGCGAATTTTGGTGAAGGATTATTTGCTCAAGATCGGTATGATTTCTGTTTCGGAGGCAGAGTGTCCGTTTTGCAAGGATGGTGTGGAGTCAATTAATCATCTTTTTTTACATTGCTGTTGGACTTGGAAAGTGTGGCAAAAATGTGTAGGGTGGTGGGGAATTTCTGGTTGTGTTTCTTCTTCGTTGATTGACTGGTGGAAGGGTTGGCAAAGTCTGTGCACCCGCAAGAAGTCGAATAGAGCTTGGAAGTCCTTGTTTTTTGCTGTGGTCTGGACTGTGTGGGAAGCCCGAAATAATTTGGTTTTTAAAGACTCTCCCTTTGATCTCATTCGGATTGAAGATATGGTGAGATTTAGAGTTGGTTGGTGGTTTAAACACCTTGGAGGAGGTTCGCAAGATCCAATAACCCTCATTTTGCTGAATTTAGTTGAGTGTTGTTCGGAGGCTCCTAAGAAGAAGTTCGTTCGTCTTGAGAGGTGGTCGCCTCCTGCTTTTAATAATCTTGTGTTTAATGTGGATGGGTCGTTTAGGAGTTTTTCGGGGCAAGCGGGTATAGGGGGGTCTTAAGGGATCATTGTGGTAAGGTGTTATGCTTTTTCTCCTCTTCTGTTGGGGTGCAAGATGCCACTGCTGCAGAAGTCATGGCTATTGCTAAAGCTTGTGAGTTGCTGGAGTTAAGGCCTGAGTTAGCGAGAAGTATTATTACCATTGCTAGCGACTCTCGAATTGCAGTTGATTGGATTATGAAGAGGGGCCCTGCGAATACTAATCACACGCAGCTGTTGCAGTTTGTCTGCGAAAGTCTGAAGAGGTTTGGTCAGGCTTCGGTTGTCCTCTGCTCTAGGTCTTCAAATTCGTATGCTGATGCTCTTGCTAAAAACGGTGCTGATGGTTGCAATGAGGTGTGCTGGAGTGTGTGATTTGTTTCGTTTTGGGTTGGGTTGCTGTGTGTTTGTGGGGTGTGTGTCCTCTGTTTTGTGGTGGGGCGTGTGTCCTCTGTTTTGTGGTGGGGTGCTTTGTGTCGTTGGTGTTGGCTTTGTTGGTTTGTTGCTGTTCTTGGGGGGTTTTTTCCCTGCTGTGTTGTTGCTCGTTTTGTTTTCTGGCTTGGGGCCAGTGTTAATAAAGTTTGCCTTTAAAAAAAAAAAAAAAAAACATAAATTTGATGTATTAATTCAAATGTAAAAATCATAACTGTTAATTCAAACGCGCGTAAACATAATGTATAAGTTCAAATGTAAAAATCATAACTGTCGGTTATCACTTGCTCAATGAAAATAATGATGATGGTCTAGATCAAAATAAAATTATTTGACGTACTTGTAAAAGTTTCTTAAAAAAGAGATTAAAAAAATATTTAAACTCACAACAAAGTTTGTATTATTGAATGAGAAATAAACTTTTAAATGATGAGAGATTAAGATTGAAAGATATCCATTTAGGAAACAAATATATGGACAAATCTGTCTTTAAGTTAAACTAATGAAGGCAATTTGGGTGTTTTAAATGATTCATTAAATGTTAAAACTGATTATTTCATAATCACTCTTGAGAATTACCCTTTCACTTACTTCTCAAATCACCGCCAAATTAAGGAAGATTATTAAATAATCACTTTTGAAAGGTTTAACCAAACATCTTTCTCTTCCAAAATTATGAATTAAGTTGATTTTAACTTATCAAAATCAATACCAAACTGGTCATAAGCCTTAAGCTTTTGCACTTGTTGGCTACTAACACGTAGTTCCAATTCTATGTTGACATTACGAGCGATCCTTTAGGAGTACAATAGAGACGGTGTTGGATTATATACATAACAAAGATGTCATGTGATTAGACTAGGGAAAACATCATATGATCCTATGTGAAACAAAATTAATATCTTTGCTCTCGTTGAAGCACAATCTGAATTTGAATATTGGGCTGTTAGAAAAGTTGTAACATTAGCATTTGAGCATCAAATCTCCGGTCATATCTCCAAACGTCAGCGTTTCAAATGTGCTCATCTAGTCAATGCTGAAATGGGAACAAAAACAAAGACGTTTGATCGGGTTCCAAAATTTCCGGTCTCTCTGGTTTACTTCTCATTCATAGTCCAGGCAAAAATGTTGTCTTCTTATGAACAAAAGGACAGGACCTCCTATGTTTTTTATATTTGGAAATTGCCAAAGCAGGACAAGAATTGTTTAAATACTATTTTTGGGTGATTTACTATAAACTTTTAGGTTTGATATATAGTTACTAATATGATATTAGAGTTTTATTATACCTGGTTACTGAATTTGTTGGCAAGCCCTTTAATTTTGCACTGGATGGGGTGTGTTAAATTTTTGGGTGCACAGCCTTCCCATATTTAAGACCTTATTCGAAGCAAAAGTTCAATTTCCACACTTCGAAATGTGTCTTCATTGGCTATAGCCTAAGTCAAAAAGGATATCGGTGTCTACATCCTTCTGGAAGAATTTATGTCTCAAGAAATGTAGTGTTCAATGAGTTTGAACATCCCTTCCGTTTTCTATTTCCTCAAAAGGATCCTTTAGTTACAAGAATTACAGGAGAAGGTCCATCAACTTCCATGTTACAACATACATTGTCAAAAGAGAAGAGCAAGTTTTCACCACCTGTTCAACATACAAATATTGATGTTCTTAACAGCAATACGTCACAATATTTGGGCACCAATGCACCTGCAGTACCCTTCTATGTGAATCTCACGCCACAACCAGAGATTCCTCAAACCATGCCAGTGAATACTCATCCAATGGTCACTCGTCTTCGATCTGGTGCAATAAAGCACAAAGTATTCTCCTCTGAATGTCAGCAGTTGACAACTTCAAAACCGAAATCAGCAGCAGAGGCACTTACACAACCATGTTGGCATTCGGCAATGACAGAAGAATACTCAGCCTTAATGAGGAATAATACTTGGACTTTAGTACCACCTACAGAGTCTACAAATTTGGTAGGATGTAAGTGGGTGTTTCAAGTTAAATACAAACCCGATGGGTCGTTACTCAAACATAAGGCACGGCTGGTTGCGAAAGGCTTCCATCAAACACCGGGAGTTGATTTTCATGATACTTTTAGTCCAGTTATCAAGGCCTCGACAATTCGAATAATCTTCACCTTGGCTGTCACTTTTGGTTGGGATATACAACAAATTGATGTTAATAACGCCTTTCTTAACGGCGATCTTCAAGTTGGCTTCGTTGATGCCATAAAACCTTCCTTTGTATGTAAACTAAACAAAGCTCTTTATGGGCTCAAGCAAGCTCCAAGAGCTTGGTTCTTCAAGTTACGGCATGCACTGCTAGGATGGGGTTTTCATCCTTCTCTGTCCGATACATCCCTCTTCATTAAACATCAAGGTACTCATGTTCAACTTCTTTTGGTCTACGTTGATGATATCTTAATAACCGGGGATGATCAAAGCATGAATCAACACACCATTACCTCCCTCAATGCTGTTTTTGCGCTGAAAACACTTGGTTCAGTCAGCTACTTCTTGGGTTTTGAGGCTACTCGGTCCTCATAAGGCTTGTTTCTAACCCAAACAAAGTATATAATTGATCTCTTGCGCAAAACTAACATGCTTGACAGTAAGCCTTGCTCTAGTCCTATCTCGCCCTACAATAAATTAACAAAGGAAGGGACTGAATTTGCTCATGCTTCTCTTTATCGCAGTACGGTTGGGGCCCTTCAATACCTAACATATACACGTCCAGACATCTCTTTTTGTGTTAATAAACTAAGCCAATTCTTGGCCAAACCGACTGAGGACCATTGGATGCTCTGTAAATGATTGTTACGTTACTTAAAAGGCACAACTGGCCTAGGCTTACACTTCAAACCAGCTGAATCTCTCTTGATTGAAGTGTTCAGCGATGCTAACTGGGCCTTTTGCGTTGATGATCGAAGATCTACAAGTGGGTGCTGCGTATGCATTGGGGGAAATTTGGTTGCTTGGAGCTCTAAAAAACAACAAGTGGTGGCTCGATCAAGCTGCGAAGCTGAATATTGTGCCCTCTCTCAAGCAGCTACTGAGGCTATATGGTTCACTTCCCTCTTTTCTGAACTTGATTTCAAACTACCTCGCTGTCCAATCCTCTGGTGTGACAATCAGAGTGCGAAAGCTCTAGCTCAAAATCCCGTGTTTCATGCTCGAACGAAACACATCGAAATTGACGTCCATTTTGTTCATGAGAAGATTGCCTCTGGTCAGCTTTCGGTCCAATATGTTCCAACCACTCATCAACGAGCTGATATCTTTACTAAGGCAATGACTGTTGCGCGCTTTGACTACCTTCGTTCCAAGCTGAATCTTTGTCTCTCACCATCGTTCAGCTTGCGGGGGAATGTGAGTGATAACAGTAAAGAGAAACTAAAAGATGAAAACAGAGAAGCTGCTGACGATAATGCAACCAGTAAGTTCACAACAATGCTGGTGTATCCAGCTCAGCAGCTTACTCATTCGATGTATCCAGCTCAGCAAAGCAATCAGGAACAGAGGAGTCTTCCAGGACAAATATTGGCGGGAGAATTCTGTTAGTTTGTTACAACAAACTTTCCAGACTTCACTCTTAGTAATTCAGAATAGTGTCCAGGATCAATGAACCAAAATGTATATAAATAGAGGCTTGGCCTCAGATTCCAATATGTGAAGAAAACCTGTAAAAGTCTCATCTCAATGAAAAATCTCAACGTCTCTTCTCTCTGTTTATGTTCTTCTTCTTAGATATTTTCTTTCTTCCATTTTTGCTCTCTGAGGTCTAAGAGACCTTGCATCAAACACCTAGCATTCATTATACTGAGATCAACGTAGACAAGACTGGTCAAGTTGAAAAGCCAGGAAGGCATTGAGGAGTTGAAGCCATTGTTGGAGAGATCAATTACCGAAAGGGATGTGAGATTAACAAGTGGAACTGATGGAGGAATAGTAGAAAGTCCACAAGCTGGTAGGTGCAATTCTTCAAGTGATGGAAGCATGTTCACTGCTTGAAACCACTGATTTTTAGCTTTGCTAAGATCAGTATTTCCTAAATTTAGATGTTTCAGAGAAGAAAGACATGATAGCCAATGTGGATCATTCTCGTTTGACTCGAGTGAAAAGCTGTTAAGATCAAGATAGAGCAACCTGGAAAGATTTCCCAGGTTTGGAGGAATAATTCCACCAAATGAAGCACCAGAGAGATTGAGATATATCAATGTCGTAAGCGATCCAATGAAGTCTGGAATTGGGATTCCTTCAAAACTGTTGGAACTCAAGTCTAAGTATGTTAAATGTTTCAAATCAAGCAAAGAAGGACTTATCTGACCACTCAAAGCATCAGCAGCTGTGTTGCCAAGTTTGAGCCTAGTGACATGTCCTGTATCGCCTTTGCATTGCATGCCATCCCATTGACAACAGTCTTTGCCAACCCAAGAAGATAGCCGAAGTGAAGAATCTATGAGACCCGCTTTGAACTTGGCAAGTGCTTTTCTCTCATTCTCTATGCAACTGACGTTGTGATTGGTGTCACAGGAGCCAAGTCTAACAGTTTCAAGATAGAGGAACCCAGAAGAAAATATTACAACTAGTAAAAGAAATTGACAGGAGGTTTTGGGGGGGTGTATTGGATTAGGATTTTAATAGACAATTTTTGGGTGCAAGGATTTTATGGATTTGCAAGATTATTAGGATTATTAGGATTGTTAGGATTATACTTTTAAGATTATTAGGATTATATGGACTAGACTTTTAGGATTCTGAAAAAGTCTTTAGACTTTATTTATAGACTATTAGGATTATCTAGATTTTATTTCTAAACTTTTTGGACTCTTAAAAATATAGACTTTCAAGAGTTAATTGTAGTATTCAATTTTCTCTCCAAGTTCCAGTGTTCTATAATCTTGTTAAGGGTACTCATTGAACAACAAAAATTGAATGAGAAACACGTATAAGCTATGAAGAGAAGTAATAAAATTTTGAAATACCACCAACAAACATATAACCTTCAGCTGATTCATATGGTGCAGAAAATGTCACCATATGAAATAAATATAATAATCAACAACTCATCTCCCACTACCTCACCAGAAATGACATGAAATAGGGAAATAAATTTTTTAAAAAAAAAAAAAAAAAAAAAAAAAAAAAAAAACATGTTTCTAAATTTTATAAAAGCATGGTTTTATGCGAGACTCATATCTTTTTAACTCACTTAAACAATAAATCAATAGAAATGGTAACCATCTTTTTTTGTCTTTGAACTCAATCTACACAAAGGGTGATATTATCATAAATGGACCTAGCTTTTTTTTTTTATTATTATTTTTTATCAAGTGTATATATATAAATCAACTCCCCCTTTATCTTTACTTTTTGCTAAATCCATCTTTTATAGATGTGGATAAAACATTTGATCAATTTTTACTAATAGTCCTAAAGATTTTACATACCGGTGGTGGTGTTAGGATCGTGAAAATCTAGCATAAAACTATCTTTGATTCGTAGAGACATTTTATCAGTCATTTGGTATTCGACTTTCAAGTGTATTTTTATGTTGTCTTTTGTATGTTTGGCCGCCACATTTATTATATACCAATACACCCACCAAATATTTGAAATAAAATAAAAAGTCTGGAAAGTATTGAGAGAGAGGACAAGACAATTTTGGGTTAAAGTTATTTATAAATATCACTAAAAAGTCTAGAAAATCTATTTTGTCATGAAATCCTAAAAATCTTAATCTCAATCCAATACCAGCAGACAATTTGCTGCCTCTTGAAAGTCTAGATCCAATACCACAAGACAATATGAACTTTTAAAAAAAATCTTAAAAGTCTAGATCCAATACCACAACACAATATGGACTTTTAAAAAAAATCTTAAAAGTCTTGATCAAATTATACCACCAGACTTATCTAACTTGTTATAAAGTCTCAATCCAATACCACTAGACTTTTACTTCCCCAAATTGTCTAATAAAATCTTGAACCAATACACCCCCCTTGGTATCTGCCATGATCATTGCAGCTCCAATTTTTGTGGGATGCACTTTATGAATTCAATATATATATATATATATTGATTGGTTGAGGTTGTTGGATCAATATCTAGTCATTCTACATATTCAATTTCAACGACAGTACGTAGGTATTACGATACCGAAACTTGGTAATGTTAGAGGTTTTAAATACTATTGTTGGACCCTTTCTATCAGCTCAAGTTTTTGGGTGTATTGGTTACTAACATGGTATTAGAGTCTTGGATTCAACTCCTCCAACGTGATTGCATTTGAATTTGTTTGAATATGTATTTGTCATAAAAATATATATTTTTTAGCTGTCCTAGTCTCCACACCGTCTTATCTGCATGTCATGTTCTGGAAAAAATTTGACCTCTAAGGATTATTGACTAATGGCATTAGACCAAGTCTGATTTACAACAGGGACGTTGTTGGATTATGAACATAACAAACACGTCGCGGTATTATTAGACGAGGGAAAACAATCTTAATCCTACACGAAACGAAAATATCTTTGCTCTCGTTGAAGCACAATCTGAATATTAAACAATCTGAATTTGAATATTGGAGTGTTAGAAAAGTTGTAAGTTGTAACAACTCCAATCACATCTTGAACGTCCACGTTAAAATGCTTAAAGGACCACCACAAATGTTTTCATCTAGTAAAATACAGAAATGGGAACAAAGACAAAGACGTCCAAGCATTAATGTAGCCTTCTTAATAAGTCTCAAGCTTTAATGCATTAAGGTTAATTACTGACATGTCTCTGGTTTCTTAAAAGTCTAAAACTTAATGGACGTCCAAGCATTAAGTTTGATTAGGTCTCAAATTTCCTGGTCTCTCTGGTTTATTTCTCATTCATAGTCCTAGCAAAAAGGTTGCCTTCTTAATAGGTCTAGGCACTTACTTTATTAGCTGGCCTTAGAGGACACTTAAGGTGAGAAAATCTTCATATGCACTCATCTATTGAAGATATAGATTTGGTAAGTCCATGTATTTGGTTTTGGAAAATGATAAAAAATAAAAATCAAGAGAAGAAAAGAGAAAAACTTTTTGGATGTGATATTTATTTAAAATCCGTAACGTATCAAAGTTTGAATAGCCTGGTGCACACACTGCTAGAGGAGCTTAATTATAGCCGGGTCAGACTTTTGTAATTATTATTATTATTATTATTATTATTTGATAATTATTACACTTCTCCCAAATCATTTGAATTTGTTATTTATTATTTGAATTTGTTTGAATATATGGTGGTGTATAATGACTAAATTAGACATAATACTGTTTAATTTTGTATTTTATTCAAAAACAAGTCTCTATTTAACCAAAATATTTTATTTTAACAATAAAATTAAATATCTAAGTATTTTACTATTTTTAATATAAAATAAAGTAGATATAAATATCAAAAAGTTAAATTTTATATCATTCAATTAAAATTAATTGATAAATAATATATATATATATAGTTGTAGTGCTTGATTTTTTTTTTTTCAATTTTGTAGTGTTTGAACAATATACATATCACTTATCCTTCATATTTAACAAAACTGGGATAAATAGTTGTAGTGCTTAAAAAATTCTTAAATTTTTTTGATTTGTAGTTCATTGAACTTATCATCCACAAAAAAATCTAGATCAAAATTTATAGAAATCGATGTGATTTCATCAAGATCCTTACCGAAGTTAAAATAAATGACCCATTAGAGATTATGTTTTATTGGTTGCGATTTTGTTGTTTTTTTTCTTTTTTTTCTTTTTTTTCTTTTTTTGTTGTTGTTGTTGTAAATAACATAAAATTAACTTTGGAAGATCCGGAATAAAATCTACAAAAGAATTGATACAAATCATAAAATGCCTGAAAGTTCTAAAAGAAAATAAACCAGAGAAGAAAAAAAAATAGCAAACATAGATCTAGAATTTGAAAAGAAAAGAAAAATAAAACAAACATGTGAAACAATAAAATTAATAAATACTAAACATGGGAAACATGAGATCGAGATCTAAAAGAAAATATAAATCAAAATATAAAACATTCAGTGATTTGAAATAATCTATGTCATTAGGGTTTTGAAATAAGGAAAGTGGGGTTTTATTAGTTTTACTTTGTACATGATTTTTTTAAAATAAAAATTATATATCTCTTTAAGTAATTTGATAAAAAGAAAAAAACAATATTAAATAATTTTAAAAATGGAGTATAAATAGTTCATCAATGGGTGTGCCAATAGCACCACTCTTATTTTATAATCACTTTTAAGAAGTATCCTTTTATCCACTTCTCAAAGCACTGTCAAATTAAGGTAGATTCTTAAATAATTACTTTTGGAAGGTTTAAGGCCAGTTTGATATTGCTTTTGAAAAGTTAAAATCAGCTTATTTTATAATTTTGACATAAAATGATGTTTGGTAAAACTTCCAAAAGTGATTAAATGATAATCTGACAAGTTTTGACAGTGATTTTGAGAAGTAGGTGGGGAGTTACTTTTTGAAAGTGATTATTGAATAATCTATTTTAGCATTTAATGAATCTTTTAAAATATCATTATTATCCTTACGAGATCAAATTAAAATCATTTATATACCTTATTTCATCTAAAAATTAAAGATCCTAATTAAATATTGATTTGATTTATAAAATCTTTTTAAAATGTTTTAATTGTTCTTATGAATTATTATTTTTTCCAATTTAAATATTCTACTTAAATATTGATTTAATATAATATAATTAATGAAAAAAAAAATTTAAATCATGTCTATTTTAGTCATTGTAACTAATTTCAGCACTTTTGAAATAAAATTACCAAACATACGTATACTGTTTTTGAGCTATACAGTAATTTTAAAAGTATAATTAATCAAATATCTGCTTATTAACTTCACATTAACTTTACATCTGATTATTCTTTCAGCACAGCTAACATTGATTATTATAAAAGTTATAGCAATACCAAACTGGCTCTAAAACCATATATTTCTCTTTTAAAATTATGAAATAAGTTGATTTTAACTTATCAAAATCAATACCAAACTAGCCCTAAACCTTAAGCTTTTGTTCTTGTTGGTTACTAACACATAGTTCGTCCTAGATTTTTTTTTTTAGCTGTCCTAGTCTCCACACCGTCCTATTTGCATGTCCTGTTATGGAAAAAATGTCACCTCTTAAGGACTATTGATTAATGGCATTAGACCAAGTCTGATTTCCAATTCTACGTTGACGTTACGTGCGATCCATCAGGAGTACAATAGAGACGGTGTTGGATTATGAACATAACAAAGATGTTTATGTGATCAGACAAGGGGAAAACATCATAGGATCATATGTGAAACAAAAATAATATCTTTGCTCTAGTTGAAGCACAATCTGAATTTGAATATATAGGGCTGTTAAAAAAGTTGTAACATTAGCATTTGAGCTTCAAATCTCCAAGCAAATCTCGAAACGTCAGCATTTCAAATTTGCTCATCTAGTCAATGCTGAAATGGGAACAAAAACAAAGACGTTTGATCGGGTCCCAATATTTCTGGTCTCTCTGGTTTACCTCTCATTCATAGTCCAAGCTAAAATGTTGTCTTCTTATGAACAAAAGGACAGGACCTCCTATGTTTTTTATATTTGGAAATTACCAAAGCAAGACAAGAATTGTTTAAATATTATTATTGGGTCATTTTTAATTTTGCACAGGAGGAGGTGGGAGGGGATGCGTTAGATTTTTTAAATATTATTGTTAATAAGGCTGGCAAGATGTAACTTTCATAAGAAAAGATTAGTAAGATGTAAACACCAACTCACAAACAAACCAGAAAATATGTTCATTGATAATATGCCATATTTGACTCTCTTTCAAACCTTGTTATGGTTGAACAGGAAAGACTTTTATGGTGAGAAAATATTAATAAAAGATCAGGAGAAGGAAAGAGAAACTATTTGGATGTGATATTTAGACCCAATATATTTTGTTTTCCTAGAAAATGGCCTTGTTTTCCCACTTCATTTTCTGAAATATATTGTTTTGATGACACGTAATTGAGGTTACATCATTACATAGCATAACCTGGATCAAAGCTTATATAAGTTAGAACCTTTGTAGCATCTTCTTGTATGAATAACAGCTATGAGTTACAAAACTGCTTCAATGAATATCCTTTCTCTTGTGCTAATATTTGGAATTTTGTACCAAGAAACCATTACACTTGCTTTCTCACATGGTCAATCTGGTGTGGCCTGCAAAGCAATTGAAAGGAAAGCACTTCTACAGTTCAAAAAAGGCCTTACAGACCCATCTGGTCGGCTTTCGTCTTGGGTAGGAGAAGAATGCTGCAGATGGAGAGGAGTGAGGTGCAATAACAGAACTGGAAGTGTTAGCAAGCTCAAGCTCAACAATCCATATCCAGGCAGTTCTGACAAATTGGGTGGTGAGATAAATCCTTCGTTGCTTCATTTGAAAGATTTAGTTTACTTGGACTTGAGCATGAATGATTTCTTAGGTGTCCAAATTCCAGACTTCTTTGGATCAATAGAGAAGCTGAGATATCTCAATCTCTCTGGTGCATCTTTCGCCGGAACTATACCTCAAAGTATGGGAAACCTCTCAAGCTTGCTTTCTATTGATCTCAATAATCCTCTTAATCAACCATGTGAAAGTGACCTCAGATGGCTTTCTGGTCTTTCTTCCTTGAAATTCCTTAATTTGGGAGGTGTAGATCTTAGCAAGGCTGCAGCATATTGGCTTCAATCTGTCAATATGCTACCTTCTCTTGTGGAGTTGCACTTGCCCAGTTGTGGACTTCTCCAACTGCCTCAAAATCTTCCATATCTGAATTTTACATCCCTTTCGGTGCTTGACCTCTCCAACAATGGTTTCAACTCCACAATTCCTCACTGGCTATTTAACATTAGTAGCCTTGTAAATCTTTACCTTAACTCCAACAATCTCCAAGGTGATCTTCCAGGAGAATTTGCAAGCTTGAATTCTCTCCGACAGCTTGATTTGTCTGGAAATTCATACATTGGAGGCCGGTTACCTAGAAATTTGGGGAAGCTCTGCAATTTGCAGACATTGAAGCTTTCATGGAACAACATCACTGGTGAGGTTACAGATTTTGTCAATATCTTATCTGAATGCACTAATAGCAGCCTAATGAGTCTAGAGTTGGGATACAATAAACTGATTGGTAATCTTCCCATTTCTTTAGGATATCTTAATAACTTAAGATATCTTAATCTTCGGTATAACTCGTTTCAAGGTTCAATTCCTCCATCAATCAGAAACATGTCGTCCTTAGAGGAATTGTACCTCTCGGGTAACCAAATGAATGGGATTCCAGAAAGTCTTGGGCAACTCTCAGTATTGAAAGTGCTAGATCTCTCTGAAAACTTGTGGGAAGGTGTCATAACTGAAGCTCATTTCATGAACCTCTCAAGCCTAACAGAGTTGTCATTTTACAAGCTATCACCAAACATATCCTTGGTTTTTAACATCAATTCTGATTGGATTGCTCCTTTCAAACTCAGATACATCAACATTAGATCATGCCAACTGGGTCCTAAATTTCCAACATGGCTCAGAAATCAAAGTGAGCTGAACACTGTGGTTCTCAATAATGCTAGGATTTCAGACACCATACCAGATTGGTTCTTGCAGTTGGATTTGAAATTGCAAGAACTAGATGTAGCTTACAATCAATTGAGTGGAAAAGTCCCAAACTCCATAAGCTTCCTCAATCCATCCACTGTTGATTTGAGTTCGAACCGTTTTGAAGGTCGTCTCCCACTCTGGTCATCTAATGTGACAAAGTTGTATTTAAGGAGTAATGTGTTTTCTGGACCAATCCCTAGTAACTTTGGTGAAGCAATGCCCTTCTTGATGGATTTAGATATCTCTTGGAACTCTCTGAACGGTAGCATTCCCATGTCCATAGGCAATCTGAAGGAATTGTTTACATTTGTAATCTCACACAACCATTTGTTTGGTGAAATTCCTCATCAGTTTTGGAGCAACATGCCTTTCTTGTTTATACTAGATATGT
Organism: Acer campestre; assembly: GCA_954870605.1. NCBI lineage: Eukaryota > Viridiplantae > Streptophyta > Magnoliopsida > Sapindales > Sapindaceae > Acer > Acer campestre. Next base: position 9,097,717 of record OX940803.1, on the reverse strand, counting down.
CGTACAACAATCTATCTGGTTCGATTCCAAAATCAATAGGTTCTCTTAGTTCAGTCATGTTCTTGATACTCTCCAACAACAATCTTTCTGGTGAACTTCCTCCCTCCCTGCAAAACTGCACTTCAATGGACAGTCTTGATCTCAGCAACAATAAACTCTCCGGAAACCTTCCAGCTTGGATGGGAGAAAGCATGCCATCATTGTCAATTTTAAGTTTGCGGTCCAACTTCTTCGGTGGGAACATACCTTCTCAATTATGCATTCTTTCTACTCTTCACATATTGGACCTGTCACACAATAATCTATCAGGATTCATTCCTCCATGTCTAGGAAACTTGAGTCGCATGAAAGTTAAACCATCAAAAACCGAGCAATACGAGGGAAGGTTGGAAGTTGTAACAAAAGGGAGAAATTTAGAATATTTAAACACTCTTTACCTTGTTAATAGTATAGACTTGTCGAAAAATAATCTATCAGGAGAGATGCCAACAGAGCTTACAAGCCTTATTCATTTGGGCACTTTGAATTTGTCCTGGAATCATTTGACAGGAAAAATACCATTACAGATTGGAAACTTGGAATGGTTAGAAACTCTGGACCTGTCAAAGAACAAGCTTTCAGGCCCTATTCCACCGAGCATGCCTTCACTGAGATTCTTGAATCACTTGAACCTATCATACAATAACTTATCCGGGGAAATACCATCAGCCAACCAGTTTCAAACGCTAATTGATCCATCGATTTACGAGGGCAACCTAGCACTTTGTGGGCATCCGTTACCGAAAGAATGCCAAGGGAGTGATAAAACAGCTAAGGTTCCTGGCGGAGATGATGAAGATGAAGATGGAGGTAAATTTGACAAGTTGTGGCTTTTCACAAGCATGGGACTGGGTTTCATTGTCGGGTTCTGGGGAGTTTGTGGCACTTTGATCATCAAGAAGTCTTGGAGATATGCTTATTTTCAGTTTCTTGACAGAACAAAGGATCGAGTTGTTGTGATTGTCTTGACAAACTTTGCTCGTCTGAAGAGAAAACTCTCAGAGATGAGAGGAACAGGTTAAACTCAAATGTAAACAAAAAATTCCAATAAGTATTTGTAATTGAATAAGTGCTCTTCTGAGCAAATGTTTGATAATGAGATTTCAGGTGCAGATTTTTCTTTAATTTCTTACAATCTTTATGAAAAGTTAATAAAACTAGCAATTGATTAAACATAAAATGAATACCGACTAATTCAAAGACTCAAAATGCAAACAAAAATGAACATTTACACAATTGATTATTTTTATGGGATAAACGATGACAAGCGGTTCCCCACCTAAATGTCCTCTCGAGATATAAACTTTTTTTTAAATGTTATATTAATTCAAAATTTAGACGGGGGATAAACTCGAACCTAAAACCTTATGGCGTAGGTATAATGGTATAAGGTTCAAACCACTAAGCAAACTCTATCTTTTCCTCTTGCTATAGGATCTTTGTATTTGTCTCGAAAGAGTTATTTATTTATTAAAATAAAATAAAAAAAATCGGGTCGTGCTAGTCTATTGGTAGATATTTATTCTCACCCGACCCGGTGAACTCCTGAGATATTTATGAGAGGATTTTATCCATTTCCATTCCCGCCACAGAGCAGCAGCTAAGCTTCAGCTTGACAGTCGCAAATGCCTCCGTGCCTCCTCTCTAGGGATGGCCAATGGGGAAATGGAGATGGATATAGGTCCCCCCCATCCCCATCCCCATTTGCCAAACCCTCCCCCCCATTTGGGGAAAATGGGGATGGGGTAGTTTTGGGGGGAGGTCCCCCCACCCCCATCCCCATTTTTTCCCGTTCCCCCATTTTCCCTATATCAATAAAAATTACATAATAAAAAAAAAAACACACAATCCATTAAATACAAATATAAAATAACATTCAATACAAAAATTACATAATAAATATGTATATATAGTTAGGAAGAATAAAAATATTGAAAAAATAAAAATAAAAATATATTAATATATTATATAAATTCTTCGGGGGAAATGGGGAAATTGGGATGGGGGCACCTACCCCCATCCCCATCCCCATTTCCCCCACAAATGGAAATGGGGAAATGGGGATGGGGAGGGGTCCCCCCATCCCCATTTTAATTTGGGGATGAGCCCCCCCCCCCCCCCCCCTTATTTTTCCCCAAAAAAATTTCCCCAAATGGGGATTGGGGAGCGGGGATTTGGGGCCCGGGGGAAAATGGCCATCCCTACTCCTCTCAACCGTCCTCCGTCACTGCTCGTCTCCTGCAGCGCCTCCCCTGGTGCGGCGGTGGGAGTGGCGGTGGCTGTGCGCAGTCCTCCTCAACCTCCCTCTCCTTCTCTCTCTCTAGACTCCACAACTACCCTCCCTTCTCTAAGCTGCTCCCTCCAGTGCTCTCACTTCCAATCGTATGCACGCACCCTCAACTACATTAACTTGTTACTTCATCTTAAACAACAACACTCTTTTATTTCTACTGTTTGATTTTTTTTCCAGGTGCTCCGGTTGCACGCACGAATTCTAGAAATGGGAAATCCTCCAATTCAGACAAACTAGATGCCTTGGCCAAAGTGAGCATGTCATTTCCTTGTTCATGTGTTTTTTTTTTTTACTTTTTCTTTTTTCCCCTTTTAATATTTTGAGTCTTTATTGTGATTGGCAGTTTTTATGGAGAAATGGCGGGTCATGGAGCAAGAATCATCACATTCAGTCTGTGTGGGCTAACTTTCAGACATCCACTACTAACGTGGGTTCGAAATTATTCTTTTAAACATAAATAGTTGAGCTACTGATGAATTTGTCCTGTCTGTTTGTTGATTTTGTATTTGTTAAACTTGTGCCTATTTTTACTGTAAAAGACTAATTACTAATGGTGATAGAACAAAGATGATAATTATGAAAGCAGCTTAATTGGTGATGAAAATTGCTTTATTGACTTTTGATGGTTGTTTGCATGGAGGAGCATCTTGTGTGAGATGGATGTCTTATTTGAGCATCTTAATGTGAGATGCTTTTAAATTTTAAACGGTTGTTCATTTAAAATTTAGTAAAGAGGATGTTATACATTTAGCTATGATTTCTAGTGTACTCTTTTGGAAATAATTGTTATTGTTGGAGTTACCAATTGAATATCATAACGGCGAAAAGTCCCAATCAATGAAAATGAACAGTTGGTTGTTTTGGCTGATCTTGGGTATTTTTTTTTCCTTCACTATAATTGCTTGATACAAGTCTTGCAAGTTTGTGTTGGTGTTAGATCTGTCTTGTAACTTGGATCACTTCATAATAGTTGCAACATATGTGTGTAATATTCTTTAAAGTGACTCAGTGATAGTGGATTGTACTATTTTCAAGTTCTTTAAATATTTAAACCTTAGAGATGTTTTATGGATGATGCAGATAATATTTGGGAATAGGTGGAGACATCTATTAGGAGAAAGCGACTTCTGGGAACATGTTGGAGGAATTGATATATCCTTGGCCCCTTCTAGTTTTGGCCAAGCAAATACACGGGTCTGCAAAACTTCTACTCCAATTGACTTTTCTTTAAGTGGCTATGCTTATGAATTAAACAGCGACTGTAAATCAGTGCTGAAGATAGGGATGGTAGTGGCACCAAAACTTCCTAGAATATAATTAGTCCCTAAGACAATTATAGCTAGCATACAATATGAGCACTGCGTATGTGATTCTCTGAAAGCCTTCGCAACATATAGGATTTATTCTTCTTATTGGAATATAACCTTCTAGCTCCTATCTGCTAGATCATAATCACCATTTTATGATAACTGGACTCAGTAATCAGCAAGAATGCTAACTTTATCTTTTCTAGCTTCAAAATTCCTTATTTAATATTACTCGGTCCAATGCTTCTTTTCAGCTTTTGATGTCTTGCTCTGGAAATTACAAAAGTATGTTCCTCATGGAGCATCTGTCACTGATTTGTATGCAGTAGCTGGTCTGATTGGATTATCATTAGCTGCTTCTAGAAATTGCAGGCAAGAACCTCTTGTTAAATGCTCTGGAGTTCAAAGTTCTATTCTTATGTCCAAATAGACATACTAATTCCAATTATTTTCCAGGTCTGTTAAATGCATTGAGATTAATAAAGAGTCGAAGCTATCTTTGAGAAGACAGTTAGCCGCTTACCAAAGTCTGTGGTTAGCAGCATCAGTTGGCATAATGCAGACACTTCAATAGTTAGTGTTTAATTTTTCAAATTTAATTTATAACCATATGCATCTTAACACTCTCGTTCATATTTGAAATGTCTCCATGTTCATAATTTGATTATAAATATAGTAATTTTTTATTTCTGAATTTAGCTTATACAAAAATTCTGGACACTTTCAGTGAAACACAAGAAAAACATGAATATTTTGATTTCCCTAGGTTCACTTATTTTTTATGGTTGTGGAATGGTACGGAACCTTTTATGCATCAATTATTTTTTGTAGGAACCTCTTTCTTGGCTTGTGGAATCAGATGTGCTTGTTGTCAATCCTCCTAGAAAGGGACTGGACAAATCTCTTGTTGATGCATTATAGACTATATCATCAGTTGAGCGTAAAGCTAAATTTTCGTTGGAAAGGTAGGACTATTTATGGTTCTCAAGTTGTCACATCTAAGATCTGATTGATGGTTCTAACAGTTCTGTTCAGTTTCGCTTTGGGAGTTGGTAATTTATGCCTTGCAAATTACTATCCTTGCAAATTACTAATATGTTTTATGTCAACTTCAGTTCATTCGTAAAAGAAAAAGAGGAAAAGAGACCATGGATTTTATGTACAAGGGAGTTCTCAGTTCAAATTGGAAGCAAAACAGATTCTGAGGACAGTCGATCATTTCCTCGAACACTCATTTATATAAGCTGTGGGTGGGAAAGCTTTAAAGAGGTACTTCTGCTGTCAAAGCAGTTGCTACAATATTGCCATGGAATTTGGTCATATTCTATTAGTTAATCTAAATATTTGAGGTACTTCAACAGGATTGCAAGTCATTGTTGTCTAGCAAGGCATGGCGTTTGGAAAAGGCCCATGGTTTTAATTTCTTTCCCGGCACTCTGAGGTATTCCATTTTCATGGTGACTGCCTATCTGATTACATCATAAAAATAAACATGCTATACTTTGCGTATTCATGGCATGCAATATGTATTCTTCTCCCTTTTTTTCTCCCTCTTGGGTTCATTATTTCATTACAAGTGATTTGGCACAATGGTTGCAGCATTGAAGTTTTGGCTGTTCAAGAGGGGTCAAGCAGTTGGTCTAAAGAAAAAGAAATCTGGAAAGAAAAAGAAGAAGAAAAGCTTGATATGAACTAGCTAGCATTTTTGGTTTTATTTGTAGAAACATCATAGTAGTATCGATCCAAGCAGTGCTCCTTGGAAGTTAATTGTGTCGAGATATTATCTTGAAAAATAATGAATAGAAGATGTCAAGGTACATGCCATTGATCTACTGAGGAATGAAAGCCAGTCATTCTGGACCTGGAATAAGCAAACAATATGATGCTTAAAATCTCAACTCCTGGTAAAAGAATGTACTGTCTTGTTGACTAGTGGGTTTCATTATGTCATTGACACTATTTCTGGACGGCTTTCGTTGCAGGGAACTCTGCTAACCAAGCCATTGAACTACTTGTACAAAAAGGAGTACCAGAATCTTATATTTATTCCTCAACCTCATCTCTGTGAGTAATTCTTGATGCTGGTTGTGATACATCTTTTGTTATTTTCTCTCTCTTATATATCTTATGCAACGACTACAGGCTCCAGAGGGAATCCATTGTGTTTGTAAACGGTTCCCATCCTTGAAAATTGTCACTTCTGAAATCGATGTTTCTTTGAATGAAGAATATCGTGTACCTGGTATGGGTGAGTTTGGTGATCGTTACTTTGGTACCGACGATTGATCTGTGATGGTTGTGAAGTAGGGATTGTTACCCACTGTTAAATAGGGTGATTTCCCTTGAATGGTATAATGATACTTTGAAATGGTTTTGCATAATATAATACAGATACCAGTTAAGCTTCAATTGTGAATTAGCATGGCTTCACGTTTTGTTAATTATTTCATGTGGCAGGAATACTTAGCCAAATAAAGCTATATTACTACTCTTACAATGCCTTTTCAATAATGGAAGAAGCAGTAAACAATCTCAGAAGATGGTTTTCTCTTTGCAAAAAGAATTGAATTTGACGTTGCTCTATAAAAGTCTACTTGCAATCTCAGCTTAGTTTAGTTTTGATGACAGTTTAATAGGCTTCCAATATTTGAGTGCATTAGAATATTTCATACAATATTTGAATTACCATTGAATTCAAATATTTGAAATATTGTATGAAATATTTGAGTCCAATATTTCATACAATATTTGAATTACCATTGAATTCTACTTATTTTATACAAGCAACTTTCTTAAAAAACTATAGTTCAAGAGATAAAGAGTAGTGTAGCAAAACAAGAGCACTAACATCATGTTGCCATTGCCGTCTTCTTGCTGGTCTCTGGAGGTTAGCCAACCCTTCTCCGGAGGTGAGCCAAGCACAGTGAGACTACCAAGAGTAGCCTTTCTTTCATGTCATCCACAACTCCAAAATAGGCTACCCTCCAAGACTTCTTTAATATCAAAGTTCCACAAAATCCCCAAAACCCCAAGATAAATCCCAGCACTATGCTGCTGTAAAACAGCGGCGTTTTATAGAAATCATAGAAATCTTCATCTTCATCGTCATTCTTCTTGCTACTTGGGATATAAGATGTTTCCTTGTCTTGGTTGCATTTATTGGAAAGTGGAGACCCGCAAAGTGCAGGATTACCCTCATAGATAGATGGATCTTGGAGGGTTTGGAATTGATTGGTTGATGGGATTTCTCCGGAGAGATTATTGTATGAAAGGTTCAAGTGAGCCAAGAAAGTTGAAGAAGTTAAGCTTGGTGGAATTGCACCCGAAAGTTGATTTCTAGAGAGGTCTAGAGTTTCCAATGTTTGTAAGCTTCCAATGCTTTCTGGTATTTTTCCGGTCAAATGGTTCATGGACAAGTTCAAGATGCCCAGTCTTGATAGATTTCTCAGGTCCGGTACCTCCCCAGATAAACTGTTAGCAGATAGGTCGACACTGTTCACAAGATAGAGAGTACTTTCATACATATACTCTCTTCCTTTCGTTGCTACCAAAAACTGCCCTTCATATCTTTGACTGTCAATATCAGATGCCATGCCACTCAAATTCCCTACGCATGAGGGAATCAATCCTGAAAGATTATTGTGAGCAAGATCCAGTAGATGAAGTGAAGAAAGATTGCATATATTTGAGGGAATCTTCCCGTAAAACATGTTTGATCGAAGACTTAAAATCAACAGAGATGGGATCCTTTCTCCAAGCCATGCTGGAATTTCACCCGAAAGTTTATTGTCACCGAGATTGAGGGTATCAATGTTCGTGCAGTCCTTCAAGGTAGAAGGGATTTCCCCAGATAGATGGTTGTAGCTCAGCGTCAAGAATTTCAGTGATGCACTTAGTGAGCCCAAGGAACTTGGTATCTGGCCAGATAAACTGTTATTCGACATGTCTATGACATACACATCTGGAATATTATTCCAAAAATCAGGAATTTTTCCAGTCAAAAGATTATTGGAGAGGACAAGAGTCAGCAAGGAACCTAGTTTCCCCATTGACAAGGGAATGCTACCATTCAGGGAGTTAAAAGAGAGATCAACATCAGTCAACATGGGCATTTGTTCACTGATGTCTTCGGGAATTGGTCCAGAAAAAAAATTGTTGTCCAAATGAAATGAACTGACATTTGATGAAAGTACCGGCAAAGGACCCGTAAAGCGGTTGTAATTCAAGAAAACTGTGGCTTGAGCACTGAATCTTATTGTGTTTGGCACTGTACCAGTCATTTGGTTATAGCTGAAGTCTAGAACATCCAGAAACAAATCTAACTTCCAAAACCAACTTGGTATGGGTCCTGAAATTTTAGCATGCCAAACAGCCACAGATACTAGTTGGTTCTGATTTCTAAGCCAGTTAGGAAATTCTGGACCTACTCGACATGATTTGAGATTGAGGTATGTGAGCTTGAAAGGGGGGATCCAATCAGAACGGATATCGAAATGCAAGGTGATGTTACTATCAGTTAGGAGAATCGACAACTCCTTTAAGCTGGTGAGATTAGAAAAATGGGCTTCTGTTATGTTACCCTCCCACTGATTATTTTTTAGATCTAATGCAACTAGTGATGAGAGCTGCCCTAAACTGACTGGAATTGTTCCTTTCATCCCATTTTCTGAAAGGTAGAATTCTTCTAAGGATGACAAATTTCCAATGGATTCTGGAATTGAACCCGAAAATGAGTTTCCCATTAGTAGAAGATGTTTCAGGTTTTTCAGGTGTCCTAAGGAATCAGGAAGAAACCCACCCAGCTTGTTGTACCCCAAATGTAATAACTCTAAGCTACAATTGGTGCATTTTGATAAAGCATCAGTGAATTCTGTCATCTCACCACTAATTTTATTGAAAGAAAGATCAAGCACGCGTAAACTGCAAAGGTTGCCTAACCTTGTTGATAATTTACCCTCTATGAATGAATTCTCAGACAAATCAATGTGTTGGATAAACTTCAAGTCAGCAAATTGATCAGGAAGCTCACCTTGGAAATTGTTAGAGCTGAGATCAACGTACACAAGACCGGTCAAGTTGAAAAGCCAGGAAGGCATTAAGGAGTTGAAGCCATTGTTGGAGAGTTCAAGTACTGAAAGGGATGTGAGATTAACAAATGGAACTGAGGAAGGAATAGTAGAAAGTCCGCAAGCTGGTAGGTGCAATTCTTCAAGTGATGGAAGCATGTTCACAGCTTGAAACCACTGATTTTTAGCTTTGCTAAGATCAGTATTTCCTAAGTTTAGATGTTTCAGAGAAGAAAGACCTGATAGCCAAAGTAGATCATTCTCGTTTGACTCGAGTGAAAAGCTGTTAAGATCAAGATAGAGCAACCTGGAAAGATTTCCTAGGTTTGGAGGAATAGTTCCACCAAAGGAAGCACCAGAGAGATTGAGATATCTCAATGTCGTAAGCGATCCAATGAAGTCTGGAATTGGGATTCCTTCAAAACTGTTGGAACTCAGGTCTAAGTAAGTCAAATGTTTCAAATCAAGCAAAGAAGGACTGATCTGACCACTTAAAGCATCAGCAGCTGTGTTGCCAAGTTTGAGCCTAGTGACATGTCCTGTACCAGCTTTGCATTGCACGCCATCCCATCGACAGCAGTCTTTGCCAACCCAAGAAGATAGCCGATGTGAAGAATCTATGAGACCTGCTTTGAACTTGACAAGTGCTTTTCTCTCATTCTCTATGCAACTGACGTTGTGATTGGTGTCACAGGAACCAAGTCTAACAGTTTCAAGATAGAGGAACCCGGAAGAAAAGATTACTAGTAGTAGAAGGAGTTGACAGGAGGTTTTGGTATCTGCCATGGTTGGAATGCACTCGAATGAATTCACAGCACTATTTATAAGATTAGTTGAGGTTATTGGGTCAATATCAATTTGTTTTACAGATCTTATTTTAATGATTGTTTGTAGAAATCTTGATGCCGAGACTAGTGCTGGAAAATGTCAGGAATTTTCCTTCTTTCACACCTTATGTCAAACAAAAAATCATATTGATTTTAAAAATGACAACTTGCTGTCACTGGTTCAACTTTCAACACAAATTTTCTGCACCTCCCACTACAAAAAAGAAAAGAGAAAAAAGGGGACATCTATTAAAGTTTGTAGATATTGTAGCAGCCCATGGTATTTACAAGAAGCAGTGAGCGTGGTGTTTGTTTTTGTTGGAGAGTTTGGTAGATACAGTGAGTTGAAGAAGTCTTGATTGTTGAATGGTGGAGTGGAGTCCAGTAAGGCTGCTGTGTAGTACACTCCAGTCTCCCCATTCTATATGAAATTGACCACTCACCACTTATGGTCAAACTCCATTGACCATAATAAATGATGAGTGGTCAATGTCTGGCAAACATCAAATCTTCTATTGGTGATTCTGTTTTGTTGTACTTGTGTTTAGACTTCAGATGTTTTGTTTTGTTTTTTGTTTTTTGTTTTTTTAAAATCCCTTCAAATGACTCTTTTGTTGATTTTTATTTTATTTGGCAAATTTATTCCCCCAAATATCCATATAAATGACCATATTTCATCTTCCACGAAGGTCTAGGCTTTTTCTATCATGTTTAGCTGGAATCTGAAAAATAATTTCATGAATTAAAAAAAAAAAAAAAAAAAAAAAAACACTTATATATAAGTACTCTGTTCCCTTGGTAAAGAAAATTGTATCCATGTTAAAGAAATTGAATGCATTAAAAAAAAAAATTACAACAAAATCATTAAGAACTCATGAATTCAATTTGGGACATGTTCATGTATTTTGTTTTGCCTCAGTTTCCGTTTCTGTTTGTCAGTCACCAGAGTCGAGCTAAGCATAGTGAAACTACCAAGATTAGCTTATCCTTCATGTCATCCACTAAACGAAAATAGGCAACCCTCCAGGATTTTTTCATTAGGTACGATGGTTACGGACAAAGACCTTTCATTAGGTACTTTCATAAGAAAAGATTGGTAAGATGTAGACACCAGCTCAAAAACAAACCAGAAAATATGTTCATTGATAATAGATTCTCCACATTTGACTCTCTTTCAAACCTTGTTATGGTTGAACAGTAAAGACTTTTATGGTGAGAAAATATTAACAAAAATCAGGAAAGAGAAACTTTTAGGTTGTGATATTTATTTAAAATCTATCATGCGTCAAATTTTCAGTGGCCCAATACACCAAAGATTTTTTGTATTGGTTCTATCTAGGGGTGGGCATCAATCCGCCAACCCAACCCAATCAATCCGATTCAACCCAACTAGATTGGGTTGAACTGCTTTTAAGATTGAGTTGGATTTGAAGATTGAGTTGGATTTGGTTAATAAAATATAGAGTAATGCTACATTGCTCAAATTTTGTACCAAAATCTGGTGCCCAAATGATGTGGCAACACTCTAGACCATTCATTTAAATTGTATTAGATTTGCATGATTTAAATGAATGGTCTAGAGTGTTGCCACATCATTTGGACACCAGATTTGGGCACAAATTTTGGGCAATGTAACATTACTCTAAAATATAACCTAACCCAACCCGACAACCAGACATAAATAAAAATAAATAAATAAAATAGTGTTATTTATTATTAAATTTATTATGAAATCTCATTTTTTTAAAATTATTTAAAACTTTTACTCATGCACCATTTATAATATTATAAATGACAAATATAAATACATAATTTTAAATATTTGATGCCATAATATAAAATACATTTATTAAAAACATGCAATTATATTGTCTTTATCTTTTGTATTAATTGGAACATCTTTGATTTACTTTAAAACACTTTTTTTTTTCTTAGGATTTGATTAAGAATTTGGTAGAAAAAAGTCTAGTAATGATATATAAACTCAAACTATTATGTTGGTTGAAATAAATAATAAATTATCCAACACAAAATATTCGACGAAGTGATTATAATTGTAAAATGGATGGGAGGCTTAGATGGAGACTTCCCAAGTTGGATAAATTGTTATATTTTTATTTTTTAATTATGGAACAGATATTTATACAATTTATATTATATGCTATGATTTGATTTTGATGTTTTTAAGAAATCTAAATTCCATGTGATATGATATTATGGTGAAAATTTATTTTAAATTTGAATTTTGATATAACAATATCAAAATTCAAATTCAAATATATATTTTCTATTCAGCTTAAAAAGTCCAACCCGATCAACCTAACCCAACCTGGTTGGATTAGGTGGGGTTAAAATTTACGTTGAGTTGAAAAAAATTTCAACCCAATCCAACCCAACCCGAAAACGTCCACCCCTAAATTTCCATCAAGTCCAGAAGAAGATATCATGTTCATATGTGGATGTATTTATTTATTTATTTTAAAGGGAAAGTACCATTCCCCCCTATATTATAGCCTATTAGTAAATCTATCCCCCGTATTTTCCTTAATGGTCAGTCTGTCCCCTGAAACCAAACATATTCATCATATTCTCCCTTCCGTTAACTTTTCCGTTAAAATCTCTTGTTGACCATTATCTTCTAAGGGTAATATGGTAACTTTGACTTAAAATCATTAAACGGATAAAAAATTAAAAATTAAAAAACAGGTTTTTTTTTTCAAAATAAAAAACAGATTTAATTATATATATAAAAAAAAACAGAATATTTATATATATTATAATAAAAATAAAACAGTTTTTTATTAAATAAAAAAAACAAAATATTTCCTAAAAAATAAAAAAAAAATATTTTTTTATGGAGAAAAAAAAAGATTTATATTATATATATATAATACAATATAAAAATAAAAATAACACCACCACTCATATGTCATCATCATCATCTTCCACCCTCTACACTCAAACTCTAACATAATACACCACAATTCAAACACCCAAACCCTAACCACCACCACCACTCAAACACCCAAACCCTAGCCACCCACCGAAATCACACCAACCTCCACCTGTATGAGCACCGATCTCCTCCCAGCCACCTCATCTTCTCTCTCTCTTCGTGAATCTGTATCCATCGATCTCCTCCATTGCCGATCTCCGGTCCATATACTCTCTACCTTCTTTCTCTCCTATTCACCAGTGAGATCGAGCATCAATCTCCTTCGTTGAGAGGAGATCGACACCCGTTGGTGTTGGTGGTTGTGTTTGACAATGGATGCTGGTGGTCGATTTAGGGGTGGTGGCTGTGTTTGGGTTTAGGTTTGAGTTTGTGTTTGGTTGGATTTGAGGGTGTAGATGGTTGGAGATAATGAAGATTTCTAGAAAAATGATGGTGTATTTTGAGTGGATGGTTTTTGGTGATTGTTAGAATTTTATTTTTTTTCAATTTTAATTTGAATTTTAAAATTTAATGGAGAGGATTTTGGATTGATATTGAATGTGGATGATAGATGATGATATTGTTGAAACTGGATTGTGAATCTCTTTTGATTTTTTGAAAAAAAAAAAATTGCTTTTCAATTTCTAGGTTGTTTGAACTTTGAATGTGATGAAACTAATTTTTTTGATTTTTTTTTTATCTCCATTTAAGATGATGGAGATCTGAGATCCAGATCTCCACCATCATTTTTTTTTTTTTTGGTTTTTTTTTTTTTCCTTTGTAAAAAAAAAAATTATATTTTTTTATGATTATTTTTTTCAAACCTATTTATCACGATTATTGAAGGGCAAAAATGTCTTTTAACATGGAAATTAACTTTTTTAACGGAAAATCTAATGGGAAGGGGGAATATAGCGAATATGTTTGGTTTAAGAGGGACCATTAAAAACAATATAGGGGGCAGATTTACTAATAGGTCATAATATGGGGGGAAAATGATACTTTCCCTATTTTAAAGGGAATGGAATTAATTGACTTCCTTTTGTGTACACTGTACATGGTAGAGCTTATTGGAGGCTTTATCCTCTTCTGATTACTGTATTGAGAATACTTTTGCTCACCCCCTCTTCAAGGGAGATAACCGTTACTCCTCTCTTAAATAGATGACATGTGTCTATGGAAGGGTAAATTTTTAGACAATTTTACCCTTTCATGGACACATGTCATGTGTTTGGGAGGGGAGTAATGCTTACCCCCCTTGAAAGGGGAGTGAGCAAAAATGGACTCTTACTATATTTAGTCTACAAACACAAACAATCACCTTTGAAGAATACAAGAAAAAGACCACCATCCATCCCCCTTGGCATTAAGTGGAGCATTAAAGCATTTGAATGTTAAATATGAGAAAAACATGAATGGGACGGTTTCATTAACGTGGCAATGGGACCGTCCAATGAATGTGTGCCACATGAGACTTTAAAATATATTTTTATTCTTCCAATGTATATAATGGCATATATTCATTGGACGGTCCCATTGCCGCATCAATGAGACCGTCTCATGCAAGTTTTTCTCGTTAAATATTGGCATGCTAGAAAAATTGAGCTTCAAACCTCCAATCACATCCCAAAACGTTTCACTGGTGGAAATTTTCTGCTCTCTGTATGGTTTTCTTCTCACTTATAGACAAAATTTTGTTTTCCTAGAAAATGACCTTGTTTTCCTATTTCATTTTCTGAAATTTATTTTTGTGATAACATGTAATGGAGGTTACATCATTACATAGCATAATCTAAATCAAAGCTTATTAAAGTTAGAACCTTATAGCATCCTCTTGTATGAACAACAGCCATGAGTTACAAAACTGCTTCCATGAAAATTCTCTCTCTTGTGCTAATATTTGGAATTTTGTACCTAGAAACCATTGCGCTTGTTTTCTCACATACTCAACCTGGTTTGGCCTCAGGGATGTCTCCGGACATTTTAAGCCCCATCCATTTAATGATATTAACAAAAATCGAGACCCCGTATAAAAATTATTATCATTAACATAAAATAATAATAATAATAATAATTCATTTACCAAATACAATGTAATCCATATAAATTAAAACAAAAAAGATTTATCATATCTAATAACATAAATACAAAACATTGTTTAAATTTCTATTATTTTGCTTTCTGAAGTGAAATTTACTAATTATACTACTACCATCAAAATTTTCTATTCGTTTAGAACTTTAGCCTTCAGGTCATTGTTGTTGTTTTTAATTAATTTGCTATTTGTTTTTGTTTTAAATAGTGTAGTCTCGGAAATCAGAATCACAAATATATTAGGCCTTTGAAGTTTATTTTTGATTAATTGAATTAGTTCATTGGGTCTTGATTTGAAAAGAAAAATAAATAAAAACAGTAAAAGGTTTGGAATTGGGTCCTGTTTAAACTTAAATAGATTGGATCATAAGGCCCCTGATTTTATAAAAGAAGAAGAAGCAAATTGGGCCAATTGGGGGCCTCAACAAATGGCTGGGTTTGCTGCCCCATGGGCCGGCCCCGTAATTGGCCTAGAAAGCAATTGAAAGGAAAGCACTTCTGCAGTTCAAACAAGGGCTTACAGGCCTTTCTGGTCGGCTTTCGTCTTGGGTAGGAGAAGAATGTTGCAGATGGACAATTCTAATAAATTGGGTGGTGAGATAAATCCTTCTTTGCTTCATTTGAAAGATTTAGTTTACTTGGACTTGAGCATGAATGATTTCTTAAGTGTCCTAATTCCAGACTTCTTCGGATCACTAGAGAAGCTGAGATATCTCAATCTCTCTGGTGCATATCTCAATCTCTCAGGTGCATGTTTCGCTAGAACTATACCTCAAAGTTTGGGAAACCTCTAAAGCTTGCTTTCTATTGATCTCAATGGCTTAGCATATGAAAGTGACCTCAGATGGCTTTCTGGTCTTTCTTCCTTGAAATTCTCACTTTTTGCCCATTCTATCAAGTTTTCCATCCAAAATCCATTTGACTGTTAATTAAAAATTAAAACGTCTCCATCAGGTATTGAACCTTCGACCTTGTAGTTAAAAGCCACACACTCTAACCAACTGGGCTACTCTAGCTTGTTGTTAGAGATTTGTTGATTTAAATGTGTATATATATATAATATTATATAAATTGTTTTAAAATAATTTAAATCTATTTATATAATTTAAAATAAACTCATTACTCATATATATAATTTAAATAAACACATATTTAATAAATAATATATAAAAATAGATTTATGAAAAAGAGAAGGAAAATAAGAAAACAAAAGGAAACCTAGAAATCAAAGCCCGTAATTTTATTTTATTTTTGAATTTTTTTCCTTTTGAAAAAAATATATAATTTCAATTTGATAAAAAATCCAAAAAATCAAAGCCCATAAATTGAAAAAGTAAAAAACTCATAATAATAATAATAATAATAATTTTATTTTTTTCGTATTTTCTTTTTCTTTTTCATAAATATGTTTTTATATATTATTTATAAATATGAATTTATTTTAAATTATATAAACAAATTTAAATTATTTTAAACAAATTATATAACTATATATATATACATTTAAATCAACAAGCCTCGAACAATGAATTGGAGTAGCATAGCTGGTTAGAGTGTGTTGATTTTAACTACAATATCAAAGGTTCAATACCTGATGGAGGTGTTTTAATTTTTTAATATTTAGGATTTCAAGGGGTTGTCTGGCCTTTATTGAAACTAGAGGGACCATTTTATATAATATGACAAACCTCAGGAGGGAAATGGATAATTTTCCTTATTTAAAGGGTAGTGTTGGGGCACAAGTTTACAACTATAAAAATACTATAAAACGAAAATAATAAATTTTTAGACAATAAATATTTCTACCTTGCATTAATTGAAACAATAAATATTTCCTTTTATAATATTTTTATATTTTTATAGTTGTTTACCTATGCTCTTAGGACATCTTCAAAGAGAACACTAAATATCACACATCAAATTGGTGTAAAAAGATAGTCTTTTGGGAATATTCTTATACCAAAATTTTTCCCACTCAAATGCATCAAACTTTAATTTGGTGTAAAAGAGCATATTACAAGAATATTCTCTCAATAAAACTTTATACAATACTAATTAAATTCTATTAGTTAACTTAAACAAAATTAAATAATTAATTGCATAATATATAAAAAAAAAAAAAATTACTAACATAATTTTACCCAAAATTATCTG
Source organism: Acer campestre (assembly GCA_954870605.1). Taxonomy (NCBI): domain Eukaryota; kingdom Viridiplantae; phylum Streptophyta; class Magnoliopsida; order Sapindales; family Sapindaceae; genus Acer; species Acer campestre. Next base: position 9,081,002 of record OX940803.1, on the reverse strand, counting down.
AGTAATTTTTTTTTTTTTTGTCATGTATTTTTCTTGAGTCTTTTGTCATGTATTTTTTTTTTTTTTGAAGTATTTTGTTATGTATTTATTTTAAAGAATTTTGTCATGTTTTTTTTTTTAAAGTGTTTTGTCATTTATTTAATTGCACTAAATTAAGTTAATATAAAAATTTACCATTAATTAAATGCATAATTAATAAGTAAAATAAATAATTTAAACATATATATTAATATGTTTCATTTTAAAGATCTCAATAAGATCTTTACAACAATATAATTTTTAAAATAAATATTATTATAAATAAGTGTGGGAAGGTTAAATTAGAAATTGTAATAAATATAAAACATTGATTTGATAATCTAATAAAAGAAATAATAATAAATAAAAAAGTTAGTGTTGAGTGAATAGTGTTACACTAATATTGGTACACTATTCACTCAACACTAAATTTTATCTTGAAAATTGAAATTTATTAAACCAAAATGATGTTTTTATACCAAGCTAGTGTTGTATTGGAGATAACTTTAGGTTACATGCTAATACTTTATTTAAAATCCGCAACATATCAAAATTTTAATAGAATGGTGCACAAACCTCAGGGCAGACATTGATTATAGTGGGATTAGACTTTTGTATTTTATTTTTTATTTTTTATAATTAGTATTCTTTCGAGTCTTCTCCCAAATCCCAACCCAAATCATTTGTCACCTCAAAACTTCCTTTCACCTCATTACCTCAACATCCATTATCTCCCATTATCTCTCTCTCTCTCTCTTTTCAATTAATATTTATCATTTTATCTCTATTCATCAACAATCAATTTCAAAATTAAATATAAAAAATATTTATATTTGATTCTTTTATTCATATCTTTTTCTTTTTTGGGTTTTAGGTTTTTTACTCATAATTTTAAGTTAATATTTTGTTAATTTGTTATTAATTTATTTTATGAATACAATTTATTATTTATAGTATTATATTATAATTTATAAAGCGTCCTTTAACCAAATTCTTTGACAATTTTAGATTATAATATCAAGCAAATATACATCAAAACTTAAATATATATTTATATAAAAATAAAAATAAAAAAAACTATGCTTTCATACCATAAGAAAAAATAATAATCAATTATCAGGTGAGAGCGGATTAAATTCTATATGTAATGTCGTGGACGGGGTTCAAGTCCAGAAATACAAAAATAAAATTTGTTAGGGTTCATAATTTTTTAAACCTTTTATAGAAATTTATAACTTTTTTCCTATGGCCTCCTATGTGTATAGTTTTGTTTTAGCCCATCTTTTCAAAAAATTCATGTGTACACCCCTGCACAATGCATCGAAGATCTAATTGAAGAATTTTTTAATTGATTACGGTAAGTCTAGAAGAAGATATTGTATTCATGCGTGAATGTAATTATTTATTTATTTTTAAGGGAATGGAATTAACTAACTTCCTTTTGTGTACAAAGTAGAGCTTATTGGATGCTTTTTCTTCTTTTTCTTAGTTAATGTAGTTAAACAAAAAAAAAAAAAAAAAAAAAAAAATTCACCTTAGAGGAATACAAGAAAAAGATCACCCGCACATTATCTCTTAGTAGAAATGGTAATGCACCTCCATTCGACACCTAGTGGTTAGAGAATCGAGTCCCACCATACACATTTTATAAGCATGGGTGGGGAGTTTTCTCCTGATTGATGGGATTTGGAAGTAGTTATCCGGACCGTATATGTAGTCTAATATTGGCAGGTCCTTACAACCCTATTATAATAGTTGTAAATGTAATAAATAAATAAATAAAAATAAAAAAACTATTCCATTGGGACTTGATTAATGGCATTAAGTGGAGCACTAAAGCATTTGAAAGTCAAATATTGGCGTGCTAGAAAATTCGTAACACTTGAGCTTTAAACCTCTTTTCATATCTCAAAACGTTTTATTGGGTTAGAAATTTTCTGGCCCGTCCAAATATTGTCTACCTAGAAAATGACCTTGTTTCCCATCTCATTTTCTGAAATTCGGGACTTGATTAATGGCATTAAGTGGAGCACTAAAGCATTTGAAAGTCAAATATTGCGGCTAGAAAATTCGTAACACTTGAGCTTTAAACCTCTTTTCATATCTCAAAACGTTTTATTGGGTTGGAAATTTTCTGGCCCGTCCAAATATTGTCTACCTAGAAAATGACCTTGTTTCCCATCTCATTTTCTGAAATTCGGGACTTGATTGATGGCATTAAGTGGAGCACTAAAGCATTTGAAAGTCAAATATTGCGGCTAGAAAATTCGTAACACTTGAGCTTTAAACCTCTTTTCATATCTCAAAACGTTTTATTGGGTTGGAAAATTTCTGGCCCGACCAAATATTGTCTACCTAGAAAATGACCTTGTTTCCCATCTCATTTTCTGAAATTCGGGACTTGATTAATGGCATTAAGTGGAGCACTAAAGCATTTGAAAGTCAAATATTGCGGCTAGAAAATTCGTAACACTTGAGCTTTAAACCTCTTTTCATATCTCAAAACGTTTTATTGGGTTGGAAATTTTCTGGCCCGTCCAAATATTGTCTACCTAGAAAATGACCTTGTTTCCCATCTCATTTTCTGAAATTCGGGACTTGATTAATGGCATTAAGTGGAGCACTAAAGCATTTGAAAGTCAAATATTGGCGTGCGAGAAAATTCGTAACACTTGAGCTTTAAACCTCTTTTCATATCTCAAAACGTTTTATTGGGTTGGAAAATTTCTGGCCTGTCCAAATATTGTCTACCTAGAAAATGACATTGTTTCCCATCTCATTTTCTGAAATTCGGGACTTGATTAATGGCATTAAGTGGAGCTCTAAAGCATTTGAAAGTCAAATATTGGCGTGCTAGAAAATTCGTAACACTTGAGCTTTAAACCTCTTTTCATATCTCAAAACGTTTTATTTGGTTGGAAATTTTCTGGCCCATCCAAATATTATCTACCTAGAAAATGACCTTGTTTCCCATCTCATTTTCTGAAATTCATTGTTGTCATAACTTGTAATGGAGGTTACAGCATTACATAGCATATATATCCTAAATTAAAGCTTAGTAACCTTATAGGCTTATTATCTCAAAAAAAAAAAAAAAAAAAAAACCTTATAGGCTTATAGCATCCTCTTGTACGACAGTCATGAGTTGCAAAACTACTTCCATGAAAGCCCTTTTTCTTGTGCTAATATTTGGAATTTTGTACCCAGAAACAGTTGCGCTTACCTTCTCACATAATCAACCGGTTGTGGCCTGCAAAGCAATTGAAAGAAAAGCACTTCTACAGTTCAAACAAGGCCTTACAGACCCTTCTGGTCGGCTTTCGTCTTGGGTAGGAAAAGAATGCTGTAGATGGAGAGGAGTGAGCTGCAATAACATAACTGGAAGTGTTAGCAAGCTCGAGCTCAACAATCCATATCCAGACAGTTCTGACAAATTGGGTGGTGAGATAAATCCTTCATTGCTTCGTTTGAAAGATTTAGTTTACTTGGACTTGAGCATGAATGATTTCTTAGGTGTCCAAATTCCAGACTTCTTTGGATCACTAGAGAAGCTGAGATATCTCAATCTCTCTGGTGCATCTTTCGTCGGAACTATACCTCAAAGTCTGGGAAACCTCTCAAGCTTGCTTTCTATTGATCTCAATGGCTTAGCATATGAAAGTGACCTCAGATGGCTTTCTGGTCTTTCTTCCTTGAAATTCCTTAATTTGGGAGGTGTAGATCTTAGCAAGGCTGCAACATATTGGCTTCAATCTGTCAATATGCTACATTCTCTTGTGGAGTTGCACTTGCCCAATTGTGGACTTCTCCAACTGCCTCAAAATCTTCCATCTCTGAATTTTACGTCCCTTTCGGTGCTTGACCTCTCCAACAATGGTTTCAACTCCACAATTCCTCACTGGCTATTTAACATTAGTAGCCTTGTAAATCTTGACCTTAACTCCAACAATCTCCATGGTCATCTTCCAGGAGAATTTGCAAGCTTGAATTCTCTCCAACAGCTTGATTTGTCTGGAAATTCATACATTGGAGGCCGCTTACCTGGAAATTTGGGGAAGCTTTGCAATTTGCAGACATTGAAGCTTTCTAGGAACATCATCACCGGTGAGGTAACAGATTTTATCAATGTCTTATCTGAATGCACTAACAGCAGCCTAATGAGTCTAGAGTTGGGATACAATAAATTGATTGGTAATCTTCCTGTTTCTTTGGGATATCTTAATAACTTAAGATATCTTCATCTTTGGTATAACTCGTTTCATGGTTCAATTCCTTCATCAATCGGAAACCTATCGTCCTTGGAGGAATTGTACCTCTCGGGTAACCAAATGAATGGGATGCCAGAAAGTCTTGGGCAACTCTCAGCATTGAAAGTGTTAGATCTCTCTGAAAACTTTTGGGAATGTGTCATAACTGAAGCTCATTTCGTGAACCTCTCAAGCCTAACAGAGTTGTCGTTTTACAAGGTATCACCAAACATATCCTTGGTTTTTAACATCAATTCTGATTGGATTGCTCCTTTCAAACTCAGATACCTCAAAATTAGATCATGCCAACTAGGCCCTAAATTTCCAACATGGATCAGAAATCAAAGTGAGCTGAACACTGTGGTTCTCAATAATGCTAGGATTTCAGACACCATACCAGATTGGTTCTTGCAGTTGGATTTGAAATTGCAAGAACTAAATGTTGCTAACAATCAATTGAGAGGAAAAGTACCAAACTCCATAAGCCTCCTCAAACCATCCATTGTTGATTTGAGTTCGAACTGCTTTGAAGGTCGTCTCCCACTCTGGTCATCTAATGTGACAGATTTGTATTTAATGGATAATATGTTTTCTGGACCAATTCCTACTGAATTTGGTGAAGTAATGCCCTCCTTGATGTATTTATATTTGTCTGGGAACTCTCTAAACGGTACCATTCCCATGTCCATACGCAATCTGAAGGAATTGTTTACATTGGTTATCTCACACAATCATTTGTCTAGTGAAATTCCTCCTCACCTTTGGAGTAACATGCCTTTCTTGTTTATAGTAGATTTGTCGAACAACAATCTTTCTGGTTCGATACCAAAATCATTGGGTTCTCTTTGTTCAGTCCAGTTCTTGATGCTCTCTAACAACAATCTTTCCGGTGAACTTCCTCTCTCCCTGCAAAATTGCACTACAATGGGTAATCTTGATCTTGGCGACAATAATCTCTCTGGAAACCTTCCAGCTTGGATAGGAGAAAGCATGCCATCATTGTCAATTTTACGTTTGCATTCCAACTTCTTCGGTGGGAACATACCTTCTCAAATATGCAGTCTTTCTACTCTTCACATATTGGACCTGTCACACAATAATCTGTCAGGATTCATTCCTCCATGTCTAGGAAATTTGAGTGGCATGAAAGTTAAGCCATCAGAAACAGAGCAATACGAGGGAAACTTGGAAGTTGTGACAAAAGGGAGAGTTTATGAATATAACTCCACTCTTTACCTTGTTAATAGTATAGACTTGTCGAACAATAATCTATCAGGAGAGATGCCAACAGAGCTTACAAGCCTTATTCATTTGGGCACCTTGAATTTGTCCTGGAATCATTTGACAGGAAAAATACTGTTACAGATTGGAAACTTGGAATGGTTAGAAACTCTGGACCTGTCAAGGAACAAGCTTTCTGGCCCTATTCCAGCGAGCATGCCTTCACTGAGATTCTTGAGTCACTTGAACCTGTCATACAATAACTTATCCGGGGAAATACCATCAGCCAACCAGTTTCAAACGCTCATCGATCCATCGATTTATGAGGGCAACCTAGCACTTTGTGGGCATCCATTACCGAAAGAATGCCAAGGAAGTGATAAAACAGCAAAGGTTCCTGACGGAGATGGTGAGGTAAAAGATGATGAAGATGAAGATGAAGATGGAGGTAAATTTGACAAGCTGTGGCTTTTCACAAGCATGGGACTGGGTTTCATTGTCGGCTTCTGGGGAGTTTGTGGCACTTTGATCATCAAGAAGTCTTGGAGGTATGCTTATTTTCAGTTTTTTGACAGAACAAAGGATCGGGTTGCTGTGATTGTCTTGACAAACTTTGCTCGTCTGAAGAGAAAACTCTCAGAGATGAGAGGAACAGATTAAACTCAAATGTAAACAAAAAATTCCAATAAGTATTTGTAATTGAATAAGTGCTCTTCTGAGCAAATGTTTCAAATCATATTCGAGCACAATTTTTAAACCTGTTGAGATATTGCAAACCTATGTGTGATAGTGTGATACAAATAAACCATTTAAATGTTTGATAATGAGATTTCAGGTGCAGATTTTTCTTTAATTTCTTACAATCTTTATGAAAAGTGAATAAAACTAGCAATTGATTGAACATAAAATGAATACCGACTAATTCAAAGACTCAAAATGCAAACAAAAATGAACATTTACATAATTGATTATTTTTATGGGATAAACGATGACTTGCGGTTCGCCACCTAAATGTCCTCTCGAGATATAAACTTTTTATTTAAATATTATATTAATTCAAAATTTAGACGGGAATAAACTCGAACCTAAAATTTTATGGCGTAGGTATAAGTGTATAACCATATAAAGGTCAAACAACTGGGCAAACCCATCTTTTCCTCTCGCTATAGGATCTTTGTATTTGTATTGAAAGAGTTATTTATTTATTAAAAAAAAAAAAAAAAAATCGGGTCGTGCTAGTCTACTGCTAGATATTTATTCTCACCCGACCCGGTGAACTCCTGAGATATTTTTGAGAGGATTTTATCCACTTCCATTCCCGCCACAGAGCAGCAGCTGAGCTTCAGCTTGACAGTCGAAAATGCCTCCGTGCCTCCTCTCAACCCGTCCTCCGTCACTGCTCGTCTCCTGCAGTGCCTCCCCTGGCGCGGCGGTGGCTGTGCGCAGTCCTCCTCAACCTCCCTCTCCTTCTCTCTCTCTAGACTCCACAACTACCCTCCCTTCTCTAAGCTGCTCCCTCCAGTGCTCTCACTTCCAATCGTACACACGCACCCTCAACTACATTAACTTGTTACTTCATCTTAAACAAAAAAACTCTTTTATTTCTACTGTTTGATTTTTTTCCAGGTGCTCCGGTTGCACGCACGAGTTCAATCTCCACCGTCCGGTTATCGTCGACGAGGCTACTGATTTCTTCAAGAATCACGGTGTCTCAGATTTCACTTTCGATACCTGTAGACTGGTATGCATTATATATCTTCCATTTCTCAATTAATTTGTTTTTGGACGAATATTTAAAAAAAAATAAAATAAAATAATAATAATAATAATAATAATAAATAAATAAAAATAAATAAAATAAAATAAAATTAGGGTTTTGATGATTCGCTTTGTTGTTAACAGTATGGGTGGAGGTGTCGAGCCAAATTAGCAGTACGTGGCATGTCGATGAGCCCTCTGATTGGGCTTTACCAGGAGGGGACTCATAATGTAGCTGATATTCCTGACTGTAAAGGTTTGTAGGATTTATAATAATCTTAGGATTGATTGAATTTGGGATTATTAAGTTATAACTTTGAATTGTGTTGATGTTTTATGTATTTAAATGTTAATTAACTAATTTTCAATTTTACCTTTGCAGCTCACCATCCTGGTATTAATGCTGCTGTTGAGCTATTGAGACAAGGTTCTTTCTTTTCTCTCTTTCGTTTCTTTTCTACCAACATGTTTTGTTTGGATTATTACAGTGATTCTAAATCTTCATTTCTGCTTATTTTCGGTAACATGGTTACTTTTGTTTTTTTTCTTTTTTTCCACTTCTGTGTAAGAAACTAGGTGTAGGTTGATGGAAATGGTAACCGCATTGAGAAAGTGAAGTTAGAAACTCTGATTTTGCTGTTAGGTTTCAAGAAGCAAAAGTTTCACTTATCAAAGCTATAACCTTTTGCATTTTTCGGAAAGGCAATTGAGATATTTAAGTTTAAAATTATACTTATTCATTTTCTTTTTTCAATTCTTTGCTTTTAAAAAGAAAAAGAATAAGGTCCTTCTAGACAGCAATAAGAAAGTGCATTTAACTTCTTTTATAATTTTTTTTCTTTCTATTTTTAGTATCTTTATTTGTTGATGAAATTTAGGTATTAAAGAGTTGAATATTGAGCCGTACGATGAGGAACAAGGGACAGGTGATTTGCGATATGTTCAGGTGACTATTCAAATTACCATTAATAAAATACTCATGAAAAAGCATACTTAATCAAATATCATTGCAATCTGTAGTGATTTAATATTTGATTTTTTGATTTAATGATACTCATAGCTGAGTTATTTACGGCTTGACTAAATGATGAGTGTCTGCAGATGGCTGTGACAACACACAATACATCCCTCCGTGCCGCAGAAAGATATAGAAATGGTTAGTAGCTAAGCCCATTGCTTTTGTAGAATGTTCAATTTTGAACTGTTTAAACTTTAATTGCCATTTTAAAGATTGAAGCACTTTGATTATATTTGGTACCAGGAAAAGTGCAGATTACTTTAGTTTGGAATTCTAGAAATGAGAAATCCTCCAATTCAGACAAACTAGATGCCTTGGCCAAAGTGAGCTTGTAATTTCTTTGTTCATATGTTTTTTTCTTTTTTCTTTTTTCTTTTTTCCCCTTTTAATATTTTGAGTCTTTATTGTGATTGGCAGTTTTTATGGAGAAATGGCGGGTCATGGAGCAAGAATCATCACATTCACTCTGTGTGGGCTAACTTTCAGACATCCACTACTAATGTGGGTTGAAATTATTCTTTTAAACATAAATAGTTGAGCTACTGATGAATTTGTCTTGTCTGTTTGTTGATTTTGTATTTGTTAAACTTGTGCCTATTGTTACTGTAAAAGACTAATTACTAATGGTGATAGAACAAAGATGATAATGATGAAAGCAGCTTAATTGGTGATGAAAATTGCTTTATTGACTTTTGATGGTTGTTTGCATGGAGGAGCATCTTATGTGAGATGGTTGTCTTCATGGGAGCATCTTAATGTGAGATGCTTTTAAATTTTAAATGGTCGTTCATTTAAAATCTAGTAAAGAGGATGTTATACATTTAGCTATGATTCCTAGTGTACTCTTTTGGAAATAATTGTTATTGTTGGAGTTACCAATTGAATATCATAATGGTGAAAAGTCCCAAACAATGAAAATGAACAGTTGGTTGTTTGGGCTGATCTTGGGTTTTTTTTTTTTTTTTTTGTCACTATAATTGCTTGATACAAGTCATGCAAGTTTGTGTTGGTGTTAGATCTGTCTTGTAATTATCACTTCATAATAGTTGCAGCATATGTGTGTAATATTCTTTAAAGTGATTGTGGATTGTACTATTTTCAAGTTCTTTAAATATTTAAACCTTAGAGATGTTTTATGGATGATGCAGGTAATATTTGGGAATAGGTGGAGACATCTTTTAGGAGAAAGCGACTTCTGGGAACATGTTGGAGGAATTGATATATCCTTGACCCCTTCCAGTTTTGGCCAAGCAAATACACGGGTCTGCAAAACTTCTACTCCAGTTGACTTTTCTTTAAGTGACTATGCTTATGAATTAAACAGCGACTGTAAATCAATGTTGAAGATAGGATAGTAGTGGCACCAAAACTTCCTAGAATATAATTAGTCCCCTAAGACAATTATAAGCTAGCATACAGTATCAGGACTGCATATGTGATTATCTGAAAGCCTTCGCGACATATAGGATTTAATCTTCTTAACTGGAATATAACCTTCTAGCTCCTATCTGTTAGATCATAATCACCATTTTATGATAACAGGACTCAGTAATCAGCAAGAATGCTAACTTTTTCTTTTCTAGCTTCAAAATTCCTTATTTAAAATTACTCAGTCCAATGCTTCTTTTCAGGCTTTTGATGTCTTGCTCCGGAAATTACAAAAGTATGTTCCTCATGGAGCATCTGTCACTGATTTGTATGCAGGAGCTGGTGTGATTGGATTATCATTAGCTGCTTCTAGAAATTGCAGGCAAGAACCTCTTGTTAAATGCTCTGGAGTTCAAAGTTCTATTCTTATGTCCAAATAGACATACTAATTCTAATTATTTTCCAGGTCTGTTAAATGCATTGAGATTAATAAAGAGTCGAAGCTATCTTTTGAGAAGACAGTTAGCCGCTTACCAAAGTCTCTGGTTAGCAGCATCAGTTGGCATAATGCAGACACTTCAATAGTTAGTGTTTAATTTTTCAAATTTAATTTATAACCATATGCATCTTAACATTCTCCTTCATATTTGAAATGTCGCCGTGTTCATAATTTGATTATAAATATAGTAACTTTTTATTTCTGAATTTAGCTTATACAAAAATTCTGGACACTTTCAGTGAAACACAAGAAAAACATGAATCTTTTGATTTCCCTAGGTTATCTTATTTTTTTTTATGGTTGTGGAATGGTACATAACCGTTTATGCAACAATTATTTGTGTAGGAACCTCTTTCTTGGCTTGTGGGATCAGATGTGCTTGTTGTTGATCCTCCTAGAAAGGGACTGGACAAATCTCTTGTTGATGCATTACAGACTATATCATCAGTTGAGCGTAAAGCTAAATTCTCATCGGAAAGGTAGGACTATTTATGGTTCTCAAGCTGTCACATCTAAGATCTGATTGATAGTTCTAACAGTTCTGTTCAGTTTCACATTGGGAGTTGGGTAATTTATGCCTTGCAAATTAATAATATGTTTTATGTCAACTTCAGTTCATCCTTAAAAGAAAAAGAGGAAAAGAGACCATGGATTTTACGTGCAAGGGAGGCCTCGGTTCAAATTGGAAGCAAAACAGATTCTGAGGACAGTCGATTATTTCCTCGAACACTCATTTATATAAGCTGTGGGTGGGAAAGCTTTAAAGAGGTACTTCTGCTGTCAAAGCAGTTGCTACAGTATTTCCATGGAATTAGGTCATATTCTATTGGTTAATCTAAATATTTGAGGTACTTCAACAGGATTGCAAGTCATTGTTGTCTAGCAAGGCATGGCGTTTGGAAAAGGCCCATGGTTTTAATTTCTTTCCTGGCACTCAGAGGTATTACACTTTCATTATGACTGCCTATCTGATTACATCATAAAAAGAAACATGCTATTCCTTTTTTTCTCCCTCTTGGGTTCATTGTTTCATTACAAGTGATTTGGCACAATGGTTGCAGCATTGAAGTTTTGGCTGTGTTCAAGAGGGGTCAAGCAGTTGGTCTAAAGAAGAAGAAATCTGGAAAGAAAAAGAAGAAGAAAAGCTTATTATGAACATATGCAGCGTGGAATTAGCAAAAAGCTTCAAGGATGTTTAATTCATCATGGAGTATCTACAGAAAACACAAATTATGCGGGAACATAATATGTTTAATTACATATTGTAGTATGTAAGAAGAGGAACAATGGCCTGTTTATAAATTGGGAAAAGGTATCATAAACCATCCCTTTTTGTTCTGTTCTTGTAAACTAAGAATGTATTCACTTGAAACGTGTATGAAAAAATAGCTACAATCGATTGAAGTTTTACATCTTGTATGTTACCCATCTCCTATAGAAATTGATGAAAGGATGCAAATGAGGAAAAAATTTAAAACGAAAAATATGAAGAAATGTTTTGCTCCAAAAAAAGATGCTATTGTGGTTTAATATTTGACAGGGTTCGTCAGTTCTTTCCTCCACCGTTAGATCTGTCCAGATGAGGAAAAGCAGACAAAATATTGTAAGCCCTCAAATCTTGCCTGGTCAAGATCCCAATCACTGGAGACGCCTACGAATAGAGCAAACAAAAGGTAAAATATATCTCTTCAAGAGAACCTCATATCAAATTAAAAAACATTTTTGATTATCTCACTTGTCAAACACCATTTATAGTTTTGATGTGCAAGAGAGAAGGTTGATAAACTCACCCCTGCTGCTTCATATTTAGGAACAATGAGCAAATGGCGGAGTCCGACTTCCCTGAAAAGGACCATAGCTTTTGCCACTGATATGCTCTCCATCACTGTGTAAGGGGTTGAATTGGTGAGAGGATGCAAATCAATATACATCTCCATTTCATCACTCGTCACAGCCACCTCCTCGATCCTCCCCTCCCTTTCAGCTAGCTCAACCCAGGTAAATTTTTCTCTCACTTCCCACTCCTCAGTTCTCCTTTTCTCTGGCAGGAAAAACTTCTTCTTAAGTGCTTGAAGAAGGTGTGCTCTTAGGATCAATCCATGTATTTCTGTGGCCCCAAGGGCTAGTCCTGTTGGCGGCACCACACCATCATCAACAACAGGGAAACCATTGTGTGTAGTGTTTCTCAGTACATCGACAATGCGGGACACCTTTTCCACTCCATTCAGGGTAACTACTGGTGGCTTGGCATCAGCAAGCTCGCCAACAGTGAGATTTCTCATCCATGGCTCAGGATGAGCATCTAAGAAAGGTAGGCCTTTTAGTTCCAGTATGATCTCGTAGATGCTTGGATTAAAGCAGTCTCCTACTGTTTTGGCAATTAGAAGGACAATCATCGTAATGGGTAATAATAGAAGATTGTTGGTTAGTTCGAGGAATATTACACAAAGTGAAACAGTCATTCTCATTGAGCCAGCCATGAGGGAGGCAGCCCCAAGAACAGCATAAAGTCCCGATTCAATGGTGGAGTAGGATCCCATGGAAATACCAAGAAGACGGCCGTATGCTGCGCCTATGAGGATGATAGGGAGGAAGAGTCCAGAAGGCACAGCAATGCCAAAGGTAATGAGTCCTAAGATGCAATACAGTGCAAAGAAAATTAGGAGTGAAAGTGGCTGAAATTCATTTGAAGTATTCGAGAAGAGTTTTCGGACAGCATCATCATTGGTGGTAAGGAGGAGAGTAGCCAGATCATTGTAGTAACCATTTGGGCAGTTGAATTGCTTGAAGTAGCCTGATCGTTCATTTGTGGAGCAGGTCTCTGTAGTAATGTCAGGATCGCAAAGTTGGCATTTGGCGAGGAAAGGGAGACAGTATAAGCAAACCGAAGTGAATATTGAGACGGTGAGACTGAGAAGTAGCTTGTGTATTTTTCCCTTCCTGCATGAAACATAACAGTAACTAGTTTAGCAATTAGGATTGCATATAAATTCTGGGTCAATTAGATTTTCGACCTTCTCGACAGTGGACCCATATTCAATCCGATCCGAGGTCTTCGTAAACTTAAAATTGTAATTGACAAAGATATGTTGCAGAAAGTTCAGTTGCTTACTGGTTAATGAGATTGTAGAGTCTGAGGACCTTGTGGAGAACGTGGTTGTAGAGGCTTCCCAGAAGTCCACCGATAATGCCAATTATAGTTACAGGGATGACATCCATCACTTGATACGTAACAATAACATTGCTCACATCAAACATGATAAGGCCTCCTTTCCCAAAAAGCCCACATTTCCCAGAATTGCATATTTCAATGAAAGCTCTGAGCACCACCACCACAACTGCTGTGCTGAAGAAAGTCCTCCAGAGAAGAGCACTTCTCCACCATGTCGCCACCTCTTCAAGAGAAAACAATACACCACCTACTGGAGCCCTGAAAGCTGCACATACTCCGGAGGAAGCACCGCAAGTGATGAGATCCCGGCGATCGCGATCATTGTTGAAGTAGCGAAGCCAGCGCCATTTTATACGGTAATTATCAGGGCCACCTTGGCCTAGTAATGAAGCAATGCAGCTTCCTGTATGTACCAGAGGCCCTTCCTTTCCTAAATCTAGTCCTGCAGAGACTGCTCCAATGCTTCCAATTATCTACATTTTATAATAAACAAAATTATCGGTACTAGGTTGGCCATTTCGCTATGAACAAAAATGAAAGAAAGTAGACAAATTTCAGGCCAATTGGCCAATAAGCAGAGACAGATGCACAAATAAGTACAAACTGTCGCTAACTTTGGAAAGGGCTTATTGAACTTTTGTGTCAACTGGATTCAAGAAATGGCCTTTTCAAAGCCTGTAAATAGATTTTTTCCTATATATTCATTCATCAAAGCCATTGCTGCTAAAAGATTTCTATATCTTTCTATAAATATTAAGTAACTATGATGGGTAGGTTGTGTGTAGGGATGGGCATTTATTTCCAGATATCTAAATCCCCATTTCCTAGGAAATTTTGGGGGAAAATGAAGAAATGGGTGGGGATGGGGATGATTTTCATCCTCAAATTGAAATGGGGAGTCCTCCCATCCCCATTTCCCCCAAACCTTATATATATTCTTAATATTTTTGTATTTGTATTTGTATTTGTATTAGATTGCTTTTTTAATTATGTAATTTTTAGTAAAACAGGGGAAACGGGGGACGGGGAAAATGGGGAAACAAGGAAAATGGGGATGAGGTTGGGGATAACTTCCCCCAAAACCACCCCATCCCCATTTTCCCCAAATGTGAAAATGGGGAGATGGTGAAGGGTTTTGGAAATGGGGATGGGAATGGTGGGACCTATATCCATCCTCATTTCCCCAATGCCCATCCCTAGTTGTGTGAGGATGAAATTCTAGTGTAAACTTGATCACATGGACCCATTTCCTGATCTGACTAGCTAGCAATAAATATCATTGAAACTGATATAAGGTCTGAAAAACTTATAAAATTATAATAATAATAATAAGATTAAGATTAAGATTAAGATCAAGATTAATACAAATAATCTACCTTGACAATGAGTGTTGTGGCTCCAAACATGTTAGGAGTGTCAACTCCATTAAGATAAGCTTTGATTTCAGGAATACCAGGACCAGCTGCAGTTGGTGCAAAACATACACAGAGAACAGAAGCAATCAAGGTCAGACCAAAATTGACTCCTGTTAGGTAGATGAGCCCTGTTAAGTACCTGTCATAAACGACCCCGTGTCGTTTTAGTTCTTAATCTCTTCAAAATTACCATAGCTTTGATTTGAATGATCAAAAGAAAAATCTTGGATATGTTGATTGAAGATAGAAAGAATGTCATCATATATTATATTTACCTTTGTTTCTTGATGAAGCCTACAACAGCAAGAAGCTTGTATCCTGCAATGTTCTCAACTGCTAGATTGATGAGAGTGGCAATCAATCCAGTCAAAAGTCCAACAAGGAAGGCTAATGTCCATTTGGAGAATATGTACTGCAAAACTTGTACTTTGGATCTGCTTCTCCAATCCTGCTTGAACAGATCATTTTCATTGATCCTGCAAAGAAAACAAGAAATATATATATATAAGGAGGATGAGGAGGAGGAGGAGGAGGGTGTTATGTCAAGTGTGTTATATTTACTCATAGTCCAAGCTTTCTATGTGGGAAACTTTGGCTCCAACCAAGGCAAGAGGATTGGAAGATAGAGTTTTGTTTCTCTTGAGGAGGAGTGGTTGGTGTAGTACTGAAGAGTTGCTCTCTGGGTCTACTTCTTCTTCATTAACTTGTGTTTCATCCATGTCAGAAGCTGCTGGTGTAGCTGTTGCTGCTGCTTTTGCCCTTTCACTTGAATCTTCCTCCATTGAAATTTAAAGCCTCTGCTCTGCAGTCTTGGAACTTCTTGGAGTAATGAATGATGATGATACTCCTCCTGGCTCTGGATTGGTTTGGTTTGTCTGGAATAAAGAGACTGAACCAACTCTTATTTGTTTCTTGCAATTTAAATTTGGAGAAAGAAAATGTGTTACTAATAAATAGCACTCTCCATTTTGACTTACTATTGGAGCATCTACAAAAATATATATATATATATATATATATTTATATACAATTTGTATGTATGTTTAGGGTATCTTGTGGATGGTAAATTTATTTTTTAAAATTAATGTCAATTTGTACCAGCAAAACTTGCATGGAGTGATTATTATGTTTGGTCTGTTGTCAATAAATGATCAATTTGATTTTCACTGAAATTAAACATTATGTTACACCACTTTTAACATGCAATTGCTTTTACTTCTTCTAAAGAAACTGCAGCAATATAAG
Source organism: Acer campestre (assembly GCA_954870605.1). NCBI lineage: Eukaryota > Viridiplantae > Streptophyta > Magnoliopsida > Sapindales > Sapindaceae > Acer > Acer campestre. Next base: position 9,065,041 of record OX940803.1, on the reverse strand, counting down.
GTTATGCATTAAATAATAATAATAATAAACCTACCAATATTATAGGGTTTGAATTTTATTTTTATTTTTTCTGAATTTCTGAATTTCATTTAAAGAAAATGTATAAAATTTTGGTCCAAATGGCACCAACCCAGATCCGTGACCAAGATCTAATATATATTATATGGATGATTGATTGCTAACATTAGGGTCCACTAACTAATCCATTTTCTAATAACCAAAAAAATCTTAAGCGTACCGGATGTATTGTTGTATATATAAGATATGCGGCAACCACATATGATTTTTTAATCACATATTTTATATTTATTAGCTAATGGACATGATCTATAAATCTATAATTCTGTATAGTAGGCCTAGGTGTTTCATGAATTTATAATAAAATGAAAACTTAAAAAGAATAGTCACGAAAATCACATGGATAATGAGATTCATGAGTGATGAGTATGAGGCAGCAAGACATTTTCCGATTTTCAAAGATCGTATCAAATTATTTTATTTCTTATGGTCAATATTTTAATTATTTCTACATATTTTATTGGATCCACGTGACATAATCAATTCATTTTTATGGATTTTGGTTGCGGAAATCTGTCATAACTAAACCGACCATTTAAACTTAAATAAAATTAAGGCTAATTGGCACGGATACCCCCTGAACTATACCCGAATTTACACCTTACCCCCTGAACTTTTTTTTTCGGCATTAAACCCCCTAAACTCTTCGAAATTTGCAATTGTTAACGGAAATCCAACGGAACCCTAATTCCGTCTAGGAAAATTACACTAAACTCCCCTGATTATATATATAATTGTATTAAACCCCAAAAAATATAATAATATTACCCGAATACCCCTTTGACCAAATTTTAAAAATAAAAATTTAAAATTTAAAATTGAAATAATGGTTAAATAATAATAAAATTCTGATTTTTATTATAAAGACAATAAAATAAATATAGAAATGAAAAAATTAAATTGATTTAACAATTATTAAATTATCTTTTTAAAAAAAAAATATCCCTAAATATAAACCCATATAAATATTTAAATTATTAAAGAAAAATAAAATAATGGTTAAATAATAATACAATCCCCTTTCAATAATAATAATAATAATAATAATAATAAAATTCTTATTTTTTTTATAAAGACAATTAAATAAATAGAGAAATGAAAAAAATCTCTATTTATTTAATTGTCTTTATAAAATAATAATAATAATAATAATAATAATAATAATAATAATAATAATAATAATAATAATAATAATAAAATTATTATTATTTAAAATTTAGAATTTAAATAATGGTTAAATAATAATAAAATTCTGAATTTTATTATAAAGATAATTAAATAAATAGAGAAATGAAAAAAATAAATTGATTTAACAATTATTTAAATTATCTTTTTATTTAAATATCCCTAAATATAAAAAGCTAGATAAATATATAAATTATTTAAGAAAAAATAAAAATAATGGTTAAATAATAGGCTAATGGTTAAATAATGGTTAAATATTACAATTTCCTTTCAAAACAAAAATACAAATCTGATTTTTTTAATAAAGAAAATAAAATTTTATTAAAATTAAAACATCTTTAAAATCTCAATCATCCATCTCATAGATGGATGGTGGAGAAATATTTATTAAAACAAATTCAAATAAATAAAAAAAAAACATTTTTTGAAATAGATTGATTTATCTCAATTACAAAATAATAATAATAATACAAATACAAAATTTAAAAAATTGAACATCAATCCAATTAAAAGCACATATAAAAGAATTAAAAATTAATTTTTTTTATTTAAAATTTTCTGGGTGTTGGAAATTTAAATTTTTTATTTTCTTTAGAGAAGGAAATTTTTTAAGGATTGGATGGAGAAACAGATGTTCATTTAATTAGATAGATCGAAGTTCATTTAAAAATATTTATTCGAAATTTTTTATTTTAGGGATTTCTATTCTCTATGTTCATTAAGTTAAAAAATTAATTTAAAAAACACATTTCACAAACCAATAAACGAAATCTAATTATATAAAAATAAAAAAAAATTAAAGAAAAAAGAAGAAGAAGAAGAAGAACATTGATGGATCTTCATATCTTCATTAATGGAGAAACTTATTATTTTATTTTATTTTATTTTTGTAATTGAGATCAATCAATCTATTTAAAAAATGTTTTTTTTTTAATTTGAATTTGTTTTAATAAATATTTCTCCACCGTCCATCTATGAGATGGATGGTAGAGATTTTAAAGATGTTTTAATTTCTTAAAGATTTTATTTTCTTTATAAAAAAAATAAGAATTGTATTATTATTATTATTATTATTATTATTATTATTATTATTATTATTATTGAAAGGGGATTGTATTATTATTTAACCATTATTTTTATTTTTCTTAAATAATTTAAATATTTATATGGGTTTTATATTTAGTGACATTTAAATAAAAAAGATAATTTAATAATTGTTAAATCAATTTAATTTTTTCATTTCTATATTTATTTTATTGTCTTTATAATAAAATTCAGAATTTTATTATTATTTAACCATTATTTCAATTTTAAATTTTAAATTTTTATTTTTAAAATTTGGTCAGAGGGGTATTCGGGTAATATTATTATATTTTTTGGGGTTTAATACAATTATATATATAATTAGGGGAGCTTAGTGTAATTTTCCTAGACGGAATTAGGGTTCCGTTGGATTTCCGTTAACAATTGCAAATTTCGAAGAGTTTAGGGGGTTTAATGCCGAAAAAAAAGTTCAGGGGGTAAGGTGCAAATTCGGGTATAGTTCAGGGGGTATCCATGCCAATTAGCCTAAAATTAATGAAAACACCTACAGGCTACAGTTGTCGCCTGTTGGTTTATTTTATATACTTTTTTTTTATTTAAATTAATTTTTGAATAGGTTGGACTGGTTTCTAACTGCTTAAAATTGAATTTTCTCATCATTGATATACAAAAAACAAATTTTGAGGCAATATGAAGTTGGCTTCTCACACCCACATCACAAGATTATGGGTTCAAGTCTCTCACTCCTAACAAAACCAAAAATTATTGTAATATTTCAAAACAAAAAAAAAAAGTTGAAATAATATTTAGGACACATAAAATAAAAATAAAAACAAAAACTCTAGATGTAAAGAGTTGAATGACTTGAATCCATATTTATAATTGGTATTGTAAATTCTCATTTGTATTAGGTCATCTTCAACCCAAAAACTCAATTTAGTGCAACTTTTACACTAAAATTGTGCAATTTTCACACTATTTAATTTTTTTAATCTCCAACCCATTTCTTTCTTTCTTTCCTTCCACAGGACTGCTACATGTTTTTCAACAATACTGTTGCCTATTTTTTTTTTTCTACTACTTCTATAAGTTGCTAACAGGACTATTACCTATTTTCAACTTTTTTACTACGAAACAGAACTGCTACCTGTTTTTCAACAGGACTGCTACTTGTTTTTCCTACTACTACTCTAAGTTGCTAACAGGGCTATTGCTTGTTTTTAACTTTTCTACTACTAACCTGTTTTTTTTTTTTTTTTTTTTTTTTTTTTAATTTCAACTTTTTTAACCTTTTTTTTTTTCTTTCCTTTTTTAAAAAAAAATTTCTCAACAATAATTTTAAGAAATTAAAATTTAATTCATTTTTTTAAGATAGATAAATTGAATGAGTTTTTTTTTTTTTTTTTTTTATAAAACTTGGGTGAAGGCTTTTATTTGAGATGTTGGGTTAAATCAAACTTTTAATTTTAGTGTTTTTAAATTAGTGATTTAAAAAAAATCAGTATAATTTTTGTATTATATACTTAAATTTAGTTAATTATAAATGTTAATATAAATAATAATTAAATTAAAACAAATATAAATTAAACAAAATCATTAAATAATAAAAAATGATACAACTGGAATAAATTTGATTGAATAAGAGTAAAACTGTGACTAAACAAAACTTTTAAATAATAGTTAGGGATACAATTGGAATAAATTTTATTGAATAAGAGTAAAAGTGCGATTTAACTAAACTATAGGGATTAAAAAAAAGACACATTTCTACGTCAAATGAACAGTGTTGCGCCAGATCTTGCGCAACAATGTTCATCAACCCATTTTGACATATAAAAAATAGAATGTGGTTCAAGAGAATTTTTTGTTTCAAATTGGTATTTTGCTTCATTTTAGAGTTGGATTGGAAATGGTCTAAGAGCAACTCCAAACCACATCAAAACCAACACCAAACTTTAAATTTTGTAATTCCCTTTTTTGTTTTTTGTTTTTTGTTTTTTGTTTTTTTGTGAACAGTTGAGCGCTAGGTTAACCGTTAACCTAATGCTCATTTGTTCACACACTATTTTTTATTTTATTTTTAATTCTTTAATTGTAAAATCAATGTTTTAATTTTTTTCAAATCTTTGATTTAACTCTCTTATATTTAATTCCAACAATATGTATTATAAGAAAATATACCGTTAGAAAGATTAATACCAATATTGATATACATATTTAATGTATTTAATTTACTTATTAATTATATATTAAATAATGTTAAACTTTTATAAGAATTTAAATATTTATTGGAAGAATATTCTTTAAATATGCTTTTTTGGTGTAAAATTTCGTGTTGAACATTGGAGTGAATTTTTTTTTTTTTTGATATAAGCATATTCCCAAAAGATTCTCGTTTAACTCTAAATTAGAGTAGAGTTTGATGTCCAACATTGGAGTTGCTCTAAAGAGTCGAATCTATATTTATCAATAAATTTGTGAATTCAAGTATAATGTTTTTTCCTCGACTCCCAAATTTAAGGTAAAATAAAAATAAAAATAAAAAAACAGTTGAAAAAAAACTTTAAACAAATTATCATGCATTGATAAATAGAATTTTGATTCTTTTTTGTATTCATTAAGTTTAAGAATTGAGTTATTTACAGAAAGAGTAACTCATAGTGCACACAAATACACAATACCATGAGTCTAACAAGTTTCAATTAAATTCAGCTGAAATAGAATCAAATGAAAAGTTATACATAACAAATAATATATTAATCAGATGAAATGTAAGTCCCATTATTGATAGAGGTCTACTCGTACTTGATTTATAAAGGGATTAGACTCATTGATTGTTAAATGGAGTAGATTCGTGAAAGAATAGTGATTAAAGGGCGAGGATGTTGGTGATTAAATAAGTTTTCAATTAAATGTGTAGTCAAGAAGATTTTTTTTTTCATTATCCTTCTGCTCTGTGTTTTTATTGCATCTTTTCATTTTCTTTTGAAACCTTCAATTTTTTTTTTAAGGGTAATCACTTCTTTAATGGAGGAGAGATGAAATTTCATAAGTTGTGAAATTTTACTTAATGACGAGGATATAGAAAATAAATAGAGAAGAAGAAACTTGTGCTGCTCTGCACAGAAACAAATATGCACAAGTAGAAGCCTAAAAAAAAAAAAATGCACAAGTAGAGAAATGGGGGGATCAGTTGCAGATCTTCAGATCTTTTCAGTTTTTCATTTTTTTATTCTCTCTCTTTTTTTATTCTTTTTGGGTTTTGTGTGGAGATACCACGTCTTTACAAATTTCATTTTTAATGTTATTTTATCAAATGACGAAATTACTCTTCTAGTAGTTAAAGTCAATGGACTTCATATAACATGAGGGGAGGTCAATGTCAATTTCTACAAAAGTTGTTTATGTGTGTCACAACCCAAACCTAATGTAGGATGTAAATTCATTAAAATCAATGTGTTTTCATTATGGTCCTTACCGAAATTAAAATAAGGGATCCCTCATGAGAGACTTACTGTATATATATTTATTTTATTTTTCTTAAAAGATTATTGAACCCATTATTGTTTTTCAAGAAACATGATTTTTTTTTTTTTTTTTTTTGAAAGAAACATGCTTTCTTAATCAATTATTATGGACTCATTAATTTAGGAGACATTTTTTTTTTTGTTTGTTTTTTTGTTTTAATGTGGTTCTCACTTCTGGTTGATGATTGATTGGAGAACTATCCTAAATGAGTTAGAATTTGAGAGGTTGTTGGGAGGGAAGTAATTGAATATATGGTTCTGTGTTCATAAAAAAAAAGTATATGATATATGGAAACAAAAATATAATAAAACTGGGTAATGGAAAAAAAAAAAAATTGGGGGTAATGGAACAATAACTAAATGAAAAAAAATTATGTTTTTTTTTTTTTTTTTTTTTTTTGAAATTTAAAGATTTTAAAAATGAAAAAAAAAAATGTAAAATAGCACACATGAATGCTTTTTATTTTATTTTATTTTTTTTGTTACAAGGGGGCAAAGCCCAAAACAAGAAGAAAGCTAAGAAAGGGAAACAAAACTGCGCCTCAAACAAGCAACACTTCTTGCATCAGCATCCAAAATATCTGTGGAAACCAGGGGAGGGTCTTCAAGAACAAACATACCTAAATCCATGCCATGACCCAAACGTGCGAGGTTGTCAACCAACAAATTACCTTCTCTGAAGACATGAACAAATCCACTCATCATCAATCATCCTTTTACAGTTTTGGAGAAGACTAAACAAATGATGGTTAGAGTTTGTATCTAGAGAGAGCAGTTGGATGGTAGTGAGGGAATCAATTTCAACAATAAGTCTTCTGTGCCCACAATTCTAGGCCATTTTAAGGCGCCCCCATAATTCAGTTTCAATCACACTACCACAACCTTTGTTCATCACAAAGCATTTAACCCACTGACTCAAACTATTATGCAAAACACCTCCTTCTGTAATAGTACTAGAATTGTTGTCCCAACTGCTATCAATATTCAATTTTATCCATCCTTCATTAGGAGGATTCCAAACAACTGGAATCACAATACTAGTTCTAGCAGAGGCAGGCCAATTGGCATTAGACCATTCCTTAGCATAAGAATTGATGGTCAGATAAGGAGAATGAGGGATGAAGAAATTCACATCAAAGATCTTTTTGCACCACCATTTCCATATGAACCACAAGATACTAGAAAATTGAAGATAGCTAGGGATCTCACCTGTCACCAACTTGTCATTTTGTAAATTCTGGACTGACCACTCTTCAATATCACCTCTAAATGAAGGAGAAGAAGTAACACCTTTACAGATGTTTTCCTAAACTCCACAAGACCAACTACAACAGCGCAACAAATACTTCTCAACTCCCAATATTTCAATATTCATGATTGATTTTAATACTGAAAATGGCAGTCTTAGGAAGGAAACATGGAAAGAGTGATTCAGGTACTCATGGACAAGGAAGACTAAGGGACTTTAGGGAGAATCTAGTCTCCATTTTTGTGGACCATTTGAATCAACAAGTGGACCAGCCTTTTTTGTGGAATTTGTTCAAAGTTTTCAGGAGGGTAAGGCACATTTATCTCTCAATAGCTACGGTGAATAGAAAGATAGGCTATGCTTTCGTGAGGTTTGGCACCATTGAAGAGGCAAGAAGGGTGGCTGAGACGACAAACGGTATGCATGTATATGGTTGGCCGATTCGAGCTAAGTTGGCGTAAAGGGGATGGAAGTCTAGAAATTAAGATGGTGACAGAGGGTGATTATCCACGTTACTCAAAGCTTAGAGAGGATGAAGTTAGGCCAGTTAGGAAGGAATTTTGTCTTAAGGAAGAACAGAGAAGTTCGTATGCTGAAGTATTGAAGGAGAAAAGACATGAGAAAGGTTTAAGGGAGGAGGTCTCGGAGGAAATGTCTGAGCTCTCAATTTCAGAATGTTCTCTGTCTGATTCTCTTTGGCTTGAGAAGAGTGCAGTAGGCATATTGAGGAGTTTTGCTAATGTCTCAAAAGTTAAGAGAAGGCTGCTGAATAGGGGTTTCTCTTTTTCAGCAAAGTACTTAGGAAGGAAAGCCATCTTATGGTCTTTTGAATCGACATAGGACTGTGAAGGCTTCATTAAAAACAGCTTCTTCTGGAGAGATTTATTCCTATCAATGGAGAAATGGTCAGTAGTTAGAAGTTTTGATGAGAAACCGATGTGGTTCCACTTCACTGGGGTTGCTTTGGATTTCTGGAATGAGGCTTTTTCAAGAAGTTGGGATCAATGTTTGTTGATATAGTTTTAATAGATGATGAAACTCACCTTAAGAAGAGGCTGAACTTGGCTAGGCTACTCCTCTTGGTTCCTCCGAATCAGACTTTTCCAAAGGTTATCAAAGTAGTGGATGACTATAGGAATTTCTTTGTTTATGTGGAATCAGAACCTTTTTCAAATGAGGTGTTGTGGATTCATGATCTTTTAGGCTTACGCCTTGAGTTTGAGCACCCGAAAGAAGGTGATCCGGCCATGGCAAAGGAAAACCAGGATCAAAACCAGGTAGGCGGAAAAGGAGAAGTGGTTTTGCAGATGACGTCCAATCATAGCCCACAGAGGAGAAGCATAGAGTCACGTGAATCAAATAAAAGTGGGAAAGAAGAGATGGTGGTCTGCAAGAAAAATTTTTAAAAAGCTTTTTGGTAGGAAAAATCTCCCATCAGATCTCCTACCTCTGGTAAGGTGTCAGTTGATAAAGGTAAGGTAAAGGCTACACCTAAACTAAGTAGGCTTTCAAATGCTACTCCTAGTCTGAATAGGAAGCTGGTAATAGGCAAAGAGAATTTTGGAAAAAGCTGTAAGTGGTCCTTAGGGGAGGTATCATCCTTGTCATATGAAGCCTTTGAAGAAGGATAGTTTGTTGTGTGTGGAGATCAAAAAGGGGAGTGCTCTAAATCAGCTAAGGTTCTGGATTAGGTTGATGGTGATGGGCTATAAGATTGGAGATCTCTAGGCCCAGAGCAAGATCCATTTTTTGTGGTCCAAAATTTGGGCTTGCTGGAGGGAAGGTTTAAAATAGGTGATGAAAGGCCTGGAGTAAGTTTGGAAACTGGTGTGGGTGGTCAGGATGGGCCTTTTAAGTCTCCCTTTAACAGCCCAATAGCTAGTGTGCCTAGAGTTGGCATTATTTTTGTAATATCCATAATGTTCAAGAATGCATGGTATCATGTACATATGTCCCTACCAAATCTTTTCTATGTATTTCTAGTACTATATCTCATAAATAATTGTATTGTAAAGATAATGGGAGGCAAGGGCCCCAAATCATGCACAATTTTCTTCATCAAGGCATGAATTAAGGCATGAATCAAGGCATGAATCAAGGCATGAATTAAGGCATGAATCAAGGCATGAATTAAGGCATGAATCAAGGCCAACAACCCACTTTCATTATTATAATACAATACACCTATTTCCTTTAAACCCTCATTCTTATTCTTCTCATGTAAGCCAAATTTTTGAGAACAAATTCCTCTCCCTTTCCTACTTATTCTACTCTTCTTTTCTCACCAAAAATAGGAGCATATCACTAGTTTGAAGAACTTAATTTCCAAGTAAGTGTTCTTCTTCTTCTCAAGTATTATTCTCATGTCATAGACTCTCTATCTACAGTAGGCTGTTCTTGGATGAATTATTTATGAGCATGAGCATGATTTTAATTAGATTTTCGATTCATTAAGGAGATGTTTGGAGATCCCCTGTTTTTACTAAACCAGCCAGATTTCGTAATACCGTTTTGGGTTGGTTATTCATGTGGGAAAATTATGGGAATTTATATGAAGGTATATTTATATGTCTAATATCATTCTGTAAAGTTTCGTGATTTTTAGATGTGTAGAAATATTGTTATAATTTTCGGAATGGACAAAGGTCGAATCTCATTCTCTGCTGGACAGATTTCAGAAATATGGGAAAGGAATGAATATTTACATATTCAAATGATCATGGATTTAATTGATAATTTTACTGTAGTATTTCCTATATGTTTAGATCATTCATGTCAAATTTCGTAATAATTGGAGTTGTAGAGAATTAATTAAAAATCGGAGACCAGAGGGTGGTCAGTTGTGACTATAGCTGGAAATTAGATTTCTAAGTTTGGGTTTAATATATGGGAAGCCCATGTTGATTTAAATGGCTGTGATGATGAGATTATGACAGTTAATCCAAATTAATATTTGATAGGTTTGAGTGAATCGTTGAGTTTCTAAAGCTAGAACGGATTTGAACGGGTTCGAGGTAAGTAAATTCATTCATGGTGTGTTACGTTTGAAATTACCAAAATTACTGTTTTCTCTATTGTATTTCACTCTATTATATTTGTCAAAGATATTACTGGCTTTGATCAAGTATTTACGTTGTTTAAGACTGATACATAAACTGTTTTGAAATTGATCTATTTCTTATATACCGTCAAATACCTTTTGATCACTATTATTTAAACTCATAAAGTTTTACTGAAATACTACTGTTATATTGTACTAATAGTTTTATAAAAATGCTACCGCTACCGCTACCGTTTATACTGTTACATGAAAATGCTACTGATTTAAATATATGTGAATTTATAAAACCGTTTTGGCTCATCGTTCCGTAGTTACCGTTATTGATACTGGCCCAGCTGGGATTCTGTGTGCACACATACTGTTATTGCCGCGTCACACGGGTACTTGTGACATACTGTTGCCGCGTCACTCGGGTTAATTGTGACATACTGTTGCCGCGTCACTCGGGTTAATTGTGACACTATGGAACATGAGCTAACTGATATATTGATTTCACTGTTTATACTGAAAAGCTATATGTTTACCTTTTTATAAAAAGACTACTGTTTATACTGAAAAGCTATATGTTTACCGTTTTATAAAAGAGACTACCGTTTATACTGAAAAGTTATATGCTTACCGTTTTATAAAAGAATACCGTTTATACTATGAAACTATATGATTACTGTTTATAAAAAGAATACTATTTACACTATAAGAACACTGTTTACTGTCTTATAAAGTGAATATCCGATTTCCGTGTTTTAAACTATGATTATTAGATCTTTTGATTTATATTGTTATACTGTTTTATGAAATGCTTTATGATTTAAGAATATGAACGGATATGATTTTAAATATTGTTTCAACCGTTTTATTAATATTTCCGAAGGGTTTATGAGAAGCTTTTGAACGCAAAGGTTTTTACAAAGGTTAATTATTTTACATGTTATGCATGAATTTATTTACCGAGTTGACGGCTCACCCCTCGTCACCATCATTTTGCAGATTGAGTTCATGGACTTAGAATGGATGGGGTTTGCTTTAACATGTGGTTGAATATGTACCGTTGGAGGATTTAATTTTATGTGTATACGTATTGTAAGGAATCAATTTATTTAATGTTGTAATTATGACTAGAATCTGGCAGTTTAGTGTAATTGATGGTATCAGGTTTGGATATTGTATTTTGGGGGATATATTATTGATGATTCTAATTGTGAATAATTATGAATTAAGGTTTTTATAAGTTCTGTTCCGCGTAGCAACCCAGTCCGTTGGGTCCCGGATTTTGGGGGTGTTACAGTTTGGTATCAGAGCAAAGTCGATTCTGGAGACTAAGTTATGATTTTGTAAAAGAATTATTAGAGAAATATTTATTCTGGTTATTAGGTTATGATTATATTTATCATACAAATATTTTGAATCTTGAGGTATACGCAAGAGTGAAGTTAATTCTGGAGACTAGGTTATGATTTGCATATTAAAGTATGATTAAATGGAGGAATGATATGATTTGTAGGATCATGGTTATATGATTCTGGATGCTTGTAGTTGGAAATTAGTTTTGGGAACAAGAGAAATGCCAAATCCTTTTGACTGTGTTTATGATATGTGTTTTCTTGTACTTCATATACATGAAAATTCATTTTGGAGGAATTTTATTTCGTTAGGTTTCTGATAATTACTTTTTAAGAGTTAAGGAAATTACTATGGTTTCATAGCACAACAATATTAAACCTCAAGTTACATGTTGGAGTTATGGATTTGAAAATGAGTTACCTGTGTTTTATTGGAGATGATTGTATAAGTTGGATTGAAGTTGTAATAGTCAAAATTGGGAAAAGTTTTAGGAATTATGATTTTATGTGCAATATACATTTCTAAGTGATATTGAATATTATTCGTTTGTGGATATTATAGAGTGAATAAATTATTTAAGGTATACTGATTTATTGAAGTTCTCTATTTTATAGATAAAATTTGTATTGTCTTATAAGGCCATAATTTCATATCACTACTTACCTTTGAGAGGATTTGTAGTATACAAAAATGAAATTGGTGTTTATTTAATTTGGATTCATGTGACTTTGATGTAGTCCTTGACAAGTTTCAGATTATTGTTTATTTTGATGGAGATAGAAGTTGTATTTCAATTGATCAGTGAAATTAGTACTTTTCCTTAGTCGATACTAAGTTATGGATAACACATTGAGTAATTTTAAATCTTGAGGTTTTCTAAAGAAATGATGTAAGGCCTCCTTAGTTGGGGTAATGGATTATGCCACTGAATTATTTGTAAGATAAGAGATTTAATAAGAATTCCTTAATGATGTCATTTGTCGTTAGTTTACATGTTACCTTCATGATTGTGATGAGAATAAGAAGGGGTGTTTCATCGACTTTTAAAATAATTTTGTTTATATTTTCTTCTATTTGAAATGTTTTATGAAAATTGATAGATTTTCTTAACGTTTATATTTGCTAGTATACTGAGTGATGAGTAAGAAATCATGGGAATTTTACTTATTTTGTGCATATGAATAACTTGTGTATTATGAGGTTCGGATAATATGTTGGTGACTAGACTTTCCGATGAAAGATATGAATTTGTGGTTTGATCAATTAAGTTTAATGTGGTGAAATTTAGGGATTGATTTGAGAGTGTGGTATTGCTTGTTGTATCTTGCACCTTCGAAAGGCTAGAATCGTATGAAATACAAGGTAAAGATTAGTAAACAGTGAGGAATTCTGTTGTTCGAACTTTTGGTGTTAAAGTTGTTTGGTGATTAATGGATACGATAATAGAATGGATTGAATTTAAGGGTTTAAGTATTTTTTTTCCCTGTAAAAGATTCGAAGGTTAAATATTTATTTCAATATCATATTTTTGTATGTTAGTTCTTATTTTGGATCTGTTCATAATTACGTTGTAATTCATAGGTTGATGCGAGATTATGCCATTGGTATGGTTACCATAGGTCTCAATTAAATTAAGTTGGTTAAAAATGTCTTAGTTGAAGCATTTCTTGTTACTGATGACTGTATTCTATGATGGAGGAATTTCTTTGTACTTGTGGAAGTACATTAATGATAATCCTTGATTATCCGTTGCTTCAGGATCTTTGCGGTTTAACTTATGTAGAAGTCATACTTTCTTTTGGAAATTATAGGTTGTAAGAATCTTGTAGATTTTTAAAGATCTGATTCCTCTATGATGAGATATATTGTTAAATGTTAATGATATAATATTGCATTTAGGCTCCTGAAATTGATTGGGACGGATTGGAGCTAAGTACTTGAGGTTAGTACATTATTGATTTGGTTAAATCAGAATATTTAATGGTTGTGTGTATATTTATGGCATTGAATTATTAACTATGTTAAATAGCATTGTCGTGAACTCACTCAAGGACTAGTGAGCTAAGTTTGAAGTATTTATTTACTCAAAAGGAGTTGAATTTGAGACAGAGGCGATGGTTAGAACTGGTGAAGGATTATGACTGCACTATAAACTATCATCCGGGTAAAGCGAATGTTGTAGCAGATGCTCTTAGCAGGAAATCATCAGGAAGTTTAGCACATTTGATTACTACCGAAAACTACATTTTGAGGGATCTCGAAAAATGTGGTGTAATGGTGGTGACACATGGGCAAGTTGACTACTTAGCTCATTTAAGAGTTCAACCTACCTTGATGGATAGAATTAAAAGTGCTCAGAAGAGTGATTTACAGCTAGTCCGAATTGGTGATGATGTTAGAAAGGGTGCCAAACCTGACTTTAAGTTGGATGAAAGTGATGTTTTGTGGTATGGGAAAAGACTCTGTGTCCCGGAAGATGGTGATATGAAGAAAGAAATATTGAGTGAGGCTCATAGTACAGCATATAGTGTGCCTCCAGGCAGCACTAAAATGTATCATGATTTGAAGCAGAACTTCTGGTGGAAGAATATGAAGAAGGAAGTGGCGGAGTTCGTGTCGAGGTGTCTCACTTGTCAACAAGTGAAAATTGAACATCAACGACCAGCTGGACTTCTTCAATCTCTTCCTATTCCTGAGTGGAAATGGGAAAAGGTTACGATGGACTTTGTTGGTGGATTACCTCGTTCTAAGAGAGGTTGTGATTCCATATGGGTGATTGTGGACCGGTTGACCAAGGCAGCCCATTTTCTAGCGATTAAAAGCACTGATAAACCATGGCAACTAGCAGAATTGTTCATGAGAGAAGTTGTTAGGTTGCATGGTGTACCGGAAACTATTCTATCTGATAGAGATCCTCGATTCACTTCTAAGTTTTGGACTAGCGTGCATGAAGGGTTGGGTACCAAGCTTAGTTTTAGCACCGCATTTCACCCTCAGACGGATGGTCAATCGGAGAGGACTATTCAAACTCTGGAAGACATGTTGCGAGCTTGTGTCTTAGAGTTGGGCGATAGTTGGGAGAAACATTTAACATTGATCGAATTTTCTTACAACAATAGTTTCCATTCCAGTATTGGTATGCCACCTTATGAAGCATTATACGGTAGGAAGTGTAGATCACCTATTTGCTGGGATGAGGTAGGCGAGAGGAGATTGTTGGGACCAGAACTCATCCAGATCACTGTGGATAAAATTAAAATCATTAAGGAACGCCTTCGAGCTGCCCAAAGTAGACAAAAGAGTTATGCGGATCATCGTAGACGAGATCTGGAATTTGAAGCAGGAAACTTTGTTTTCTTGAAAGTCTCACCATGGAAAGGAGTCTTTCGTTTTGGCAAAAAGGGCAAGCTTAGCCCTAGGTTCATAGGACCTTTTGAAGTACTTGAGAGAATAGGTTCTGTGGCATATCGGGTGGCCTTGCCACCAAATCTATCGAGACTTCATAATGTGTTTCACGTGTCGGTATTGAGGAAGTATGTGGCTGATCCTTCACATGTGTTGGATTATCAACCAATTCAGATTTCTCAAGATATGACATACGAAGAGCATCCGTTAAAGATTCTTGATTGGAAACAGCAAGTATTGAGAACAAGGGTATTTTCATTTGTGAAAGTGCATTGGAGGAATCATCCCATAGAAGAAGCAACATGGGAACGAGAGGAGGAAATGAAAGAGAAATACCCTCAACTGTTTGAAACTCAAGATACGTAAGAGAATTTCGAGGACGAAATTTCTTTTAGGAGGGAGGATTGTAATATCCATAATGTTCAAGAATGCATGGTATCATGTACATATGTCCCTACCAAATCTTTTCTATGTATTTCTAGTACTATATCTCATAAATAATTGTATTGTAAAGATAATGGGAGGCAAGGGCCCCAAATCATGCACAATTTTCTTCATCAAGGCATGAATTAAGGCATGAATCAAGGCATGAATCAAGGCATGAATTAAGGCATGAATCAAGGCATGAATTAAGGCATGAATCAAGGCCAACAACCCACTTTCATTATTATAATACAATACACCTATTTCCTTTAAACCCTCATTCTTATTCTTCTCATGTAAGCCAAATTTTTGAGAACAAATTCCTCTCCCTTTCCTACTTATTCTACTCTTCTTTTCTCACCAAAAATAGGAGCATATCACTAGTTTGAAGAACTTAATTTCCAAGTAAGTGTTCTTCTT
This sequence comes from Acer campestre, assembly GCA_954870605.1. Lineage (NCBI taxonomy): Eukaryota > Viridiplantae > Streptophyta > Magnoliopsida > Sapindales > Sapindaceae > Acer > Acer campestre. The sequence goes on along the minus strand of OX940803.1, from coordinate 9,049,308 downwards.
CTTCTCAAGTATTATTCTCATGTCATAGACTCTCTATCTACAGTAGGCTGTTCTTGGATGAATTATTTATGAGCATGAGCATGATTTTAATTAGATTTTCGATTCATTAAGGAGATGTTTGGAGATCCCCTGTTTTTACTAAACCAGCCAGATTTCGTAATACCGTTTTGGGTTGGTTATTCATGTGGGAAAATTATGGGAATTTATATGAAGGTATATTTATATGTCTAATATCATTCTGTAAAGTTTCGTGATTTTTAGATGTGTAGAAATATTGTTATAATTTTCGGAATGGACAAAGGTCGAATCTCATTCTCTGCTGGACAGATTTCAGAAATATGGGAAAGGAATGAATATTTACATATTCAAATGATCATGGATTTAATTGATAATTTTACTGTAGTATTTCCTATATGTTTAGATCATTCATGTCAAATTTCGTAATAATTGGAGTTGTAGAGAATTAATTAAAAATCGGAGACCAGAGGGTGGTCAGTTGTGACTATAGCTGGAAATTAGATTTCTAAGTTTGGGTTTAATATATGGGAAGCCCATGTTGATTTAAATGGCTGTGATGATGAGATTATGACAGTTAATCCAAATTAATATTTGATAGGTTTGAGTGAATCGTTGAGTTTCTAAAGCTAGAACGGATTTGAACGGGTTCGAGGTAAGTAAATTCATTCATGGTGTGTTACGTTTGAAATTACCAAAATTACTGTTTTCTCTATTGTATTTCACTCTATTATATTTGTCAAAGATATTACTGGCTTTGATCAAGTATTTACGTTGTTTAAGACTGATACATAAACTGTTTTGAAATTGATCTATTTCTTATATACCGTCAAATACCTTTTGATCACTATTATTTAAACTCATAAAGTTTTACTGAAATACTACTGTTATATTGTACTAATAGTTTTATAAAAATGCTACCGCTACCGCTACCGTTTATACTGTTACATGAAAATGCTACTGATTTAAATATATGTGAATTTATAAAACCGTTTTGGCTCATCGTTCCGTAGTTACCGTTATTGATACTGGCCCAGCTGGGATTCTGTGTGCACACATACTGTTATTGCCGCGTCACACGGGTACTTGTGACATACTGTTGCCGCGTCACTCGGGTTAATTGTGACATACTGTTGCCGCGTCACTCGGGTTAATTGTGACACTATGGAACATGAGCTAACTGATATATTGATTTCACTGTTTATACTGAAAAGCTATATGTTTACCTTTTTATAAAAAGACTACTGTTTATACTGAAAAGCTATATGTTTACCGTTTTATAAAAGAGACTACCGTTTATACTGAAAAGTTATATGCTTACCGTTTTATAAAAGAATACCGTTTATACTATGAAACTATATGATTACTGTTTATAAAAAGAATACTATTTACACTATAAGAACACTGTTTACTGTCTTATAAAGTGAATATCCGATTTCCGTGTTTTAAACTATGATTATTAGATCTTTTGATTTATATTGTTATACTGTTTTATGAAATGCTTTATGATTTAAGAATATGAACGGATATGATTTTAAATATTGTTTCAACCGTTTTATTAATATTTCCGAAGGGTTTATGAGAAGCTTTTGAACGCAAAGGTTTTTACAAAGGTTAATTATTTTACATGTTATGCATGAATTTATTTACCGAGTTGACGGCTCACCCCTCGTCACCATCATTTTGCAGATTGAGTTCATGGACTTAGAATGGATGGGGTTTGCTTTAACATGTGGTTGAATATGTACCGTTGGAGGATTTAATTTTATGTGTATACGTATTGTAAGGAATCAATTTATTTAATGTTGTAATTATGACTAGAATCTGGCAGTTTAGTGTAATTGATGGTATCAGGTTTGGATATTGTATTTTGGGGGATATATTATTGATGATTCTAATTGTGAATAATTATGAATTAAGGTTTTTATAAGTTCTGTTCCGCGTAGCAACCCAGTCCGTTGGGTCCCGGATTTTGGGGGTGTTACAATTTTAGTCAATCAAAATGAATCAATGGAAGCTCAGTTTGAGGTAGCTCTAGCGGAAGAAACCAGGAGGGTTGAGAAGAATAGGGAGGAAAGTCAAATTCAAGATAGGATTGGCAGATCAAATAAGCATGGTATGGTTACAAGAAGACTATTTTCGAATCTCAGGAAGTTAGATGGCGTTGTGGATGACCAGAGAAGAGAGGCTGAAGGAACATCAACAATGGAAAGGAATTTGGATGTTGAAATTACTAAGGCTGTTGAGAAATCAGTGGGGAAATCTGATCGGTGTGGCCACAAATTAAAAGGTTCTAAAGTTTTGAATACAAAGGATTCAAATTTGGAGATTGCCAACAGTACAGCAGAACTTTTTCAACAAAATTTGGATGATGAGATAGTCAAGGTCTTAGAAATAGGGGTTTCTCTTGGCATTGATTTTAATGGCAAAATAATGGAAATGGAGGAGGTTATTGCTAGATGTGAAAAAGAAGAGTATGAGCGGTTTGAATCTACCAGGAACAGGTAATTGATGTGTGTCTTTGTATTGTCAAGGGTTTCTTTTGTTTTTATGCATCTTTTGTCTTGGAATATTCGTGGCTTGGGTAGTGGTGAGAAGAAGAGAGTGGTTAGGAACTTGGTGGTTAGGCACAAACCAGAAGTGCTTTTCATTCAGGAGTCGAAGTTGAAGTCTTTCGATAGTTCGGTGGTTCGTATTCTGGGTGGTTCATGGTTAACGAGAGGCGTATGGGTGGATTCTGATGGTGCTTCAGGAGGTTTAATCACGTTATGGAAAGAAGATAGCTTCGTGGTCAAAGCTTGCATTCCTTCCAGTAGATGTATTATTTTAGTAGGGATTTTGGTAAGTTTAAACAAGGAGATAGTCCTCTGCAATGTTTATGCTTCTTCGGTTGCTAGTGAAAGATGTGAGTTGTGGGATTTTATTTTGGAAGCACAAAGATCGTTTTCGATTCCGTGGGTGATAGGGGGGATTTCAACTCTATTCTTGTTCCTTCGGAAAGAGTAGGTACTAGTTGCAATCCAGGAGCTATGCAGAGTTTTTGAAACTTTATTCTTCAAGCTCAGGTGCTAGACATTCCCCTGCAGGGCTTAAACTTCACATGGACTAATAACAGAGTTCAAGGTGCTTGGGCTAGGCTTGACAGATTTTTTATTTCTCCAAAGTTTCTCATATGGCTTCTGAATCTTACTCAATCTGGGTTGGATAGGAGTCCATCGGACCATAATCCGATTAAGTTGAGAGAACCAAAGGTGGATTGGGGTCCAATTCCTTTTAGGTTTTATAATTCATGGATGGAAGAGAAGGCTTTGATGAAAGAGGCTATGTCAGGATGGTTGAAGTGTAATGTTAGGGGTTCTCAAGGGGTGGTTCTGTTTTCTAAGCTTAAAGCTTCTAAGACCAGCATAAAGAATTGGTTGCTGTCACACAAAAAACCAGAGGTGAAGTCTAAGATTATTGAAGGTAAATTGAGTAGCATTGATAACACGACGGCTATTCAAGGGTGGTTAGAGAATTTAAGAGTTCAGAGGTGGGAGCTTTTAGAGGATCTTTGGAAGGCTCTCCGTAGAGAGGAGCAATTATGGTGCCAAAAATCAAGGGTGGGTTGGTTGAAAGAGGGAGATAGGAATACTAAATTTTTCCACCTAATGGCTAATGGTAGAAGGAAATCTAATTTCATGGGGGAAATCTTTTTTGATGGGGTGTTGTGTTTAGATCCGGATTCAATAAGAAGTGGTGTTTTTAGGCATTTTAGAGATCATTTTAAAAGAGAGGAGTGGGTCAGACCGGTTATGGGGGGGGTGCTCTCAAATGGCTTTCGAGAGAGGAAAGCACTACTCTAGAGGAGGTTTTTAGTGAGGATGAAGTTAGGTTGGCTATTCATAACTGTGACGGCAACAAAGCTCCGTGTCCGGATGGGTTGAATATGAACTTCATCAAAGCTAATTGGGAGGAGATCCAAGCGGACTTTATGAACTTAATCAATGAATTCCACAGCAATGCGTCTGTTGTCAGGGAAGTGAATCACACTTTCATTGCTTTAATTCCCAAGGTTAGCAATCCTAATGTTATGTCTGATTTTAGACCGACTAGCTTGGTTAGTTTGTTGTATAAAGTTCTTGCTAAGGTTTTGGCTAATAGAATAAAAAAGGTTATAAATTCTGTGATTGGAGCTTCTCAGTTGGCTTTTGTGAAAAATAGGTAGATAGTGGATAGTTTTGTGATTGCGGAAGAAGTAATTCAAAAATGGAAGGCGGAAAAGGAGGGGGGGTTTGGTGGTGAAGCTTGACTTTGAAAAAGCTTACGACTCTGTATATGGGAATATTATGTCAGATTCATGGGAATATCAAATATCAATGTTTGGTTGTACATGAGAATTTTTTTTATTATTATTAAATAATTACATTAAAAAAAAAATTTAAAGGAGACTAAGGTGGATGGAAAAAAAATACACTGCACTAAAAAAAAAAGGAAAAAAAAAAAAGCATTTCCAGATTCAATCATCACCGTCCATCTCTAAGATGGATGGTGGAGATTGAATCTGGGAGTGATGATGATCAAACAATCAAAAAAATCAAACCCAATTTGTAAAAAATAATAGATGGACGGTGATGATTGAATCTGGGAGTGATGATGATCAAACAATCAAAAAAATCAAACCCAATTTGTAAAAAATAATAATAATAAAATAAAAATAAAAATAAAAATTCAATCCCAGAATCGATCAAAATCCAAACCGATTTCGATGGAGGAGGTTGCGTCAGTGATGGAGGCTGCGTCGGCGTCTTTCCTATTTCAATTGTGTTGGCGATGAAGAAGGAGGTTGCATTGGCAATGGAGGTTGCAGCAGCGTCTCTTCCTATTTCAATCAAACACTGACCACAACGACGACCACTACGACGGTAAAGGAGGATGTTGCGTCGGCGATGGATGGTGCTTGATCTGCTCGTCGTCGTCGTCGTCATTGAAACCCAGTTTTGCTTGTCGATGATCGTCGTCGTCATCATTGAAACCCAGATCTGCTCGCCGTCGATGCTTGATCTGCTCTCTCTTTATTCTGAAAATTTGGTGTTAATTATAATTACTAAATCTGAAAATTGATAAAAGTAGGTTTTGAAGATGCACTGGTGTTTTGAAATCATGAAGAACAAAGAAGAAAAAATAAAATATATATTTTTAATTAGTGTGGGTCCCACGGTGGGAATTAGATGGAGGGGCATCTGAAATCCACCTGTTAGGGTGGGAATCACATTACCCCCTTGAAGGGTAATGTGATGCCCATGAGATTCACATTCCCGGGAATCTGAAAATACAAACCTAGTAACAAGCATGAGAATCCTATCAGATTTTCATTCTCATACCAAAATTACCCCATACCAAATGGCCCCTAAATTTCGTTGTTATCTGCCTCCAGGAGTATATCTCATCTAGTAAATAGACGAGTTTGGAGTTTTGGCAAATGACTCTCAAGGGCTCGAATCCTACTGATGATAAAAACCTTCAAAAAAAATATTTTGTCTAAATATGTGGATAGATAGATACGGTGAAAAAAAAAAAAAAAAAGGTTGTTATTTTTAATTCTATTACTATTCTTTCTCTTCCTTACTTTTTTTCTCTTCTCGGTTTTTTCAAAATCAAATTCCATTTTTTGTTATTTATTTTTCATTAAAAATCCATTATAAAATTTTTATTTATTTATTGGAGAACCACTTTCTATTTGAGAGAGTTGTAAGGATGCAATATTTGTATCACGTCCCAATTGATGTGAAAGTAGATAGGTGTTAAATGATATTTCAAAAAAAAAAAAATGGGTGTTCGATAAAATTGGAGAACATCTAATATATATATATATATATATTACAAGAAAGAACATCTAATATTGATAAATAAATAAAAGTCTATAGTGTGTTTAAAAAAATATATTAAAAAAATAGATAATATAGTTAATTTAAAAGTCTATTTATAGATGATTTTGTTCTTCTAATAAACATAATAAAAATTAATTTAAAACTAACTTTTTCACAACCAAATTTGTCTCGTGATTTTGATTCATTTTCCATACTTATCAATCAATTTGTATTTCATTAAAAGATATTGAAAATATATTTAAAAGAGAATCTATAGTTTATTAAAATAGAAAGAGTTTTTATGATAAATGTTAAGGTGCGGATATTATCACTCATAAATATGATAAGCACACCCATATTTATAAGTACATATAAATCTAAAATTTAAAATTAAATCATTACTATAAGCACCAATCATAATACCAATGTACCATTATTTAAATGAATGTACTCATTTTAATACATTTTATTTATAAACTCTCTTAAGTTATTAACACACTCAATTTCATGGATGATAAATTCTTACGTTCTCCAGGCTTGAAAACACAGTCGTATAGCAAGTTCCTTGTCATCAACAACTATTTCCATCTTGGGGAATTCACTTATTATACAAAGTTTCAACCCATTAATATTACTAACCCTAAAGTTAGACAGACCATAGATGTCAAAGTAATGATCTAAATAGAAAGCAGTACAAGGAGTTAATACTTTAAGAACCGCTTTAGATATATTCTCAACATTTACAAATCTCAAGCACGGGAGATTTTTTTTTTGGCTATATTTTTTTAAAAATAAATTAATTCTCCTTTTTTGTTTATTGATAGAGTTCATAATAATAATAAATAAAAAATGCGTACCTTTGTATGATCATAGTCTTCTGAAAATTCTTTTTTCATTACTTTATTATAAGATAATGAGAGATTTTGATAGTTGAAATAGAATTAGGTTTTTTTTATTTATTTATTAATTTTTTTTATAAAGAGATATAATTGAAGATATGAGTGTAATTACTAGGTGTACATATTATTTGGTTTATTTTTAATTAAACTAATTTGTCCTTATTGGTAAATTTATATTGATATATTTTAGCAATTAAATTTTGAGAGCTTCTCCTTACAATACATAAATTATCTATTCACGCTTCAAATTGAATTTTTTTATTAATGACAATTATTAGGAGAGATGCCGACAGAGCTTACAATACTTATTCACTTGGGCACCTTGAATTTGTCCTGGAATCATTTGACAGGAAAAATACCGTTACAGATTGGAAACTTGGAATGGTTAGAAACTCTGGACCTGTCAAAGAACAAGCTTTCAGGCCCTATTCCACCGAGCATGCCTTCACTGAGATTCTTGAATCACTTGAACCTGTCATACAATAACTTATCCGGGGAAATACCATCGGCCAACCAGTTTCAAACGCTCATCGATCCATCAATTTATGAGGGCAACCTAGCACTCTGTGGGCATCCGTTACCGAAAGAATGCCAAGGAAGTGATAAAACAGCTCAAGTTCCTGGCGGAGATGGTGAGGTAAAAGATGATGATGATGAAGATGAAGATGGAGGTAAATTTGACAAGCTGGGGCTTTTCACAAGCATGGTACTTGGTTTCACTGTCGGCTTCTGGGGAGTTTGTGGCACTTTGATCGTCAAGAAGTCTTGGAGATACGTTTATTTTCAGTTTCTTGATAGAACAAAGGATCGTGTTGTTGTGATTATCTTGAAAAACTTTGCTCGTCTGAAGAGAAAACTCTCAGAGATGAGAGGAACCGGTAAAACTCAAATGTAGACAAAAAATTCCAGCTAAGTATTTGTAATTGAATAAGTGCTCTTCTGAGCAATGTTTCAAATCATATTAGAGCACAATTTTTCAACCTGTTAAGATATTGCAAACTTATGTGTGATACAATTAAATAATTTAAATGTTAGAAAATGAGATTAACACTGGATTGCTTCTAGAAGAAACCTGAGCTGGAACCGTTTTCTTATGAGCTTCTTGTTAAAAGTGTATTTAAAATTTGAATTCAAAAATTGCATAACAGTTCAACTGTTATAAATTTGTTATTTGTTTAAATGAGTGTGTTTATTACAAAAGTTTTTGAGGTTGTTATCTGATAACAACGTTATATATATATATATATATATTTTTATTATAAAGACACTGTCTTTGAATGTTGTTAACTGATAACAACGTATAAAACGTTTTTATTTTAATTTAAATTGTGGATATTGCATCAGTTTTTATTTTATTTTAATGGCTGGTTTTAATTTGTTTTTTCAGTTATGATTTTCTAATCCTATAAATAGAGGCTTTTGCCTCATTCACAATACACAACATTTTTGAAACAACAAAAGCTTTCAGTTTTAATTTTAAAAGAAATTCTTGAGTGTTACTTGTTAGTATTCCGAGCAATCTTTGAAAGAGTTTGAGCATTCCGGTTCTTCTTTGTGCAAAGAAGTTCCGAGACAGAGGTGATTCTGGGCTGTTTTATTTTGGGGACGATGTGGCAACTTTGGAACTGATTGCACAATCAGGGCAGAGCCGCAAAACGTCTTAAAGAGAGCGATATTGTCCGCAACTCAGCCACTTTCCAGGTTTTTCTATTCTAATTATACTGTGTACTATTTGAAATATTTTCCAGAAGCAAGATTGTTTTTTTAAATAACTTCCAACAACAAAGTTTATTTTTTGAAATACTTTCCAGCACTATTTGTTTTGAAGAATTTTGCAGCAACACTTCTTGCTTCTGCAATTACTTAGAGCAAAGCCATTCTCTTCTACTTCTAAATCTGAACTATTAACCTTACCCACAGTCGAAACAAATTAAAAGATCTCTAACATTATTATTCCTATAGTTTGTATTTGTCTTGGAGGAGTTATTTATTTGTTTAAAATAAAAAATAAAAATAAAAACAAGTCGGGTCGTGCTAGATAATGAATTCTTAACCGACCCGGTGAACTCCTGAGATATTTATGAGAGGACTTTATCCATTCCCACGCAGAGCAGCAGCAGTTGAGCCTCCGTGCCTCCTCTCAGCCCGTCCTCCGTCACTGCTCATCTCCTGCAGCCTGCAGCGCCTCCCCTGGCACTGTGGTGGCGGTGGCTGTGACTGATCTATGAGCAACTATATATTACTTCATTTTTGACAAATGACGTACAACACTCTTTTATTTCTACTATTTCGATCCTTGTTTGGTTAGACTTTCTGCTGCTTCAAAAAGCTCTACAAATATCTATTTGAGTTTTTTTTAGAATTGTTTGGTTGAAGTTTTGAGATTGTCCATTTTAAATTCAGCAGACAATAGTACAATTTAAACATCTGCTAGACAAAAACTCATGGAGAGAAGCTTCTTCAAATAGACCATAAAAAAAAATGGTGATAATGGCACCTCTCAAAAACTTTATATAGACCCCACACATTAAAAAGTTAAAAAAAAATCTCTAATTTGTAAATAAACCATTACAAGAAAAAGTGATAATAATGAGCTTTAAAAAATGCCGTAAAAACCTTTATACAACATTTAATAAAATGCCATTACCATTATGAAGGGAGTAGCAAAAGAATATTAATCTATTATAACATATAACAAATGTCGCAAAAAATACCGTATAAGATATGTTTTAGAGTAGCCAAAAAATGCTGTAAAATAAATATTTTGGGACAGCAAAAAAATGCCACATGAGAGACGATTTGGGACAACAAAAAAATATCGCGTAAGAGATGTTTTGGGATAGCAAAAAAATGTTGTGTAAAAGACATTTAGGGGCAGCCAAAAAATGCCATGTAAATAAATGTTTAAACCAAAAAAATGCTACAAATATAAGAATTATTACCTATGAAACACTATTTAAACTAATTAATAACAAATAAAATTGAATCATGCGATTACAATTAAAAACTATTATAATATCAAATTGAATATTCAAAACGTAACATTAAATTGTCATAAAGTCTACTACCAATAACATATTACAAAATCTACTACCACACCATTTATTCAACTACCCTAAAACATACTAAAAACTAGTCGAAGATAACATAGTTTTTAGGTCATGCAATAAAACTTCCAATTGCATGACCAAGAATTTGAAATTCGGAGGTTGGATGGATCAACAATGTATCCTTCACAATCGCACGTGTCACCGCAATCTTCCAATAATCTGGGCTAAGTGGAATACGATATACTTTTGACAGATCTTTTGAAGCAATATTCCCTTCTCCAACAACTTTCCCGGTTCCCAACACAAAGCAAAAACCAACAACAGCAAAAACACAACAGACAGACAGAAAGAGACAAAACAACAACACAGGAAGGAACAACAAAGAGCCAAAACAACAGCACAACCCAAATTGGAAGCTCTATTTTGAATAATCATATCCAATAATTTATTATATTCTTAAATTTAATACTTACTTCTCCATGATCTGTAGGCATCTTCAAAAAAGTCTATAGTTGCTTGAGGGTAAACAACCTGAAACCTACAAAATTATATAATAATGACATTTGTTTCTCTGTAAGTATCCGTGACATCTCCAATAATTAACAAATTGGAATTTTTAATTATATAATATGGAGATATAGTAACAAAAAATTATAAAGCAATTATAATAGGAAGCAGTAGTTCTAGAATCTACCTCCAACAGCAGTAAGGTTGCTAGAAAAGCCAGTCACAACAGTCACCTATTAACTAAATCCAATTTACAGTTAGGCATCCACTTAAAGGGAAAAAATAATACACAATAACACAATAGCCAAATATGTCACAACAACACAAATTCATTTCAACTAAAAGTATATAAAGTCTTTAGAACCAGTAAAAACTTACTATGTAATACCTAAACATAATTTTAATTCTAAACTAAAAAATTTACAACTGATTGGTGATTACTAACCTTGAAGATGAACCCATGTTTTATCCATTAAGAGTATTTGATAAGCAAATTCAGAGCAGCTCTATATAATATGCCTGCAAAGGTTTAAGGAAGATTGGCATTCACATTTTCATTCTCTTGCACTCACTTTGTAGACAAATAAACAGCTAACGAAAATGCAAATCTGTCACACCAAGAGAACCCAATATACAAGAAGATGAAGCTACATTCAACATTTAATAGAAAATAAAAAATAAAAAAATTTATCAACGTGAAAAATTAATAATAAAAAAATTTAGTTAATACAACTGACACTTAACCATGAGATTCAAATTCTACCAAAAAAAAAAAAAAAAATTGACATAAATAAAAACAAAATAACCACGAAAATTTGAAAATAATCAATTCCTTGCAGTTTAATTGAAAATTCACTTCACTCTGTATTCAACAATCTATTAAAATCAAAGCCAAACTTGAGATCATATCTAAGATCCTTAAACGTCTAATTTATCCTTCTAAATAAAGCATCATGATTCTAAATTTATACCACTTGCATGCCAGACTGCCAGTTGTGAAATTAAATGTGAAATCGGAAACAATAATCCAAATTTACTATCATATGTGCAAATTATGTTACAACAAAGAAGCAGCATTATTCTAAAAATTTATTTCACCGATGGAAAAAAGATCAACATGTTCACAACTAAATTAGTTTGCAAATTACAAGCTCATGGAAATTTTCCTTTCTTTTTCTTTTCCAGCAAGTAGAGGCAAAAAGAATAATAACTTAATCAAAGAAAGAATGCTCAATCAAAGAAATTATACAAAGACAAAACAGTAATTGAATAATAACTTAAATAAAAAAGAATTAGAGAACTAATTGACACAATCGAATCACTTATGGTACTTCTGCAATCACAGATTGAATAATAATGTAAATAAAAAAAATACCTAGAAAAAAATTGGAGATCGTATGAAATCAGAGACAAAGACAAAAGACGGCGACAGCGATGTAGAGACGACCACAGCTGGAAAGACGATAGGGCATTGACGAGAAATCAGAGATTAATCAACAAATCAGAAATCAGAGATAAGATATCGAAAAAAATTGAGTAACAGATATGAGGTTAGAGTATCATATATTGAGACAACTAACCTCTGAAGGTGATTCAGAAAATCTGAGTACAGTGAATCGAGAGAATCAAAGATTGCAAGTGATGAAAATTCGATGAGGCAAAGGTAATTGAGTGACTATAAAATTTGGGGAAACATAAAGCAGACAAATTTTTTTTTTTGCTATTAGAATTTTTAAATGTTTTCTTTGGTAAATAATTTTTTTTTTATAATTATTAAATGTTTAAATAAAAAAATCTGGTATGGAAAATTACCTTTTTAAAAATGCTGCTAAACTATTAAAGCTTTTTAAAAATGCTGTTAAGCCTCGTTTGGTATGCGGGATTGAATTTGACTATTTTATAGGATTGGATTGGTTTAAGATGAGATTGAGATTAGATGAGATTGGACTGGATTGAACTAAATGAATTCTATACTGTGTTTGGGGAAATATAAGACTTGACTAAATTAATACTGTGTTTTGTTTAATGAAACATGAGATTGGATTAAATACAATAAAATTTTTAATTTGATAATATTTTAAAATTGAATAATAAACATGAGAATTTTTTTCTTCAAGAGATCTTGGAAGTGGGAACCCAGATCTTCGTCTTCTTGCTTCTGAAGAGAAAAAAATTAAAAATCAAAGAAGAAAACGAAATAATAAAGTTCTTTGATCATTATTAACAACATCAATTAAAGGAAAAAATTAAAAAAAAAAAATTCAAGATCTGGAAACTCATATCTTTATATTCTTCTTTCTCAACATCATCATCAATTAAGAAAATCAACGAAAAATCAATGAAAAATTAAAGAAAAATAAATATATTTTTTCAAGAGATTTGGGAACCCAGATCTTTGTTTTCTTCTTTCTTATAAGAGAAAAAATCAAAGAAAAACAATGAAATAATAAAGCTCTTTAATCATTATTAACATCAATCAAAGAAAAAAATACTTCATTTTTAAAGATTTGGAAACTCAAATCTTCATCTTCTTATTATCACTTTCTCTGCTCTCACGACGATCACCACTCTCTCCGTCGTCGACGTGTCGGTGGCACATGTACTCACGCTCGCCTTCTTTTTCACCGGAAACATCAGGTTTTGCAATTCTCAGTAGTTGAAACGAAGAATCTGGAGAATGAACAAAAGGGTTGGCAAAATGGGCTGGGTACAGAGGGTTTAGCCCTTACCCGCATGATGTGGTCCGGGTTTAAACCCAGACTGCATTATTAAAAAGCCCATTTAAGCCCTTTATTATAAGCCCATATGAATGTGGGCCGTTTGAGGGTTTTACCCAGGTTAATTTAAAGCCCGCAAAAAACCCACTTAGAATTAAGGGAGAATCGCAAATACCCCCCCGACTTTTAACCAAATGGCAAATCAAACCCTCTGGTTTGAACAATCAGCAAACAACCCCCTACCGTTAAGAACCCTTGCATTTTTTGCTGCATGTAGGGGGTTATTTGCTGATTTGTAGGGGGTTATTTGCTGATTGTTCAAATTTTTAGGGGGTTGTTTGCTGATTATTCAAACCAGAGGGTTTGATTTGCCATTAGCTTAAAAGTCGGGGGGGTATTTGCGATTCTCCCTAGAATTAATGACAACTTGAAGTCTTGAACTTCTGTCTTCTTCCACAATATGCCTGTCTACACCTCTACTTCAAAAATTGAAACAACTTCTCAGCTCTCATCATCGGTGGTCTCTACCCTCTTGCCGCCGTGCCGTCATCGTGTCGCCGTCCGCCGTGCCGCCATAGTATCGTCGTCGCTTCCGGTCGCTTCCGACGAAGCTTCTCGAAATCATCCACATCGGACAGAAGAGACCAGAGAAAAACAAGCCAGAAAATTCGACAAAACAGAAGAAAACCATCAGCTATCGAAATCTCCTTAGCTGCCCCATTTGTAAGGTACTACTTTTATTTAAATATGTGTTGATTTTGTAGGGGTGCTTCTTTTATAATAATTTTCGGATTAAATTTAGTATATCTGCTAATGGGGTTCCTTTAATGGGTTGAGATTTCTGAGAATTGGGGTTCCTTGAATCTCACTGATGCCCTGCGCATAGATTCTGTAGACACCAACATGTCTCCGATCGCACCCATCTCTTGAATCTCACTCCCATCCGATAACCCTTTCAATGGCGGCCATTCATCGTCGTGTCTCCTCCCACAAAGAACAAGATCAAAATCCTCCTCTATAAACTTAACCACTTGCACTGTCTCGGATGCTTCAATCAAATTTTCCTCCTTGTATTCAACAAACTTGTTCCCAAAAGTGGCCACTCGAAAAGTGTTGATCGAGTACTCATCGTCTTGCTTGTCTACCAAATTCGTAAGAGTGTATTCTTCATCTACTTTTATTAAATTTGGTATATCTGCTAATGGGGTTCCTTTAATGGGTTGAGATTTCTGAGAATTGGGGTTCTTTTTGTTGAGAATCATATGTGTAATGATCGATATATTTAATGCTAGTTCATATGATGTTGTGATCTGGATTGAGAAAAGAACTTGATCATAGTTTAAACAAATGCAATTTATATTGCAAATATTGAATTGGCACGTGTTTGAAATTTGTGTATAATGTCTAACTCGGTTCTGATGAGAATACATTTTCTAAAGTATTTGATATATTTTTATTAGCTTAGATTGATAGATTGCTTTGTAAATTAAACATCCTTCTGTGTAGTTGTAGACTATAGAATCCAATTTTCAATTTAACCCTTGTTTCTCTTCAATTTATGTGATCCTATGAATCGCCAAATTCTTTATTGCAGTGATATTTAACCTTTAACTTGATATATTTTTACAAACGGAATGATTGTGTTATTAGATATATTCAAATATGTGTTGGGTTTGGTTTTTTGATTGAATTGTTTAAACAAATTAGGTAGTCAAACACTATGACAAGTTTTGAAGAAGGAAGTCAGATAAATATTTCAACGAGTAGTGGAAATAATGAAATAGGAGATGTTGAACCAAGTAGTGTTTCGGGTGGTTCTAAACGGAAGCGTGAAACTTCATTTATTTGGGTTATTATTAATTTTAGTAGTATGTTAAAATTGTTCTATTTGGATTGAGTTGTAAAAATTGTTCTTTTTGGATTAATTGTTTTAATATAATTTTTAATGGGTCAAAAAATATATGTTAAAAATATGGGTCAAAATATATGTTAAAAATATGGGTATCAAAATATGGGTATAAAATCCGGGTCGAAATCTGGGTTAAAATTTGGATCCTAATCCAAATCATAATATGGGTAACAATGAGGGTCAAACGGTGGGCTTGGGTAAAGCCCTGTTTATTGCAGGCTTGGGTAAAGCCCTACCCGCATGCATACAATTGTTATTTGGGCTGGGTTTAAGCCCTTTGAAATTATGAGGGCTTTTTGAGGGCTTGGGTCCAGTGCGGGATTGGGCCCTCAAATTGCCAACCCTCCGAGGCGATTTGGGCTCGTTTGCACGTGATTGTTCTGTTAAAGCAAACTAAAGAGCGAAATTGGAACTCTGAACCATGGAAACTCAAGAATCACAAGAAGAAAAAAAAAAGGTTTTGTTATTAAAGGTTTGATGATGATGATGATGATGATGATGATGGTAGTCCAAATCAAACCCAGAAAAACAGCTAAGAGAAACTAGTGATGAAATGGGTTGGCGTGGGATGATGGAATAGTGGGATGAATTGAACAAGTGGGGTAGGTAAAAATAGTCCCATAACAAATAAAGTTGGGGTAGGTGGTGTGTTTATTTAATCCCACAATGATGAGATTAAATTTGCTTATGGAATTAATAATACCATATCTAAAACAACACCAAACACCGGATTGGGACAAAAATAGTCCAATCCGGTGTGCCAAACACACCCTTATAGTGAATAATAACGTCATTTTTTAAATCTTGTAAAAAATCATATGAACACATGTTTTACAGCATTTTTTTTTTATTATAAATCCTGTAATTGAAATCTATTACAACATTTTTTTTTTATATGTCGTAAAATTAGTATCGTAAAAGGTGAAATTTCTTGCAGTGAACCCCACTTAAAGCCAAAAACATTCTTTCTGTAATTATATTGTATTATATTTTTATAAGTACACACCACCTATAACTATTATTACATTATTTAATCAACCTTATTATTATTTTAAATTTTGTTGTTATCTGCCATAGGAGTGTAGCTCATCTGGTAGATGGACGAGTTTGGGGTTTGGGCAAATGACTCATAATGGCTCGAATCTTATTGATGATAAAAACCTTCAAAAAAAAAAAAAAAAAACTTGGTCTAAATATGTGGATAGATAGATACGGTAAAAAAAAAATGGTTGTTATTTTTAATTCTCTTACTATTCTTTCTCTTCCTTACTTCTTTTCTCTTCTCGGTTTTTTCAAAATCAAATTCCATTTTTTGTTATTTATTTTTCATTAAAAATCAAGTTAAAGATTTTTATTATTTATTGGAGAACCACTTTTTATTTGAGAGAGTTGTAAGGATGCAATATTTGTATCACGTCCCAATTGATGTGGAAGTAGCTAGGTGCTAAATGATATTTCAAAAAAGAAAAAGAAAAAATATGGGTGTTCGATAAAATTGAAGAACATCTAATATTGATAAATAAATAAAAGTCTAAAGTGTGTTTAAAAAAATATAAAAAATAGATAATGTTAACCGAAAAAAGGGGTAACTAAATCAAGGAAGAACTTTTCCACTACACTAGCCCTTTCGCTCCCCCATACTCGGTACCAAGACATTTCGGGTCCTTCTAGGGCATCTAAAGGTCAGAAGAATGGTGTGGTTCATAAAGGGTTCGCCTCCCTCGAAGCACCTGGGATGAAGGAGGACACGGTAGCTAGGCATGCCCGATCCCCTTAAAGTACTTGAGAAGTAAAGGAAGACGCGATTCCTAAAGAACCCGTCTCCCTCGAAGTGCCTAGTATGAAGCAGGACCCGGTAGTTGGACGTACCCTGTCCCCCTTAGAGTGTCTGAGGATTAAAGGAGCATGATCCACTGGGAACTTGGACTCCATAAAGCACCCAGTATATGTAGGAACCTAGGGTTACAGATTGCGCAGTGGAAGGGTTTAAAAAAAAAATTAAATGCAATCATCAAATAAATTATTTGTACAGTAATAATCGAAAACAATTAGAATGAGAAGAAACTATTTCATACCTACGTAGGAGGCTCTTTCACTTTAATACGATCTACTCCTGATTTGAACCACTTGATCTTCCTCGCTATCTCTCGGATCTGGCAACGGCGTGTGGGCGTGTCACGGTATTCATGAACCTATATGGAGGTAGAAGAAACAACACAAAACAACTCTTGCTTTGTGTATGGAGAATTCGGCCAACCTAGGATGAAATCAAATCATAAAATAAAAAAAATTTAAAAAAAAAAACCCTTTTTTTTTTCTTTGGCCGCACCACTTTCTTTTTCTTCTTTTGGTGTTGTATTTCGTTTTATATCTAATACAAAATCAATCTATCTTTTAAAATAATATATCAAATATATATATATATTTTAAACTTAAACTAATTAATAAAATCTTTTTAGATATCGAATATCTTTTAAAGATATTAATTAATTTATTTGATTTAATTTGAATTCAAAACTCTTTTAAATTCAAATTTAAATATTTAATTAAATGAAAATAAAATAATCAAATTATTTTTTCTTCATTCAAAATTAAATATCAATCAACACCCTCCATCTATTGATTAATTACACAATTAAATAATCTAATTATTTAATTAACATAATCATTAATATTCATTAATTGAATAATCACATTATTCAATTAATTCCCGAATAGACACGTGTTACTTGGACAATCCAATTAATTAACCGTGACCCTTGTTACCTAAATCGATCGAGCTAGCAAGGGAACCTAATGGACCCACAGTATTTTGAGCTTCAATAATCCTTAGAAATAAATAATTAAACTCTTTAATTAATATTTCATGATTATTAACTTCGGTGTTATTCCACTAAAAACCCGAAGTTGCACTCTTTCAACTGTAGACGTTTTTACACAAACCAATAATTCTTGGTGTCCATCGATATAGATATTACATATGGTATAATCCTCCACAGGTAGTTCATAATTAGAGCTGGGTCATAATGTCCGTTATACCCCTCTAATTATATATTTCCATTAAGTACCATTGATTCTCTAATGAACAATAAATCCTACATTCCTTACGGAATTAGGAGAGTGCTCATATTGTTCAAGCCCTGAATCAACCCTTAAGGGAACTACTATCTACTTCTCACAAGAAGGAGTGGATTCCACTATTATGTGCAGACTTTCCCAGCCACAAGCCAAACCGTGATTCCAACATACGAAGTTATTGACCAGGAATGCAACTCCGATCTCACCCATGGTATATCAAAAACCACGATCCTGAAGGAGTCGATAAGACACTCAGGATTAAGATCACCCATATATAGCTATCATTTGTTGATATATATGAATCTCATCTTTTAACGGATCTTGGTGAGAGATTTATATAGATCATGGCCCAGTCCTATATGATCAAATCATATAAGGTGTCTCCATTCTCATATCTCCATATGAATGATCTAGGATAAGATCACCGTTCATTACGGAATGGATCACAGCTGTAGATTGACCACAAATAAAGTACCCAGCTTTATTTGCTATCTACGGACTCTTTAGATTGCTCGTTTCAAACTAAATCCATCTGTATATGACATTCATATACTCAGTTTGAAATTACATCCGGCAATCTTGGATGTTAAGTACACATGTTATTATAAATGTATGAGACAATTTGAATGAATAAACTACTTCTTTTATTTCTTATTCAATTCACATTTACAAACTACAAGCTTTAAGGTAAAAACCCCAACAGTATAGAGGGTAGATCCCAGTGTACCCTAAGCCTGGCCTCCCTAACGACCATCCGGTAATGAATATGATTTGACTTAAGAACTAGTGCGGAAACCCCACCCGGGTACCCAAGCAAGGACGAGCCAGCCACCTTTATAGAGGTCTCTTGGCTCCCCAAAGGTAATAGGAGAGTTTCCTGAGAACATTCTAGAAACAACCTAGAGAGCCCTAAGAGTGGCGATCCTATCCCGGAAACTGACGTTAACCCTTACGCCAAACCACATGAGAAGAAGAAGATAGCCGGGGAAACCTGCAAAACCCCATTGGCATCTCATTAATGCAAGACAGTAAACATGGAAGAGGGAAGATGAGTAATCAACGGCTGTGATCATATTAGACCGCGCTACACCAACGATCCGCTCCCCCTCCACTTAAGACCTAATGGAAGTCAACTACCCCATGCATGAAGAATGATGATGTGATTTCCCAGCAAAATACTTGCAGAGACCCAGCAAGCATGAAAAAGGAAATGGTGGAGAAATGCACCTGACAGGGTGCAGTGTGATAGACGTTGACGCTGTCCCTTGCCGAGCCAAATCTTGACAGCGACCCCCCATGGTTGTAGAGATCCCCTTCGGCCAATCAGACCTCCCCAAAATGCCACATAATCGCCATATCAGCCCTACTGGAGCCTCCATATAAGTCTAAGGCATAGGTGGAATGATCACGGCCCTCGAGGGTGTGCGCCAACCACAGCCCAACCTCGAAGCAACGGTTAGGATTAATCTCGTTAACTCCAGCCTTGGAACCAGGGCTCCTACCTACCTAGACCAGGGTCACAACAAGGGACATGCCCCCGTGGCATCATCTCAGCCCTTCAACTTTTGTCACCTCAACATGTAGCTAAGGGGAACGGTGGAGATCGGATCAACAGTTCCCATCTAAATGAGTATCTCTCACCTACCCCCTTCTATACACCATATAAATACTCTAACTCACCATGAGTAAAGGGTTGGCCTTTGAAAACTAAGAAAATAGAACGAATTCTACTTGGCTACTACCTCGCCTAGCTAAAGCACCTATCGTGCCGATTCTACTTGGCTACTATCTCGCCCGATCAAAGTGCCTATGGTCCTTATCCTACTTGGCTACTGTCTCGCCTAGAGAAAGCTCCTACGCGTTCATCCCCGACCATTATCACCATATCCAGACCAACCCCAGTATGAGTCACCACGACCCGGTCCGTCTCGTCCATGTTAACTATGTAAAAAGGTCACGATCAATGTATTCCTCCACTAATTAATAAGGACTTTGGTGATTGTTTGATTTTTCCCGATACTACCCCCTTTATTCTAAATTATACCCATTCCTCAACCTCACGTCTCCCGTCAGAACCAGCCCATATCCTTGAGTTGGTCCCCGGTAACCGGACCAAAGGCCTTCCTCGGTACCCAGCACGGTAAAAGGGGAACCATGTTCTAACCGGCCCAGGCCAACCGCAGTGCGCCAGTACGCCGTGGTCAACCGTTGTCCGAAAAAGCTCCTGACCGATTTTTGAGGATAACAGATGATTAGTTAATTTAAAAGTCTATTTATAGATGATTTTGTTCTTCTAATAAAAATAATAAAAATTAATTTTAAACTAACTTTTTCACAACCAAATTTGTCTCGTGATTTTGATTCATTTTCCATACTTAGCAATCAATTTGTATTTCCTTAAAAGATATTGAAAATATATTTAAAAGAGAATCTATAGTTTATTAAAATGGAAAGAGTTTTTATGATATATGTTAAGGTATGGATATTGTCACCCATAAATATGATAAGCACACCCATATTTATAAGTACACCTATGTCTAAAATTTAAAATTAAATCATTACTATAAACACCAATCATAATACCAATAGTACCATTATTTAAATGAATGCATTCGTTTTAATACATTTTATTTATAAACTCTCTTAAGTTATTAACATACCCAATTTCACGGATGATAAATTCTTATGATCTCCGGGCTCGAAAACACAGTCGTAGCAAGTTCCTTGTCATCAACAACTGTTTCCATCTTGGGGAATTCACTTATTATACAAAGTTTCAACCCATTAACATTACTGACCCCAAAGTTAGATAGACCGTAGATGTCAAAATGATGATCTAAATAGAAAGCAGTACTATGAGTTAATACTTTAAGAACCGCATTAGATATCTTCTCACCATGGGAGATTTTTTTTTTTTTTTTGGCTATCTTTTTTAAAAAATAAATTAATTCTCCCTTTTTGTTTATCGATTGTTAGTTCGATAAATGTTGATATTTGAGACCCCTAATTCTTATGTTTTATGTTATGTTCTTTAGTATAATTGAATATTTTAATGTGTGTATTGAGATTGTGTAGAATATAGCTCTCAGAGTGAGTTTGTTGGCAAAAAGGTGATTTTTAGTGAAGTTTGGAGAAATGCCTCTGCAGTACATCCAACTTGTGAAGACCATATCTCTGTCCTCAGATCAAACCAGATTGAGATCTATATGTTTTCGGAAAGTCCCAGAAATCTAGTTTCTGGTGCACCTTCCGGTTCATCAATCCGAGTTTTCTAGAGGAAGTTATGGCCGATTTAGTGACCGAAGGTCAGTGCTGGAAAAGCCTACAGCGGCCCAGACCGCGGCTCGTGCATCATGCATGCGTAGCGGCACAAACATTGGAAATTAACAGAGGAATTCCGTGGTGCAGACTGCTGGTGACCTCCGTAGCGACCCGGACAACGGTAATTACTTATTTTGGCATATTTCCAACTCGAATTGGGTCAGATTCGTCCCAAAGCTTCCCATATCAAATCCTAATGACTTCAAGAGATCAAGACATGTTTGAGAAACTTCCTAAACTCAATTTAGGAGTCTATCATCAAAAGAGGAGACCCAAGTTAGGAAAGGATTATCATTCCTTGTTCAAATCATCCTCCAACTTGGTGTGTGTCCTACATCAAAGCAAATTAGGGATCTCCAAGGTGAAACACCTATAAATGCCAAGAGCTACTTCAAGAGCCAGGGTCAGAAAATAATTATTGGAGATTGAAGTCCGAAGACCTTTCAGAGTTTTAATTCCTCTCTTTTTCTACCTTTCTTTAGTTTTAATGTCTTTAATTGCTTTCATAGTTATGATATGTAATTAAACTTCTCATAGCTAGGGCTAACTTGAAGCCCTAGGCATGATTTCAAATTCATAGACATATTTTAATAGAGTATTAATTTTTCTTACATGATGAATTCAATTTCCCCATAAGAATTCTCTTTCTTTTATTATGTTTCTTTGATTGATCACCTTAGGAGCATGATTCTAGGATTTATGTTGCAAGGATACAAGTCGGACACCATACAAATCTATCCTTGGTTGCAACAATTAATTGTAATAAGATTCAATTAAGGGAAGTTGTTTCATAAATTACCTAGAATAAATACTATGTTTTAGGGTTCATGTGATATTCATATTTTCTTTGTTCTTAATGGATTCCTATCATTAAATCTAGTAAATACCCATGCTAGGTTATAATTTGGAATACATGTATTTATGTAGATGACATGCAACTTACATATTAACTAAGAGAGAATCTATACGACTCGTGTGGGATGCCAACACCTTGTCGTGAAGATCTTCATCATGTTTGATATCTTTAACCCCGTTATTGTCTATGGATTGGATGAATGCTTAGTGGTGGATAGGAAGCTCTAGTTAGCTTCTCCTTATTGGTTTTTCTAAATATATTTTATGCTGCACTCTTTATTTAAGTTTAATTCACATTCTTAGTTTCTAATAAACAATTCAAAACCCCCTATTCGTGTGTGTGAGTTGTGTTTTATTCAAGTTGTTTGAGAGTCATAGAGTGTCTTAATTTAGTGTTTTCAAATTCATAACTTCTGTAGGTAATTCATTCCTCGTGGGAACGACCATTACTTGTCTATTGTTCTATCGTTTACGATTTGTGCACTTGCAAGGTTTGATAATAATTTGTTTGCTCTTTTGCAACCAACATCGATAGAGTTCATAAAAAAAAAAAAAAAAAAAAAAAAAAATACGTACCTTTGTATGATCAGAGTTTTCTGAAAATTCTTTTTCCATTACGTTATTATATGATAGTGGGAGATTTTGATAGTTGAAATAGAATTAGGTTTTTTATTTATTTTATTTATTTTTATTTTTTATTTTTTTATTTTTAATAAAGAGATATAATTGAAGATACAAGTGTAATTAATAGGTGTACATATTATTTGGTTTATTTTAATTAAACTAATTTGTCCTTATTGGTAAATTTATATTGATAAATTTTAGCAATTAAATTTTTTAATAAAATATGGGTGTACTTATCATATTTATGTGTGACAATATTGGCACCATATATGTTAATATCAAACCATTAATAGGAAATTTTTTTACAAACCATTAAAATAGGAAACTAATTAATAATTATTGGTGGATGTATTAACAAACAATTAGTCATCTTAGTAATTTTACTCAAGGTATTATTGGATTTTTAAAAATATATTAATTTGGGATGTACATACAGTTTTTAAAGGGTACAAATATTGTCACTCTAAAAAAAAGTCTTCCAACTAAACAACTATTAGATCTACTACAATTAAACCTTTTAGAAATATAGGTTTTTTAAAAACCCAACCAAACAAGCTCTGAATTTTTGTAGGTGCTTCAGTTGCATGCACAAGTTCAATCTCCACCGTACGATCATTGTTGACAAGGCTACTGATTTCTTCAGGAATCATGGTGTCTCAAATTTCACTTCTGATACATGTAGACTGGTATGCATTATAATTTTTATATCTTCCATTTCTCAATTAATTTGCGTTTTGACAAATTTTATTTATATTTTAGGGTTTTGATGATTGGCTTTGTTGTTAACAGTATGGATGGAGATTTCGAGCCAAATTGGCAGTATGTCCTATCTACAAGTCCGGTCCTGGAAAATTTTGCACCTCAAAGGATTATTGATTAATGGCATTAGACTAGGTCTAATTTCCAATTCTACGTTGGCATTATGTGCAATACATCAGGAGTACAATGGGGCGGTGTTAGATTATGAACATAACAAACATGTCAGCGTTATTAAACGAGGGAAAATGATCATGATCATACATCAAACAAAAATAATATATTTGCTCTCGTTCAAGCACAATCTGAATTTGAATATTAGGGAGTTGGAAAAGTTGTAACACCTCCGATCACATCTAGAACGTCCGCATTCAAATCCTTAAAGGACCACCACCAATGCTCTCATGTATAGTCAATGCAGAAATGAAAACAAAGACAAAGAAGTTTGATCGGGTCTCAAATTTCCTGGTCCGCATTCAAATCCTTAAAGGACCACCACCAATGCTCTCATGTATAGTCAATGCAGAAATGAAAACAAAGACAAAGAAGTTTGATCGGGTCTCAAATTTCCTGGTCCGCATTAGGGACGGCAAAAATCCCCGACCCGCCCCAAACCCGCGGGGCCCCGGTCCGTTTGGGTCTGGTTTGGGGCAATAAAAGCGGGTAACGGGACGGGTTTGGGGCACATTTCTTGACCCGGCCGGGTTATCGGGTCGGGTATGGGGCGGTCCCTTTTGACCCGACCCGCCCCGTTTGACCCGGAATATATATATATTAAATATAAAAGGAAATCCTATGTTAGCCGAAAAGAAAACAATTTGAAAGAAATAAAGTGATATATATATATATATATATTTCGAGTTTAAACCCAAAAAGACAATATGTATATATATATTTAGATATAAACTCGAGATATATATATATATATATATATTAAATATATGCTTATTTTCAAGAAGACAAAGTGATGGTGAAGATATTGGATGGATTTTGTTATTGAAATTTTGTAAGTTTAAACTATTTTGGTGAAGATGTTGAATGGATTTTATTGATACCGAAAATGTTGTATGTATTTTATATTTTTGTTCGAGTCATTTTGGGATTTGTATTTTGTACTTTACGGATGAATTTAATATTCATTAAACTTAGTTATTGTGCTATATTAAATTTAAATTTATGTAAATGAATCGGGTCATTCGGGTCGGGTTTGGGGCACCCTTGACCCAAACGGATCGGGTTTGGGGCGAAAATTGAAAACCCGTTCGGGTCACGGGTCGGGTTTGGGGCAACCGTTGAAAACCGGGTTTCGGGCGGCCTTGACCCTCCCCGACCCGCCCCATTGCCATCCCTAGTCCGCATTCAAATCCTTAAAGGACCACCACCAATGCTCTCACGTATAGTCAATGCAGAAATGAAAACAAAGACAAAGAAGTTTGATCGGGTCTCAAATTTCCTGTTCTCTCTAGTTTACTTCTCATTCATAGTCCAAGCATTAATGTTGCCTTCTTAATAGGTCTAGGCACTTGCTCTATTAGCTGGCATTAGAAGACTTTAAAGCCAACTCCAACATTAGACACCAAACTCTACTCTAATTTGAAGTTGAATGTGAATCTCCTAGGATTATGCTTACTCCAATGTTCAACACCAAAAAAAAAACATTTTAAAGAATATTTTCTTAATAAATATTTAAATTATTATAAAAGTTTAATATTATTTTGATATATAATTAATAAGTAAATTAAATAAATTGAATACGTATATCAATATTGGCATCATTTTAAAGATCTCAACGAGATCTTTCCAATGGTATTTTTTTGGAAATAAATATTATTTTAATTAAATATAAAATGGTAAAATTAGAAGTTTTTTTTAAAAAAATAAAAAATGATGTGACAGGTTTTTTTAATAAGTTTTGTATACGTGATTAGTAGCACTCCAATCTTGGCATGCTACTGTTCATCAATGCGCTCAAATACACCTTGGTAATTGAATTTTATTTTGGAAAATGTACCGTGCGCTATTAGAGCATCCACATTGGTAGCTCTAAAAAACAAGACCCATTTTGTGCCACATCATCAAAAATGGATCTTCTTTTCAAAGAATGGGTCTTCCCATTTGGGTCTCTTTTATTTGGATCCATTTTCCCCACAATGGGGCAAAATTAAAAAAAAAAAAAATGGATCCACTTTTTTACTTTTTTCCAAACAATCATTACTCTTCTTTAAAATATTTTATATATATATATATATATTAATAAAGAAATTTTATAATATATTTTAAATATCAACACTATCAACAATTATTTAACAAATTATAATTCATTTAAAAAAAATTATTAATTTAAAATTATTACAACCGAATTACATCAATAATAAAAATAAATATTTAAAACAAAATATTGTATACGATTAGACATGGCGTCGGTTTCGGTTTGAATCCGGCTTCGGTTTTGAACCTTCAAAATTGGCTCCGATTCCGGTTTTAAAGGTCCGATTCAGGTTTCGGTTTCGGTTTCGGTTTCGGTTTCGGTTCCGATTTCGGTTCCGGTTCCGGTTCCGGTTCCGGTTCCGGTTCCGGTTCCGGTCCCGGTCCCGGTTCCGGTCCGGTCCGGTCCGGTCCGGTCTGGTCTGGTCCGGTTTTAGCGGTTCCGTCGGTTCGGGTCTGGTGTTCCAATGGTTTAGGTTTGGCGGTTCCGACGGTTCGGTTTCAGTTATGGTCCGGTTTTCAACGGTTCCGACGGTTCAGTTCCGCTTCCGATTTCGGTTTCGTCGGTTCCGCTTCCGTTTTAGGGGTGGGCAAAAAACCAGTGAACCGAACCGAACCGGTCCAATCGGTTTTTCTTCGGTTTTTGACTATTTACCGGTTCAATTCGGTTCATTTTAAAAAAAATGGATATTCCGGTTCGGTTTCCAGTTCATGGGTTCAAACCGGTGAACCGAACCGAGAACCGGTCTATATATATATATCAAAATTCCGAAATTGTTCCGTCGTTGATTTAATTAAATTTATTTATATTTGAAATTAATAATAATATATTTAAATTTAAATAATTGAAATATAAATATTAAATATATATATATTTTTTCATTATATATATATATTTTTTTTTAAATTAATAATTATATATTTTAATTTTAATTTAAATTATATATATATAAATTTTTTTTTTAAAAAAAAAAGGCCCAACCCAATGATTGGAGAGGGTTGGGAACCCTCTCCAATCATTGGGCAAGACCCAAATTGGGTTCCAAATGTGGAACTCCATTTGGGTCTACTCTTGTGGACCCCACTTTTGGGTCTTATTTTTTGGGTCTCTTTTGCAACCATTGTGGCTCAATTTTGTTGGGTTCCAAAGTGGGTCTTACAAAGTGGGTCTTATTTTTGCACCAATGTGGATGCTCTTATTATAGAGCATAGACTGGAGTTGCTCTAAGGTGAGAAAATTTTCATTGCATCCGTCTATTGAAGATTTGATGTGTAGGTATTTGGTTTTGAAAAATATAAAAAAATAAAAAAAATCAAGAGAAGGAAAGAGAATTTTTTTTTTTTTTTTTTATGTGATATTTATTTAAAATTTGATACATAATTTGCCATGTATCAAATTTTTAGTAGCAATTCTACATTGATGAGGGAAAAGGATCATCATCCCACATAAAATAAAAATAATATCTTTTGCTCTTTTAAGCACAATCTGAATTTGAATATTGGGGTGTTAGAAAAGTTTTTGTGTTACATTAAACAAAAGCACATATTGGTTTTTTTTCATTGAAATTCTCACTTTTTGTTTATCGATAGAGTTTATAAAAAAAAATACGTACTCTTATATGATCAGAGTCTTCTGAAAATTCTTTTTCCATTACTTTGTTACATGATAGTGGGAGATTTTGACAGTTGAAATAAAATTAGGTTTAGTATTTTATTTTATTTTTTTAAGTAAAGAGATATAAGTGAATATATGAGTGTGATTAATAGGTGTACATATTATTTGATTTATTTTTAATTAAACTAATTTTTCCTTATTTATAAATTTATATTGAGATATTTTAGCAATTAAAATTTTTAATAAAATATGGGTGTGCTTATCATATTTATGTGTGGCAATATTGGCATCCTATATGTTAATATCAAACTATTAATAGGAATTTTTTTCTACAAACCATTAAAATAGAAAACTAAGATCATCCCCAATGCATATGACAATGTCAATGCCAAATTTGGCACAAAAAAGTGTAAAATGTTATATTTGACATATCAATTTAGCATTGTGCTCCAATGCATAATCCTATTTAAAATGTTATTTTTATTATTTTATTAATTAAAATTATAAAAGTAAACATTTACCATAAATGCATTCATTATTTCTTTTAATGTTCCTATGCAAAATTCCATTAATGCATTCATTATTGGCACACAATATAGCATTTGCCAAATTTGGCACATCATTTGGCACTGCATTGGAGGAGGATTTTTACACCCTATGCTAAATTTTAGCATTAGCACAATTATTTGATACAGCATTGGAGATGCTCTAATTAATAATTATTGTTGGATGTATTAACAAACAATTAGTCCTCTTAGTAATTTTACTCAAGGGTATTATTGGATTTGTAAAAATATATTAATTTGGGATGTACATACAAGTTTTAAAGGATACAAATATTGTCACTCTAAAAAAAAAAAAATCTACCAACCAAACAACTATTAGATCTACTACAATTAGACTTTTTAGAAATAGAGATTTTTCAAAAGCCCAACCAAATAAGCTTTGAATTTTTGCAGGTGCTCCGGTTGCATGCATGAGTTCAATCTCCACCGTCCAATCATTGTTGACAAGGCTACTGATTTCTTCAGGAATCACGGTGTCTCAAATTTTACTTCTGAATTATGATACATGTAGACTGGTATGTATATTATAATTTATATATCTTCCATTTCTCAATTAATTTGCGTTTTGACGAATTTTATTTATGTTTTAGGGTTTTGGTGATTGGCTTTGTTGTTAACAGTATGGATGGAGATTTTGAGCCAAATTGGCAATATGTCCTATCTAAAAGTCCTGTCCTAGGAAAATTTTGCACCTCCAAGGATTATTGATTAATGGCATTAGACCGGGTCTGATTTCCAATTCTACGTTAGCATTACGTGCAATCCATCAAGAGTACAATG
This sequence comes from Acer campestre, assembly GCA_954870605.1. Lineage (NCBI taxonomy): Eukaryota > Viridiplantae > Streptophyta > Magnoliopsida > Sapindales > Sapindaceae > Acer > Acer campestre. The sequence goes on along the minus strand of OX940803.1, from coordinate 9,020,565 downwards.
GGGCGGTGTTGGATTATGAACATAACAAGCATGTGGCGGCGTTATTAGACAAGGGAAAATGATCATGATCCTACATCAAACAAAAATAATATCTTTGCTCTCGTGCATGCACAATCTGAATTTGAATATTAGGGTGTTATAAAAGTCGTAACACCTCCAATCACATCTAGAACGTCGGCATTCAAATCCATAAAGGACCACCACCAATGTTCTCATGTATAGTCAATGCAGAAATGGGAACAAAGATCGACAAAGAAGTTTGATCAGGTCTCAAATTTCTTCCTGGTCTCTCTGGTTTACTTCTCATTCATAGTCCAAGCATTAAAGTTGCCTTCTTCATTGAAGATCGACAAAGAAGTTTGAATCTTCTCATTCATTGAAGATTCGACAAGTGTATGTATTTGGTTTTGAAAAATAATAATAATTAAAAAAAATAAAGAGAAGACAATAGAATTTTTTTTGGATGTGATATTTATTTAAAGGGAGTTTGCTAGAAAAGTCATAACACTTGAGCTTTAAACCTCTATTGGGTTAGAAATTTTTTGGCCCGTCCAAATATGGTCTACCTAGAAAATGACCTTGTTTCCCATTTCATTTTCTGAAATTCATTGTTGTCATAACTTGTAACGGAGGTTACAACACTACATAGCATATATATCCTAAATTAAAGCTTAGTAACCTTATAGCATCCTCTTGTACGACAGTCATGAGTTGCAAAACTGCTTCCATGAAAGTCCTTTTTCTTGTGCTAATATTTGGAATTTGGTACCCAGAAACCGTTGCGCTTGCATTCTCACATAATCAACCCGTTGTGGCCTGCAAAGCAATTGAAAGAAAAGCACTTCTACAGTTCAAACAAGACCTTACAGACCCTTCTGGTCGGCTTTCGTCTTGGGTAGGAGAAGAATGCTGTAGATGGAGAGGAGTGAGGTGCAATAACAAAACTGGAAGTGTTAGCAAGCTCAAGCTCAACAATCCATATCCAGACAGTTCTGACAAATTGGGTGGTGAGATAAATCCTTCGTTGCTTCATTTGAAAGATTTAGTTTACTTGGACTTGAGCATGAATGATTTCTTAGGTGTCCAAATTCCAGACTTCTTTGGATCACTAGAGAAGCTGAGATATCTCAATCTCTCTGGTGCATCTTTCGCCGGAACTATACCTCAAAGTCTAGGAAACCTCTCAAGCTTGCTTTCTATTGATCTCAATAATCCTCTTAATCAACCATGTGAAAGTGACCTCAGATGGCTTTCTGGTCTTTCTTCCTTGAAATTCCTTAATTTGGGAGGTGTAGATCTTAGCAAGGCTGCAGCATATTGGCTTCAATCTGTCAATATGCTACATTCTCTTGTGGAGTTGCACTTGCCCAATTGTGGACTTCTCCAACTGCCTCAAAATCTTCCATCTCTGAATTTTACGTCCCTTTCGGTGCTTGACCTCTCCAACAATGGTTTCAACTCCACAATTCCTCACTGGCTATTTAACATTAGTAGCCTTGTAAATCTTGACCTTAACTCCAACAATCTCCATGGTCATCTTCCAGGAGAATTTGCAAGCTTGAATTCTCTCCAACAGCTTGATTTGTCTGGAAATTCATACATTGGAGGCCGCTTACCTGGAAGTTTGGGGAAGCTCTGCAATTTGCAGACATTGAAGCTTTCTAGGAACATCATCGCCGGTGAGGTAACAAATTTTATCAATGTCTTATCCGAATGCACTAACAGCAGCCTAATGAGTCTAGAGTTGGGATACAATAAACTGATTGGTAGTCTTCCCGTTTCTTTAGGATATCTTAATAACTTAAGATATCTTCATCTTTGGTATAACTCGTTTCATGGTTCAATTCCTTCATCAATCGGAAACCTATCGTCCTTGGAGGAATTGTACCTCTCGGGTAACCAAATGAATGGGATGCCAGAAAGTCTTGGGCAACTCTCAGCACTTAAATCGTTAGATCTCTCTGAAAACTTATGGGAAGGTGTCATAACTGAAGCTCATTTCATGAACCTCTCAAGCCTAACAGACTTGTATTTTTACAAGCTATCACCAAACATATCCTTGGTTTTTAACATCAGTTCTGATTGGATTGCTCCTTTCAAACTCAGATACCTCAAAATTAGATCATGCCAACTGGGTCCTAAATTTCCAACATGGCTCAGAAATCAAAGTGAGCTGAACACTGTGGTTCTCAATAATGCTAGGATTTCAGACACCATACCAGATTGGTTCTTGCAATTGGATTTGAAATTTCAAGAACTAGATGTTGCTTACAATCAATTGAGAGGAAAAGTACCAAACTCTATAAGCCTCCTCAAACCATCCATTGTTGAATTGAGTTCGAACTGCTTTGAAGGTCCTCTCCCACTCTGGTCATCTAATGTGACAGATTTGTATTTAATGGATAATATGTTTTCTGGACCAATTCCTACCGAATTTGGTGAAGTAATGCCCTCCTTGATGGATTTATACTTGTCTGGGAACTCTCTAAACGGTAGCATTCCCATGTCCATACGCAATCTGAAGGAATTGTTTGTATTGGTTATCTCACACAATCATTTGTCTGGTGAAATTCCTCCTCACCTTTGGAGTAACATGCCTTTCTTGTTTATAGTAGATCTGTCAGACAACAATCTTTCTGGTTCGATACCAGAATCATTAGGTTCTCTTTGTTCAGTCAAGTTCTTGATGCTCTCTAATAACAATCTTTCCGGTGAACTTCCTCCCTCCCTGCAAAATTGCACTACAATGGGTAATCTTGATCTTGGCGACAATAATCTCTCTGGAAACCTTCCAGCTTGGATAGGAGAAAGCATGCCATCATTGTCAATTTTACGTTTGCGTTCCAACTTCTTCGGTGGGAACATACCTTCTCAAATATGCAGTCTTTCTACTCTTCACATATTGGACCTGTCACACAATAATCTGTCAGGATTCATTCCTCCATGTCTAGGAAATTTGAGTGCCATGAAAGTTAAGCCATCAGAAACAGAGCAATTCGAGGGAAACTTGGAAGTTGTGACAAAAGGGAGAGTTTATGAATATAACTCCACTCTTTACCTTGTTAATAGTATAGACTTGTCGAACAATAATCTATCAGGAGAGATGCCGACAGAGCTTACAAGCCTTATTTATTTGGGCACCTTGAATTTGTCCTGGAATCATTTGACAGGAAAAATACCGTTACAGATTGGAAAATTGGAATGGTTAGAAACTCTGGACCTGTCAAGGAACAAGCTTTCTGGCCCTATTCCACCGAGCATGCCTTCACTGAGATTCTTGAATCACTTGAACCTGTCATACAATAACTTATCCGGGGAAATACCATCAGCCAACCAGTTTCAAACGCTCATTGATCCATCAATTTATGAGGGCAACCTAGCACTTTGTGGGCATCCGTTACCGAAAGAATGCCAAGGAAGTGATAAAACAGCTCAAGTTCCTGGTGGAGATGGTGAGGTAAAAGATGATGAAGATGAAGATGAAGATGGAGGTAAATTTGACAAGCTGGGGTTTTTCACAAGCATGGGACTGGGTTTCATTGTCGGCTTCTGGGGAGTTTGTGGCACTTTGATCATCAAAAAGTCTTGGAGATACGCTTATTTTCAGTTTCTTGACAGAACAAAGGATCGGGTTGTTGTGATTGTCTTCATAAACTTTGCTCGTCTGAAGAGAAAACTCTTAGAGATGAGAGGAACCGGTTAAACTCAAATGTAAACAAAAAATTCTAGTTAAGTATTTGTAATTGAATAAGTGCTCTTCTGAGTAATGTTTCAAATCATATTAGAGCACAATTTTTCAACCTGTTTGCAAACTTATGTGTGATACAATTAAATAATTTAAATGTTTGAAAATGAGATTATAGATGCAGATTTTTCTTTAATCTTCTATTCTTCTATGATGGCACTCATGATCTACGATTGAATAGAGTAGCTAAAAAAGACTTGTGAAGCTAGAAGAAACCTAAGCTAGAACCGTTTTCTGATCAGCTTCTTGCATCAACGACTGTTGATGAACCACTTAGAGCAAAGTCATTCCCTTCTACTTCTAGATCTGAACTGTTAACCTTACCCACAGTCGAAACAAATTAAAAGATTTCACTTCTACTTCTACTTCTACTTGTCCGGTTGCACGCACGAGTTCAATCTCCACCGTCCGATCATCATTGACGAGGCTACTGATTTCTTCAGGAATCACGGTGTCTCAGATTTCACTTTTGTTACCTGTAGGGGTCTAAAACAATTATAGAAAGGGATCGATCAGTCTGCTAGGATTTGGTTCGGATGGTGTTTTGGTTTTGGGAAGAGTCGCCACGAGCAAAAGGGTTAATGTCTCTCTCGTCAGTGGGCTGTTTATGGGTAACGCGTAAGGCTTGCAGTTCCGTGAGGACTGCCTGTAGAGTTGCATTAACTTGATCGAAACTAGACTCGTGGTGAGCTAGAATCTCGGCGTTTGATTTCCCACAAGTATCCATGGATAGAATGCTCTGTAATTTGTGTAATTTGTTTAAGACAGCTAATTGGTAGCTTAGAAGAAGAAGGTTTAGAAAAGGAGGAGTTTGGAAATATAATTCTCTCCAACTAAATTATTCAATTGGTTCCCAGGCTATTTATAACTTATTAGCCAAAGGAGACACACGTTCTACAATCTTAACAACTGCTAACAAATGAAAACAACTAAATCACAATCCTGACAACTGGAAACAAGAAAGCATGAAATGTGGAAGCATTAGTGGACCATTTGTAAAGCATCCACTTATTGAAACAACTAAGTAACCCAGTCCTATTCTCATGGATCGGTTGATGCACATATCATTTTATTTTCCTCGGTTTCCGTCTCTGTTTGTCAATCTCCGGAATCGAGCCAAGCATAGTATGACTACCAAGATTAGCTTATCTTTCATGTCATCCACGTATCGAAAATAGGCAACCCTCCAGGACTTGTTCAATGTCAAAGTTCCACAAACTCCCCAAAACCCCACCGCAGATCCAAGTCCTATGCTGCTGTAAAACAATGCCTTCTCCAAGTTGTCTTCGTCTTCACTGTCTCTCTTCTCATCACCATCCTCAGGAGACTGGGATGTTTCCCTATCTTTCTTGCATTTCTTGGACAGTGGAGACCCGCAAAGTGCAGGGTTACCTTGATAAATGGATGGATCATTGAGGGTCTGGAATTGGTTGGTTGATGGGATTTCTCTAGAGAGATTGTTGTATGACAGGTTCAAGTGAGCCAAGAAAGTTAAAGAAGTTAAGCTAGGTGGGATATGTCCGAAAATTTGATTTCTTGAGAGGTCTAGAGTTTCCAACCTCTGTAAGCTCCCAGTGATCTCAGGTATTTTTCCAGTCAAGTGATTCATGGACAAGTTCAAGGTGTTCAGTCATGAAAGATTTCTCAGATCAGGCACTTCACCGGACAGGCTGTTATTAGAAAGGTCAATGTTGTTTACAAGATAGAGAGTTTCCATGTAGAAGTACTCTGTTCCCTTGGTTACCACAAACAACTTCCCTTCGTATCGATCTGCAACGTCAGATGCCATACCACTCAAATTGCGTAGGCATGAGGGAATTGATACTGAATGATTGTTATTAGCAAGATCCAGTATATGAAGAGACGAAAGCTTGCATATATCTGAGGGAATCTTCCCGTAAAACATGTTTGATCAAACACTTAAAATCAACAGAGATGGGATCCTTTCTCCTAGCCACGCCGGAATTTCACTCGAAAGCTTATTGTCTCCGAGATTCAGGGTATTAATGTCTGTGCAGTTCTTCAAGGTTGAAGGGATTTCCCCGGATAGGTGGTTGTTGCTCAGCATCAAGAATTTCAGTGATGAACTTAGTGAGCACAAGGAACTTGGTATCTTGCCAGATAAACTGTTATTCAACATGTCTATGACATACACAGTTGGAATATTATTCCAGAAATCAGGAATTTTTCCAGTCAAAAGATTATTGGAGAGGACAAGAGTCAGCAAGGAACTTAGTTTCCCCATTGACAAGGGAATGCTACCATTCAAGGAGTTAAAAGAGAGATCAACATCAGTCAACATGGGCATTTGTTCACCGATGTCTTCAGGAATTGGTCCAGAAAAGAAATTATTGTCCAAATGAAATGAATTGACATTTGATGACAACACTGGCAAAGGACCCGTAAAGTGGTTGTAATTCAAGATAACTGCGGCTTGAGGACTGAATTTGATTATGTTTGGCACCGTTCCACTCAATTGATTATTGCTGATTTCTAGGTAATATAGAATCAAATCTAACTTCAAAAACCAATCTGGTATGGTGCCGAAAATTTTATTGTTACAAAATGCCACATACTCAAGTTCATTTTGATATCGCAGCCACATAAGGAATCCGGGACCCAATTGACAATTTTTAAGGCTGAGGTATGTGAGTTTGAAAGGAGGAATCCAGTCAGAACTCACATTGAAGAACAAGGTGATGTTGCGAGATGTCAGGACAATCGACAACTCCTTTAAGCTGGTAAGATTTGACAAATGGGCTTCTGTTATGATACCCTCCCACTGATTATTTTTTAGGTCTAATGCAACTAGTGATGAGAGCTGCCCTAAACTGACTGGAATTGTTCCTTTCATCCCATTTTCTGAAAGGTAGAATTCTTCTAAGGATGACAAATTTCCAATGGATTCTGGAATTGAACCCGAAAATGAGTTTGCCATTAGTAGAAGATTTTTCAAGTTTTTCAGGTGTCCTAAGGAGTCAGGAAGAAACCCACCCAGTTTGTTGTATCCCAAATGTAATAACTCTAAGCTACAATTGGTGCATTTTGATAAAGCATCAGTGAATTCTGTCATCTCACCACTAATTTTATTGTAAGCAAGATCAAGCACTCGTAAACTGCAAAGTTTTCCTAACCTTCTTAGTATCTTACCTTCTATAAATGAATTCTCAGACAAATCAATGTGTTGGATGAATTTCAAGTCTGCAAATTCATCAGGAAGCTCACCCTGGAAATTGTTAGAGCTGAGATCAACGTACACAAGATCGGTCAAGTTGAAAAGCCAGGAAGGCATTGAGGAGTTGAAGCCATTGTTGGAGAGATCAAGTACTGAAAGAGATGTGAGATTAACAAGTGGAACTGATGGAGGAATAGTAGAAAGTCCACAAGCTGGTAGGTGCAATTCTTCAAGTGATGGAAGCATGTTCACAGCTTGAAACCACTGATTTTTAGCTTTGCTAAGATCAGCATTTCCTAAATTTAGATGTTTCAGAGAAGAAAGACCTGATAGCCAATGTAGATCATTCTCGTTTGACTCGAGTGAAAAGCTGTTAAGATCAAGATAGAGCAACCTGGAAAGATTTCCCAGGTTTGGAGGAATAGTTCCACCAAAGGAAGCACTAGAGAGATTGAGATATCTCAATGTTGTAAGCGATCCAATGAACTCTGGAATTGGGATTCCTTCAAAACTGTTGGAACTCAGGTCTAAGTAAGTCAAATGTTTCAAATCAAGCAAAGAAGGACTTATCTGACCACTTAAAGCATCAGCAGCTGTGTTGCCAAGTTTGAGCCTGGTGACATGTCCTGTATTGCCGTTGCATTGCACACCGTCCCATCGACAGCAGTCTTTGCCAACCCAAGAAGATAGCCGAAGTGAAGCATCTATGAGACCTGCTTTGAACTTGACAAGTGCTTTTCTCTCATTCTCTATGCAACTGACGTTGTGATTAGTGTCACAGGAACCAAGTCTAACAGTTTCAAGATAGAGGAAACCGGAAGAAAAGACTACAACTAGTAAAAGGAATTGACAGGAGATTTTGGTATCTGCCATGGTTGGAATGCACTCGATGAATTCACAACACTTAGAATTATAAACTTAGAATTTCTAAGACTAATGAAATAAATAAAGTTCTCTAGACAATCACATACCTATAAGAGTAACACAAAGCATTTTCATGTTTCAATTAAAAAAAAAGTACTTGTTTTTTAAGTTTTTTTTTTTAATTTTTTAATTTTTTATTTATTTTTATTTTTTATATACATACATATGGTCCCTAAAAATCAAGTTTATTAGTTTTTTTTTTTCTCTTAACTGTTAGTCTTACTTGAGAAAGAATGAAGATAGAAAATTAGAGATTGGAGGGGAGAGAGTTTAAATATGGTAATTAAAAATTTAGGAGAGAGTATTTAATATGTAATAATTAATCTAATGATTTAAGGGAGATAATTTCTTTTTTTAATAATTTAATTCAAAAAAGATAAAAAGGATAATCTAGTAACAAAATGAAGTGTCTTTAGAAAATTTTTAAAATTTAAATTTTGAGAATTGAGTGTTTTTAGAAAAGAATTGTAAAAAGAAAAAATTGGATTGTCAAAATAAGCTCTCTATATTAATTTGGGGTGTACATACAGTTTTTAAGGGGTACAAATATTGTCACTCTGAAAAAAAGTATACCAACCAAGCAACTATTAGATCTACTACAATTAGACCTTTTAGAAATAGAGGTTTTTCAAAAATCCAACCAAACAAGCTCTGAATTTTTACAAGTGCTCCGGTTGCACGCACGAGTTCAATCTCCTCCGTCCGATCATTGTTGACAAGGCTATTGATTTCTTCAAGAATCACGGTGTCTCAAATTTCACTTCTGATACATGTAGACTGGTATGCATTATAATTTATATATCTTCCTTTTCTCAATTAATTTGCGTTTTGACGAATTTTATTTATATTTTAGGGTTTTGATGATTGGCTTTGTTATTAACGGTATGGATGGAGATTTCGAGCCAAATTGGCAGTATGTCCTATCTAAAAGTCTTGTCCTATATCAAACAAAAATAATATCTTTATGCTAGAAAAGTTGTAACACCTCCAATCACGTCCGGAACGTCCGCATTCAAATGCTTAAAGGGACCACCACCAATGTTCTCATCTAGTCAATGCAGAAATGGGAACAAAGACAAAGAAGTTTGATCAGGTCTCAAATTTCCTGGTCTCTCTAGTTTACTTCTCATTCATACTCCAAGCTTTAATGTTGCCTTCTTAATAGGTTTAAGCACTTGATCTATTAGCTGGCATTAGAGGACTCTAAGGCCAACTTCAATGTTGGATACCAAACTCTACTCCAATTTAAAGTTGAATGAGAATCTTCTGGAAATATGTTTACTCTAATGTTCAACACCGAAAAAGCATTTTAAAGAATATTTTTCCAATAAATATTTAAATTATTATAAAAGTTTAACATTATTTTGATATATAATTAATAAGTAAATGAAATAAATTGAATACGTATATTAATATTGGCATCATTTTAAAGATCTCAACGAGATATTTTCAATAGTATATTTTTTGGGAATACATATTATTTTAATTGAGTATAAAAATTTTAAAAAAAGTTTTGTGTACGTGATTGATACTGCTCATCAATGTGCTCAAATACACCTTGGTAATTGAATTTTATTTTAGAAAATGTACTGTGCGCTATTATTATAGAGCACAGACTGGAGTTGCTCTAAGGTGAGAAAATTTTCACCGCATCCGTCTATCGAAGATTTGATATGTAAAAAAAATATTGTAAAAAAATTTTGGTTTTTTAAAAAAATATTGTAAAAAGATTTGATATGTAAAAAAAATTTCACTGCATCCGTATTTGGTTTTGAAAAATATAAAAAATTTTAAAAAAAAATCAAGAGAAGGAAAGAGAAATTTTTTTTGGATGTGATATTTATTTAAAATTTGCCATGTATCAAATTTTTTAGTAGCAATTCTACATTGATGAGGGAAAAGGATCATCATCCTACATAAAACAAAAATAATATCTTTTGCTCTTTTAAGCACAATCTGAATTTGAATATTGGGGTGTTAGAAAAGTTGTTACACCTCCGATCGCATCTTGAACGTCCACATTCAAATGCTTGAAGGGACCACCACCAATGTCCAAGCATTAACGTTGCCCTCTTAATAGGTATGTCCTATCTACAAGTCTTGTCCTGGAAAATTTTGCACCTCCAAGGATTATTGATTAATGGCATTAGACTAGGTCTGATTTCCAATTCTACGTTGGCATTACGTGCAATCCATCAAGAGTACAATGGGGCAGTGTAAAATATTTATATTTAATTCTTCTATTTAGATATTTTTCTTTTTTGGGTTTTAGGTTTTTTATTTGTAATTTTAAGTTTTTTTTTTTTTTTTTTTTTGAGAAAGAACAGAGGAGCTCAAACAAAGCCAAAAACAGAAGGGGAGTCCAAACGGACAAGCCTCTCGACATCATAAGGCAAATCAGCACACCACACTGTGGATCCCTCCAACGACAACGCAAGGCGAGCAAGACTGTGAGCCACCGAGTTAGCACCTCTACGAACCGCCACCACTGACACGAGCCCAACACGAGAAGAAAACGCAAGGCAATCTTTCACCACAGCACCCATCTCAGTACGAGGCACAATATGGTCGGAAAGCAACTTAACAACACCAGCAGCATCAGACTCCAACACCCCTCCAGAAATCCCAAAATCAGCGGCCAACTGGAGACCTTCCAAACAAGCTTGAGCTTCTAAAAGCTCCACAGACGAACAGCCAACGACAGGGGAAGCTTTAGCAGCCACAACAAGACCCTTATGATCCCGTATAATGACGCCCACACCCGCTTTCCCATACCGCAACTGAAACGAAGCATCACAATTAATCTTGAAACCACCTGACAGAGGAGGCTGCCAAGCAGGTTGCTGAGAAAGCACTTCCTAGTGCGTCACCTCATTAGCAGAACGGAATTCGCTAACAAAATCCCCAGCCCAAGAAACGATATCAGCAACGTCCCAACCAAAGGACTTATGAACAATGTTGTTCCTATTAAACCATAAGCGCCAGTAGCCAACAACAAATAACTCGAAGGAATCTTTATCAATCAAGGAAAGTAATTGAAGCACAACTGCTGGAAAATCAGCAGCCTTAATAGACCGTAACACCTCCCCCCCAAGAAGTTGCAACCAAACCAATTTAGCCACCTTACACAACCAGAAAATATGAAGAACAGACTCATTCACCCCATGGCACACGCGACAGTGATCAGCAACATCCATATGACGGCGAACCAAAGCATCAGAAGTTGGGAGCCAACCATGGAAAGCACGCCAGAAAAAAATCTTACACTTGTTGGGAATTTTACAACTCCAAAGAAAACGCCACCAAGAGGAAATCTGCTGAGAAGACGATCGGGGCATCTCAACCGAGTTAATAGCTACTCTATACCCACTCCGCACACTATAAAAACCTCTCTTGTCGAAATGCCAACATAATCAGTCAGCTTGGTTAGGGGAAAGACGAGGCAAACTCAGAATAAGATTAGCATCCTCCGGCAGAAAGGAGGACCGAATGAGGTCAGAATTCCAAGCCCCCGACGGAAGGCAAAGATCAGAAACACAAGCAGTATCCGGAAGCACCTGAGGCGAAAAAGGCTTGAAAGTGCTCGGTCTAGGTAACCACCGATCGTGATAGACACTAATGGATGAACCCGAACCAACACACCAACGAGAACCCCTGTGAATAATCTCCCTCCCCCAAATGAGGCTTCTCCAAATGAGAGAGGGGTGGCGACCCAAGCCTGCCTGAAGAAAAGAAGAATCAGCAAAATACCTGTGTCGCAAAACTTTGGCAGCGAGGGAGTCCGGATTAACGATAAGGCGCCAGCATTGCTTCGCAAGCATAGCCTGATTAAAAGCTCTAAAGTCCCTGAAACCCAAACCACCTTCCTCCTTCGGCAAACATAACTTCTCCCACGTTGACCAGTGAATTTTCATATTGTTATCCGTCAATCCCCACCAAAACCTGTTACACAGCCATGACAATTCCTTACACAGAGAAATCGGCAGCCTAAAACAGTTCATCGTGTAGGTAGGGATGGCCTGAACAACGGCATTCAATAAGACCTCTTTTCCTCCAGTAGATAACAATCTCTCTTTCCAGCCTTGTAACTTGCTCCAGACTCTGTCACGAATGGACTCAAAGGCCACCTGCTTGTTACGCCCAATGGAAATAGGGAGGCCTAAATACTTTTCATGGCAATCAACGATCCGAACTCCTAAAATAGAGGCCAGCCGGGTTTGAATATTGGTAGCCAAAGCCGGATTAAAAGCAATGCAAGACTTCTCAAGATTAATAAGTTGCCCGGAAGCCTTTTCGTAGATACTCAGGCAATTCTTCAAAGCACGGCAATTCTGAACTGTACTACTAGTAAAAAATAAACTATCGTCCGCAAAAAATAAATGAGAAATAGAAGGGCAGTGATTACCAAAATCAAAGCCAGTCAGATTCCCAATCCGTTCCTCCTTGGCTATAAGAGAAGATAACCCCTCTGCACACAGCAAGAAGAGATAGGGCGATAACGGATCCCCCTGACGGAGGCCCCTCGAAGGAGTAATAGCTTCCGTGGTCTCCCCATTTACCAAAATACGATACTGAACTGAATTAACACACTGCATAATTTTTGAAACCCATTCAACATGGAATCCCAAACGAATCATAATAGCTTCCAAGAAGTCCCATTCAACTCTATCATAGGCCTTGGACATATCCAGTTTCAAAGCAAAACCCCCTTTCTTTTTATTTTTCAGACGCCGCAACCGATGCACACATTCAAAACCAACAATTGCATTGTCAGTGATCAACTGACCAGGGATGAACGCGCTCTGGAAAGGAGAAATGACGTCATCCAGAATAAGGCGCAACCTATTCGTCAAAGCCTTCGAAATAATTTTGTATAATACATTACACAAGCTTATAGGCCGAAAGTCAGAAACACGCTCCGGATTTTTAGATTTAGGAATCAAAGCAATCAAAGTATCATTCACAGATCCCAAACTAACCCTGTTATTAAGGACCTGAAGGCAAACTTCCGACACATCAGGACCAACAATCTTCCAATACTTCTGATAGAATAAAGCTGACATCCCATCACTGCCAGGAGACTTCAACGGAGCCATCCCATCCAAAGCAGCCTTCACGTCGGAACTGGTGAACGGGGCCATCAACAAATTGTTCATCCCAACTGAAACCTTAGGCTCAACGCACTCTAACACAGGCTGGAACACACCAAAATCGGGATTAGAAGATTTAAAGATGTCCGAAAAATAGTTATGAATATGACCTCTAATATGCCCAGCATCCTCCCCCCAAACACCACTCGGATCCCGAATACCACGAATCTTATTTCTAGCTTGACGTTGAGAAGCTTTCCTATGAAAGAATTTCGAATTTTTGTCTCCGTTTTGAAGCAACATCACTCTCGACCGCTGCCGCCAATACAACTCATCCCCCTCAAGAAGCTCATTCAGCTCATTCTCAATATTCTGGACTACCACCTTATCAGGAGACGAGTTGCCTTGAAGGTGATTCTCCAACTCCTTATTTAACCGCTCAATCCGCCTCCGAGTACCATTAAATTTAAGACGACTCCAAGACGAGAGAGAAGTAGCACAAGAATTAATTTTCTGCTGAACCACGCCCAAAGAACAACTTCCACTTCCACCCACGCCACTCCACGAAGACGTAATGATATCCTCACAATCTGAGTACTTTATCCACCTCTCCTCCATATGAAAACGACGAGGCCGAGAAACTCCCCTATCCTGCCTACTCCCCCCTCCCAACTTAATCAACAGTGGTCTGTGAACAGACCCCCAGTAAGGAAGGTGACACACTGTCGTGACCGAGAAGGCACTGCTCCAAGTCGAAGAAACCAGACCACGGTCCAACCTCTCGAAGACGGCATCGTCCCCACTCCTTTTATTCCACCAAGTAAAGGGAGACCCCTGAAACCCAAGGTCCCGCAAATCACAATAGTCCAGCATATCCCGAAAAGCCACCAACTGAGAATATGGTTTACTGATACCACCCTTCTTTTCAGCAACCTTGGAAATTTCATTAAAATCCCCACAGCATAACCAAGGTAGAGAGAACAGACCGGACAGACGACGCATAAGCGTCCAAGAATGATGGCGCTCCCCAATCTCAGGGGACCCGTAGAAACCAGTGAAACGCCAAAGTTTACCCCCACAACCCTCAACCAACGAATCAATATGAGAAGGAGAAAAGGATTTTACCTGGACATTAATCCCATCTTTCCAGAACAGAGCCAAACCACCCTTCAAACCATCTCGAGCCACACAAAAACCACCAGCAAAACCCAACTTACACCGAACAGAACCAATTTGACAAGCAGACATTTTCGTTTCCATCAAGAAAACTAAATCCAGGCTATGTTGCTGCACGTAACGGTGCAGCACTTCGAACGTCCTCGGGTTGCCCAATCCCCGGACGTTCCAGCTGAGGCAATTCATGACTCCCGGCAGGCCTGCTCAACAGGTCCTGCCGATATACCCCCTTTGTTGAAAGCCGGAAGAGGAGCCGACTTAAGTTCGCCATTGATTTCCACACACTCAGAAACACCTGCCGTTCCAAGGCTTGACCCCTCCGCACTTGCATTTCCAGGCTTGTCCCCCCAGTCTTCCACAACCACGTCAAACAACTTATTATTCTCCAGGTCCAATCCTTGCCCCACACAAATATCTTTAATTGCTGGCCCATTCCCAGAAATACGAGACTTGGTCTTGGACCCCTTCTTATATGGGCTAGGATGCAACACCCCCAACTTGGAACGGTCCTTTCGATTCACCTTAGGCCCACGACCATGAAGGCCCACTACCCGGCTGGCCATTGACCCGGAACTTTGCGCGCCACATTCAGATTCGAATTGATCATGATTTGAGGAATCAATTCCAACCGCAAATACATCCTCAATCTCTATATTAGGCCTATTCAACTCAAGATCTGTCACTTCCTTAAGAGGAGCCACAAAATCAGTGTTGACTTTCCCATCCTGTGACCTATTACCTTCCAAATTAGGCACTCCATTATCGTAGCATATCTCTGAAATTGAGGACTTTCCATGCTCAGAAATGATCTCAGCAGAAACCTTAGCTTTCCCTTTTTGTTTCACCGAAGGCCGGTGTACCATATCGGCCTCCAACGCCGGCGATTTGCTCCCATTAGTCACCTTCGTAGGGGACGCCAGTTTTGGCATCCATCGAGCAACTGGTTTTGGTTCAGGCATAGCTTGCCTAACCCCACCCCCAAAATGATCACCATCACCACGTAGCCGTTTTCCTCTCGGTTCCTCACCAATGGCAGAACCCGCTCTAATCCAGGAACCATACTTGAGTGGACGCCCTACATCCTCCAGATGCTTCCGCAATGCACATTCACGTAAGGGATGACCCAACACTCCACAGTGAAAGCACAGGTCCGGCAGCCGCTCATACCGAACTAAGATGGTGGCCATCTCGTCCGAGTCCTCCACCCCCACTTTGAGAGCTCGTTTTAGCGGCTTGGAGATGTCTATATTAACACGAACACGAAGAAACTTATCAAGGCAGTCCCCTGAACAACCCAAATCAATCTCTTCCACCCTCCCTAACATTCGTCCGAGAACCATCCCAACTTCCTGGTTCATACACAACAGAGGGAGATTATGGAGTTGCACCCAAAAAGAAACCCTGCAAAATTCTAATTCCTGAAACTTCCCCAGTCCCTTTGGTTCCTCCAACACTATGATGCTATCATTAAAACACCACGGCCCTCCTGATAACACCCGCCGTTTATCCTCGACAGACTTAAACCGGAAGACAAAAATGTTACGTCCCATTGCATTAATTTCAAAAGGATCTCCTGTCTTCCAAAGCTTCGGAATCCAAGAGATGAAGGCCTCCCTGTTGATCGGCTTCGTCGTTAACACCTTCCCTACCAAAGAATGCGCTACTTTCCGATCGCTAACCCGTTTAACTTCCCCTTTAATCTTGGTCTCTGGAATATCATCATCGGAGAGAGACAAAGTCTCACACAGTTTGGAAAGATCACTAAACTCCATCAAATCCGATTACCACCAAAGATACACTGTCCACTCCTCCTAGTTGAGAGAAAAACCTAGAAGGAGACTAAATATGTAATTTTAAGTTAATGTTTTGTTATTTTGTTATTAATTTATTTTATGAATACAATTTATTATTTCTAGTATTATATTATAATTTATAAAGCATCCTTTAACCAAATTCTTTGATAATTTTAGATTATAATATCAAGCAAATATACATCAAAAAAAAAAAAAAAAACTATGCTTTCATACCATGAGAAAAAATAATAATCAATTATCGCGTGAGAGTGGATTAAATTCTATATGTAATGTCGTGGACGAGGGTTCAAGTCTAGAAATACAAAAATAAAATTTGTTAGGGTTCATAATTTTTTAAACTTTTTATAGAAATTAATTATAGCTTTTTTCCTATGGCCTCCCGTACGTATAGTTTTGTTTTAACCCATCTTTCCAAAAATTTGTTGTGTACACCCCTGCACAATGCACCGAAGATCTAATTGAAGAATTTTTTAATTGATTACGGTAAGTCTAGAAGAAGATACCATATTCATGAGTGCATGTAATTATTTATTTATTTTAAAGGGAATGGAATTAACTAACCTTTTGTGTACAAAGTAGATCTTATTGGAGGTTTCTTCTTCTTCTTCTTAAGTTCTTAGCTAATGCAGTTCAAAAAATTTTGCACCTTAGAGGAATACAAGAAAAAGATCACCTGTACAAAATCATCTCTTAGTAGAGATGGTAGTGTACCTCCATTCCATACCTAGTAGTCAGAGGATCAAGTCCTACCATGCACATTTTACAAGTATGGGTGGGAAGTTTTCTCCCGGTTGATGGGATTTGGAAGTAGATATTCATTATAATAGTTGTAAATGTAATACTCTAAAAAAAAATGATCACTAAAGCATTTGAAAGTCAAAATTGGCGAGCTAGAAAAGTTGTCTACCTTGAAAATGACCTTGTTTCTCATTTCATTTTCTGAAATTCATTGTTGTCGTAACTTGTAATGGAGGTTACAACATTACATAGCATATATATCCTAAATTAAAGTTTAGTAACCTTATAGCATCCTCTTGTATGACAATCATGAGTTGCAAAACCGCTTCCATGAAAGTCCTTTTTCTTCTGCTAATATTTGGAATTTTGTACCCAGAAACCGTTGCGCTTGCATTCTCATATAATCAACCCGTTGTGGCTTGCAAAGCAATTGAAAGAAAAGCACTTCTACAATTCAAACAAGGCCTTGCAGACCCTTCTGGTCGGCTTTCGTCTTGGGTAGGAGAAGAATGTTGTAGGTGGAGAGGAGTGAGGTGCAATAACAAGACTGGAAGTGTTATCAAGCTCAAGCTCAACAATCCATATCCAGACAGTTCTGACAAATTGGGTGGCAAGATAAATCCTTCGTTGCTTCATTTGAAAGATTTAGTTTACTTGGACTTGAGCATGAATGATTTCTTAGGTGTCCAAATTCTAGACTTCTTTGGATCATTAGAGAAGCTGAGATATCTCAATCTTTCTAGTGCATCTTTTGCCGGAACTATACCTCAAAGTCTGGGAAACCTCTCAAGCTTGCTTTCTATTGATCTCAATGGCTTAGCATATGAAAGTGACCTCAGATGGCTTTCTGGTCTTTCTTCCTTGAAATTTCTTAATTTGGGAGGTGTAGATCTTAGCAAGGCTGCAGCATATTGGCTTCAATCTGTCAATATGCTACATTCTCTTGTAGAGTTGCACTTGCCCAATTGTGGACTTCTCCAACTGTCTCAAAATCTTCCGTCTCTGAATTTCACGTCCCTTTCGGTGCTTGACCTCTCCAACAATGGTTTCAACTCCACAATTCCTCACTGGCTATTTAACATTAGTAGCCTTGTAAATCTTGACCTTAACTCCAACTATCTCCAAGGTGATCTTCCAGGAGAATTTGCAAGCTTGAATTCTCTCCAACAGCTTGATTTGTCTGGAAATTCATACATTGGAGGCCACTTACCTGGAAATTTGGGGAAGCTCTACAATTTGCAGACATTGAAGCTTTCTAGGAACATCATCACCAGTGAGGTAACAGATTTTATCAATGTCTTATCTGAATGCACTAATAGCAGCCTAATGAGTCTAGAGTTGGGATACAATAAACTGATTGGCAATCTTCCCATTTCTTTAGGAGATCTTAATAACTTAAGATATTTTAATCTTCGGTATAACTCGTTTCAAGGTTCAATTCCTCCATCAATCATAAACTTGTCGTCCTTGGAGGAATTTTACCTCTCGGGTAACCAAATGAATGGGGTGCCAGAAAGTCTTGGGCAACTCTCAGCATTGAAAGTGTTAGATCTCTCTGAAAACTTATGGGAAGGTGTCATAACTGAAGCTCATTTCGTGAACCTCTCAAGCCTAATAGAGTTGTCATTTTACAAGCTATCACCAAACATATCCTTGGTTTTTAACATCAATTCTGATTGGATTGCTCCTTTCAAACTCAGATACATCAACATTAGATCATGCCAACTGGGTCCTAAATTTCCAACATGGCTCAGAAATCAAAGTGAGCTGAACACTGTGGTTCTCAATAATGCTAGGATTTCAGACACCATACCAGATTGGTTCTTACAGTTGGATTTGAAATTGCAAGAACTAGATGTTGCTTACAATAATTTGAGTGGAAAAGTCCCAAACTCCATAAGCTTCCTCAATTCATCCACTGTTGATTTGAGTTCGAACCGCTTTGAAGGTCGTCTCCCATTCTGGTCATCTAACGTGACAAAGTTGTATTTAATGGATACTTTGTTTTCTGGACCAATCCCTCATGACTTGGGTGAAGCAATGCCCTTTTTGGTGGATTTGGATCTCTCTTGGAACTCTCTAAACGGTAGCATTCCCATGTCCATAGGCAATCTGAAGGAATTGTTTACATTGGTTATCTCACACAATCATTTGTCTGGTGAAATTCCTCATCAGTTTTGGAGTAACATGCCTTTCTTGTTTATACTAGATATGTCGTACAACAATCTATCTGGTTCGATTCCAAAATCAATAGGTTCTCTTAGTTTAGTTAGGTACTTGATACTATCCAACAATAATCTTTCCGATGAACTTCCTCCCTCCTTACAAAACTGCACTTCAATGGATAGTCTTGATCTTGGCGACAATAATCTCTCTGGAAACCTTCCAGCTTGGATAGGAGAAAGCATGCCATCATTGTCAATTTTACGTTTGCGTTCCAACTTCTTCGGTGGGAACATACCTTCTCAAATATGCAGTCTTTCTTCTCTTCACATATTGGACCTATCACACAATAATCTGTCAGGATTCATTCCTCCATGTCTAGGAAATTTGAGTGCCATGAAAGTTAAGCCATCAGAAACGGAGCAATACGAGGGAAACTTGGAAGTTGTGACAAAAGGGAGAGTTTACGAATATAACTCCACTCTTTACCTTGTTAATAGTATAGACTTGTCAAACAATAATCTATCAGGAGAGATGTCGACAGAGCTTACAAGCCTTATTCATTTGGGCACCTTGAATTTGTCTTGGAATCATTTGACAGGAAAAATACCGTTACAGATTGGAAAATTGGAATGGTTAGAAACTCTGGACCTGTCAAGGAACAAGCTTTCTGGCCCTATTCCACCCAGCATGCCTTCATTGAGATTCTTGAATCACTTGAACCTGTCATACAATAACTTATCCGGGGAAATACCATCAGCCAACCAGTTTCAAACGCTCATCGATCCATCGATTTATGAGGGCAACCTAGCACTTTGTGGGCATCCATTACCGAAAGAATGCCAAGGAAGAGATAAAAAAGCTAAGGTTCCTGGCGAAGATGGTGAGGTAAAAGATGATGAAGATGAAGATGGAGGTAAATTTGACAAGCTGTGGCTTTTCACAAGCATGGGACTGGGTTTCATTGTCGGCTTCTGGGGAGTTTGTGGCACTCTGATCGTCAAGAAGTCTTGGAGATACGCTTATTTTCAGTTTCTTGACAGAACAAAGGATCGGGTTGTTGTGATTGTCTTGACAAACTTTGCTCGTCTGAAGAGAAAACTCTCAGAGATGAGAGGAACAGGTTAAACTCAAATGTAAACAAAAAATTTCATTAAGTATTTGTAATTGAACAAGTGCTCTTCTGAGCAAATGTTTCAAATCATATTCGAGCACAATTTTTAAACCTGTTGAGATATTGCAAACCTATGTGTGATAGTGTGATACAAATAAACCATTTAAATTTTTCTTTAACTTCTTACAATCTTTATGAAAAGTGAATAAAACTAGCAATTGATTAAACATAAAATGAATACCAACTAATTCAAAGACTCAAAATGCAAACAAAAATAAACATTTACATAATTGATTATTTTTATGGGATAAACTATGACTTGCGGTTCCCCACCTAAATGTCCTCCCGAGATATAAACTTTTTATTTAAATATTATATTAATTCAAAATTTAGACGGGAGATAAACTCAAACCTAAAACTTTATGGTGTAAATATAACCATATAAGGGTCAAACCAATGGCCAAACCCCATCTTTTCTCTCGCTATAGGATATTTGTATTTGTCTCGAAAGAATTATTTATTTATTAAAAATTTAAAAAAAAATAAAAAAAAATCGGGTCGTGCTAGTCTACTGCTAGATATTTATTCTCACCCGACCCGGTGAACTCCTGAGATATTTATGAGAGGATTTTATCCACTTCCATTCCCGCCACAGAGCAGCAGCTGAGCTTCAGCTTGACAGTCGCAAATGCCTCCGTGCCTCCTCTCAACCCGTCCTCCGTCAATGCTTGTCTCCTGCAGCGCCTCCCCTGGCGCGGCGGTGGGAGTGGCGGTGGATGTGCGCAGTCCTCCTCAACCTCCCTCTCCTTCTCTCTCTCTAGACTCCACAACTACCCTCCCTTCTCTAAGCTGCTCCCTCCAGTGCTCTCACTTCCAATCGTACGCACGCACCCTCAACTACATTAACTTGTTACTTCATCTTAAACAAAAACACTCTTTTATTTCTACTGTTTGATTTTTTTTCCAGGTGCTCCGGTTGCACGCACGAGTTCAATCTCCACCGTCCGGTTATCGTCGACGAGGCTACTGATTTCTTCAAGAATCACGGTGTCTCAGATTTCACTTTCGATACCTGTAGACTGGTATGCATTATATATCTTCCATTTCTCAATTAATTTGTTTTTGGACGAATTTTTATTAAAAAAATTAGGGTTCTGATGATTCGCTTTGTTGTTAACAGTATGGGTGGAGGTGTCGAGCCAAATTAGCAGTACGTGGCATGTCGATGAGCCCTCTGATTGGGCTTTACCAGGAGGGGACTCATAATGTAGCGGATATTCCTGACTGTAAAGGTTTGTAGGATCATAATAATCTTAGGATTGATTGAATCTGGGATTATTAAGTTATAACTTTGAATTGTGTTGATGTTTTATGTATTTTAATGTTAATTTACTAATTTTCAATTTTACCTTTGCAGCTCACCATCCTGGTATTAATGCTGCTGTTGAGCTATTGAGACAAGGTTCTTTCTTTTCTCTCTTTCGTTTCTTTTCTACCAACATGTTTTGTTTGGATTATTACAGTGATTCTAAATCTTCATTTCTGCTTATTTTCGGTAACATGGTTACTTTTGTTTTTTTCTTTTTTTCCACTTCCGTGTAAGAAACTAGGTGTAGGTTGATGGAAATGGTAACCCCATTGAGAGAGTGAAGTTAGAAACTCTGATTTTGTTGTTAGGTTTCAAGAAGCAAAAGTTTCACTTATCAAAGCTATAACCTTTTGCCTTTTTAGGAAAGGCAATTGAGATATTTAAGTTTAACATTATACTTCTTATTCATTTTCTTTTTTCAATTCTTTGCTTTCAAAAAGAAAAAGAATAAGGTCCTTCTAGACAGCAATAAGAAAGTGCATTTAACTTCTTTTCTAATTTTTTTTTCTTCTATTTTTAGTATCTTTATTTGTTGATGAAATTTAGGTATTAAAGAGTTGAATATTGAGCCGTATGATGAGGATCAAGGGACAGGTGATTTGCGATATGTTCAGGTGACTATTCAAATTACCATTAATAAAATACTCATGAAAAAGCATACTTAATCAAATATCATTGCAATCTGTGGTGATTTAATATTTGATTTAATGATACTCATAACTGAGTTATTTACAACTTGACTAAATGATGAGTGTCTACAGATGGCTGTGACAACACACAATACATCCCTCCGTGCCTCAGAAAGATATAGAAATGGTTAGTAGCTAAGCCCATTGCTTTTGTAAAATGTTCAATTTTGAACTGTTTAAACTTTAATTGCCATTTTAAAGATTGAAGCACTTTGATTATATTTGGTACCAGGAAAAGTGCAGATTACTTTAGTTTGGAATTCTAGAAATGAGAAATCATCCAATTCAGACAAACTAGATGCCTTGGCCAAAGTGAGCTTGTCATTTCTTTGTTCATATGTTTTTTTCTTTTTTCTTTTTTCCCCTTTTAATATTTTGAGTCTTTATTGTGATTGGCAGTTTTTATGGAGAAATGGCGGATCATGGAGCAAGAATCATCACATTCACTCTGTGTGGGCTAACTTTCAGACATCCACTACTAATGTGGGTTCGAAATTATTCTTTTAAATATAAATAGTTGAGCTACTGATGAATTTGTCTTGTCTGTTTGTTGATTTTGCATTTGTTAAACTTGTGCCTATTGTTACCGTAAAAGACTAATTACTAATGGTGATAGAACAAAGATGATAATGATGAAAGCAGCTTAATTGGTGATGAAAATTGCTTTATTGACTTTTGATGGTTGTTTGCATGGAGGAGCATCTTATGTGAGATGGTTGTCTTCATTGGAGCGTCTTAATGTGAGACGCTTTTAAATTTTAAATGGTTGTTCATTTAAAATTTAGTAAGGAGGATGTTACACATTTAGCTATGATTCCTAGTGTACTCTTTTGGAAATAATTGTTATTGTTGGAGTTACCAATTGAATATCATAATGGTGAAAAGTCCCAAACAATGAAAATGAACAGTTGGTTGTTTGGGCTGATCTTGGTTTTTTTTTTTTTTTTTGGTCTCTATAATTGCTTGATACAAGTCATGCAAGTTTTGTTGGTGTTAGATCTGTCTTGTAACTTGGATCACTTCATAATAGTTGCAGCATATGTGTGTAATATTCTTTAAAGTGACTTTGGATTGTACTATGTTCAAGTTCTTTAAATAGTTAAACCTTAGAGATGGATGATGCAGGTAATATTTGGGAATAGGTGGAGACATCTTTTAGGAGAAAGCGACTTCTGGGAACATGTTGGAGGAATTGATATATCCTTGACCCCTTCCAGTTTTGGCCAAGCAAATACACGGGTCTGCAAAACTTCTACTCCAGTTGACTTCTCTTTAAGTGACTATGCTTATGAATTAAACAGCGACTATAAATCAATGTTGAAGATAGGATAGTAGTGGCACCAAAACTTCCTAGAATATAATTAGTCCCCTAAGACAATTATAAGCTAGCATACAGTATCAGGACTACGTATGTGATTATCTGAAAGCCTTCGCAACATATAGGATTTAATCTTCTTAACTGGAATTTAACCTTCTAGCTCCTATCTGTTAGATCATAATCACCATTTTATGATAACAGGGCTCAGTAATCAGCAAGAATGCTAACTTTTTCTCTTCTAGCTTCAAAATTCCTTATTTAAAATTACTCAGTCCAATGCTTTCTTTTCAGGCTTTTGATGTCTTGCTCCGGAAATTACAAAAGTATGTTCCTCATGGAGCATCTGTCACTGATTTGTATGCAGGAGCTGGTGTGATTGGATTATCATTAGCTGCTTCTAGAAATTGCAGGCAAGAACCTCTTGTTTAATGCTCTGGTGTTCAAAGTTCTATTCTTATGTCCAAATAGACATACTAATTCTAATTATTTTCCAGGTCTGTTAAATGCATTGAGATTAATAAAGAGTCGAAGCTATCTTTTGAGAAGACAGTTAGCCGCTTACCAAAGTCTGTGGTTAGCAGCATCAGTTGGCATAATGCAGACACTTCAATAGTTAGTGTTTAATTTTTCAAATTTAATTTAAAACCATATGCATCTTAACATTCTCCTTCATATTTGAAATGTCTCCATGTTCATAATTTGATTATAAATATAGTAATTTTTTATTTCTGAATTTAGCTTATACAAAAATTTTGGACACTCTCAGTGAAACACAAGAAAAACATGAATCTTTTGATTTCCCTAGGTTCTCTTATTTGTTTTATGGTTGTGGAATGGTACAGAACTGTTTATGCATCAATTATTTGTGTAGGAACCTCTTTCTTGGCTTGTGGGATCAGATGTGCTTGTTGTCGATCCTCCTAGAAAGGGACTGGACAAATCTCTTGTTGATGCATTACAGACTATATCATCAGTTGAGCGTAAAGCTAAATTCTCATCAGAAAGGTAGGACTATTTATGGTTTTCAAGTTGTCACATCTAAGATCTGATTGATGGTTCTAACAGTTCTGTTCAGTTTCACTTTGGGAGTTGGGTAATTTATGCCTTGCAAATTAATAATATGTTTTATGTCAACTTCAGTTCATCCGTAATAGAAAAAGAGGAAAAGAGACCATGGATTTTACGTGCAATGGAGGCCTCAGTTCAAATTGGAAGCAAAACAGATTCTGAGGACAGTCGATCATTTCCTCGAACACTCATTTATATAAGCTGTGGGTGGGAAAGCTTTAAAGAGGTACTTCTGCTGTCAAAGCAGTTGCTACAGTATTTCCATGGAATTAGGTCACATTCTATTGGTTAATCTAAATATTTGAGGTACTTCAACAGGATTGCAAGTCATTGTTGTCTAGCAAGGCATGGCGTTTGGAAAAGGCCCATGGTTTTAATTTCTTTCCTGGCACTCAGAGGTATTACACTTTCATTATGACTGCCTATCTGATTACATCATAAAAAGAAACATGCTATTCCTTTTTTTCTCCCTCTTGGGTTCATTATTTCATTACAAGTGATTTGGCACAATGGTTGCAGCATTGAAGTTTTGGCTGTGTTCAAGAGGGGTCAAGCAGTTGGTCTAAAGAAGAAGAAATCTGGAAAGAAAAAGAAGAAGAAAAGCTTATTATGAACATATGCATCGTGGAATTAGCAAAAAGCTTCAAGGATGTTTAATTCATCATGGAGTATCTACAGAAAACACAAATTATGCGGGAACATATTGTAGTATGTAAGAAGAGGAACAGTGGCCTGTTTATAAATTGGGAAAAGGTATCATAAACCATCCCTTTTTGTTCTGTTCTTGTAAACTAAGAATGTATTCACTTGAAACGTGTATGAAAAAATAGCTACAATCGATTGAAGTTTTACATCTTGTATGTTACCCATCTCCTATAGAAATTGATGAAAGGATGCAAATGAGGAAAAAATTTAAAACGAAAAATATGAAGAAATGTTTTGCTCCAAAAAAAGATGCTATTGTGGTTTAATATTTGACAGGGTTCGTCAGTTCTTTCCTCCACCGTTAGATCTGTCCAGATGAGGAAAAGCAGACAAAATATTGTAAGCCCTCAAATCTTGCCTGGTCAAGATCCCAATCACTGGAGACGCCTACGAATAGAGCAAACATTTTGATTAAAAAACATTTTGATTATCTCACTTGTCAAGCACCATTTATAGTTTTGAACTTTTGATGTGCAAGATAGAAGGTTGATAAACTCACCCCTGCTGCTTCGTATTTAGGTACAATGAGCAAATGGCGGAGTCCGACTTCCCTGAAAAGGACCATAGCCTTTGCCACTGATATGCTCTCCATCACTGTGTAAGGGGTTGAATTGGTGAGAGGATGCAAATCAATATACATCTCCATTTCATCACTAGTCACAGCCACCTCCTCGATCCTTCCCTCCCTTTCAGCTAGCTCAACCCAGGTAAATTTTTCTCTCACTTCCCACTCCTCTGTTCTCCTTTTCTCTGGCAGGAAAAACTTCTTCTTAAGTGCTTGAAGAAGGTGTGCTCTTAGGATCAATCCATGTATTTCTGTGGCCCCAAGGGCTAGTCCAGTTGGCGGCACCACACCATCATCGACAACAGGGAAACCATTGTGTGTAGTGTTTCTCAGTACATCGACAATGTGGGACACCTTTTCCACTCCATTCAGGGTAACTACTGGTGGCTTGGCATCAGCAAGCTCGCCAACAGTGAGATTTCTCATCCATGGCTCAGGATGAGCATCTAAGAAAGGTAGGCCTTTTAGTTCCAGTATGATCTCGTAGATGCTTGGATTAAAGCAGTCTCCTACTGTTTTGGCAATTAGAAGGACAATCATCGTAATGGGTAATAATAGAAGATTGTTGGTTAGTTCGAGGAATATTACACAAAGTGAAACAGTCATTCTCATTGAGCCAGCCATGAGGGAGGCAGCCCCAAGAACAGCATAAAGTCCCGATTCAATGGTGGAGTAGGATCCCATGGAAATACCAAGAAGACGGCCGTATGCTGCGCCTATGAGGATGATAGGGAGGAAGAGTCCAGAAGGCACAGCAATGCCAAAGGTAATGAGTCCTAAGATGCAATACAGTGCAAAGAAAATTAGGAGTGAAAGTGGCTGAAATTCATTTGAAGTATTAGAGAAGAGTTTTCGGACAGCATCATCATTGGTGGTAAGGAGGAGAGTAGCCAGATCATTGTAGTAACCATTTGGGCAGTTGAATTGCTTGAAGTAGCCTGATCGTTCATTTGTGGAGCAGGTCTCTGTAGTAATGTCAGGATCGCAAAGTTGGCATTTGGCGAGGAAAGGGAGACAGTATAAGCAAACCGAAGTGAATATTGAGACGGTGAGACTGAGAAGTAGCTTGTGTATTTTTCCCTTCCTGCATGAAACATAACAGTAACTAGTTTAGCAATTAGGATTGCATATAAATTCTGGGTCAATTAGATTTTCGACCTTCTCGACAGTGGACCCATATTCAATCCGATCCGAGGTCTTCGTAAACTTAAAATTGTAATTGACAAAGATATGTTGCAGAAAGTTCAGTTGCTTACTGGTTAATGAGATTGTAGAGTCTGAGGACCTTGTGGAGAATGTGGTTGTAGAGGCTTCCCAGAAGTCCACCGATAATGCCAATTATAGTTACAGGGATGACATCCATCACTTGATACGAAACAATAACATTGCTCACATCAAACATGATAAGGCCTCCTTTCCCAAAAAGCCCACATTTCCCAGAATTGCATATTTCAATGAAAGCTCTGAGCACCACCACCACAACTGCTGTGCTGAAGAAAGTCCTCCAGAGAAGAGCACTTCTCCACCATGTCGCCACCTCTTCAAGAGAAAACA
Source organism: Acer campestre (assembly GCA_954870605.1). NCBI lineage: Eukaryota > Viridiplantae > Streptophyta > Magnoliopsida > Sapindales > Sapindaceae > Acer > Acer campestre. The sequence goes on along the minus strand of OX940803.1, from coordinate 8,993,358 downwards.
ATACACCACCTACTGGAGCCCTGAAAGCTGCACATACTCCGGAGGAAGCACCGCAAGTGATGAGATCCCGGCGATCGCGATCATTGTTGAAGTAGCGAAGCCAGCGCCATTTTATACGGTAATTATCAGGGCCACCTTGGCCTAGTAATGAAGCAATGCAGCTTCCTGTATGTACCAGAGGCCCTTCCTTTCCTAAATCTAGTCCTGCAGAGACTGCTCCAATGCTTCCAATTATCTAAATTTTATAATAAACAAAATTATCGGTACTAGGTTGGCCATTTCGGTAATGAACAAAAATGAAAGAAAGTTAACAAATTTCAGGCCACTTGGCCAATAAGCATAGACAGATGCACAAATAAGTACAAACCGTTGCTATCTTTGAAAAGGGCTTATTGAACTTTTGTATCAACTAGATTCAAGAAATGGCCTTTTCAAAGCCTGTAAATAGACTTTTTCATATATATTCATTCATCAAAGTCATTGCTGCTAATAGATTTATATATCTTTCTATAAATATTAAGTAACTATGATGGGTAGGTTGTGTGTAGGGATGGGTGTTTATCCCCTGATATCCAAATCCCCATTTCCTAGGAATTTTTTGGGGGAAATGGGTGGGGATTGGGATGATTTTCATCCCCAAATTGAAATGGGAGGTCCTCCCATCCCCATTTCCCCCAAACCTTGTATATATTCTTAATATTTTTTTATTCCTTCTATTCTTAATATTTTTGTATTTGAATTTGTAATTGATTGTTTTTTATATTATGTAATTTTTAGTAAAACAGGGGAAACGGGGGACGGGGAAAATGGGGAAACAGGGAAAAAGGGGAAAAAACGGGGAAAATGGGGATGAGGATTGGGATACCTTCCCCCAAAACTCCCACATCCCCATTTTCCTGAAATGGGGGAATGGGGGAATGGGGAAGGGTTTTAGAAATGGGGACCTATATCCATTTCCATTTCCCCAACGCATTGTGTGAGAACTTGAGATGGAAGAAATTCTGGTGTAAACTTGATCACATGGACCCATTTCCTGATCTGACTAGCTAGCAATAAATACCATTGAAACTGATATAAGGTCTGAAAAACTTATAAAATAATAATAAGATTAAGATTAAGATTAAGATCAAGATTAATACAAATAATCTACCTTGACAATGAGTGTTGTGGCTCCAAACATGTTAGGAGTGTCAACTCCATTAAGATAAGCTTTGATTTCAGGAATACCAGGACCAGCTGCAGTTGGTGCAAAACATACACAGAGAACAGAAGCAATCAAGGTCAGACCAAAATTGACTCCCGTTAGGTAGATGAGCCCTGTTAAGTACCTGTCATCAACGACCCCGTGTCGTTTTAGTTCTTAATCTCTTCAAAATTACCATAGCTTTGATTTGAATGATCAAAAGAAAAATCTTGGATATGTTGATTGAAGATAGAAAGAATGTCATCATATATTATATTTACCTTTGTTTCTTGATGAAGCCTACAACAGCAAGAAGCTTGTATCCTGCAATGTTCTCAACTGCTAGATTGATGAGAGTGGCAATCAATCCAGTCAAAAGTCCAACAAGGAAGGCTAATGTCCATTTGGAGAATATGTACTGCAAAACTTGTACTTTGGATCTGCTTCTCCAATCCTGCTTGAACAGATCATTTTCATTGATCCTGCAAAGAAAACAAGAAATATATATATATAAGGAGGATGAGGAGGAGGAGGAGGAGGGTGTTATGTCAAGTGTGTTGTATTTACTCATAGTCCAAGCTTTCTATGTGGGAAACTTTGGCTCCAACCAAGGCAAGAGGATTGGAAGATAGAGTTTTGTTTCTCTTGAGGAGGAGTGGTTGGTGTAGTACTGAGGAGTTGCTCTCTGGGTCTACTTCTTCTTCATTAACTTGTGTTTCATCCATGTCAGAAGCTGCTGCTGGTGTAGCTGTTGCTGCTTTTGCCCTTTCACTTGAATCTTCCTCCATTGAAATTTGAAGCCTCTGCTCTGCAGTCTTGGAACTTGAGTGATGAATGATGATGATACTCCTCCTGGCTCTGGATTGGTTTGGTTTGTCTGGAATAAAGAGACTGAACCAACTCTTATTTGTTTCTTGCAATTTAAATTTGGAGAAAGAAAATGTGTTACTAATAAATAGCACTCTCCATTTTGACTTACTATTGGAGCATCTACAAATATATATATATATATATATATATTTATATACAATTTGTATGTATGTTTAGGGTATCTTGTGGATGGTAAATTTATTTTTTAAAATTAATGTCAATTTGTACCAGCAAAACTTGCATGGAGTGATTATTATGTTTGGTCTGTTGTCAATAAATGATCAATTTGATTTTCACTGAAATTAAACATTATGTTACACCACTTTTAACATGCAATTGCTTTTACTTCTTCTAAAGAAACTGCAGCAATATAAGGTTATGCATTAAAAAATAATAATAATAAATAAAATAAAATAAAAACTACCAATATTAGATGGTTTGAATTTAATCTTTATTTTTTCTGAATTTCTGAATTTCATTTCAAGAAAATGTATAAAATTTTGGTCCAAATGGCACCACCCCAGATCAGTGAGACAGTGACAAAGATCTGATCTATATTATATCATTTATATGGATGATTGATTGCTAAAATTAGGGTCCACTAACTAATCCATTTTCTAATAATTAAGAAAATCTTAAGCACACCAGGTGTATTATTGGATGGTACATCCGACCACTAAAGATAAAATATGTGGCAACCACATGTGATTTTTTAATCACATATTTTATATTCATTGGCTAATGGACCACTCTACATTGCAATGGGTGTACCGAATATTTTATCCTAATAACCATATAATAATGTACCCTACTTAATAAATTCTTCAAGATATTTTCAAATAACATGGAGCCAAATATTATTATATAATTTTCCCCATTGGATTCTTGATTTCTTGCTGTTTCCGGGCAGCAATTATTATTATGTTTTTTATTTTTTTTATTTATATATAAAAAAATAAAAAATAAAAATAAAAAAATCACAGAAGTCCCTGATTGGGCTTCATATGTCTACACCATTGACAGATAAGCACCAGACTCTTACGGCTAGCCACTTGTGCAATCACACACGCGTACACATCTGGCTGACTGTCTGTCACTGATCCAACGGTTGAAAACAAATATGGCTCATCGGGGAATCGAAGCGTCAACTTATCCGCTTTATTTTATTTTAAGACGTGTAAAATCAAGACATCAACATGGGCTTTTGGGCCCACTAATCCGGTTTCTTCGTATTAAATCAAACTGGACCAACAGGATTTTACCGACGTGTCGCGAAGATATTGGTACACGTGTCAGATACCGGTGTGTCTGATCTGAAATTCCTCTTGAATTTGATCCCATATGAGCTGTCTCTCACAAGTATTGCATATTTGCATGTTCTTGGATCAGATCAGACATCAAGAGGACAATAAACTGTCATCTTCTATTCTTCTTTAATTCTTAACATTCCAATGTCGCTCATCCTCAACCGTCCGATTGATCTCATAACTATCGTTTCAATTTCCTTTTTTTTTTTTTTTTTTTTTTTTAATCAATGAAGCCAAAGACCACAAGATCACATCTACTCTTTACATAGGTGGTAGTGCACTTCTCTTCCATGTTAGTGGCGAGAGATTCAAATCTCACCATGTGCATTTTATTGGTATGTATGAGAAGTTTTCTTTCCGATTTGTGGGAGTAGTTATCTCCCTTTATGAGAATAGATATCCGAATTACGTATGTATTGTTTGATCTCGACAGGTCTCGACAACCATATTGTATTAATTCTTATAATACTTATAAAAAATAAAAAATAAAAAATAAAAAAATAAAAAAAAACATATGAGATCTTCATATCCTTTTAACTTTAGCTACGATTGAATTCCTAATATATATATTCTTTATTGAATATTTGAATCCCACATGTTTTTCGTGGAGGATAATAATTGGCATTATTATCAAATAAATTTTTTTATTTTTTTGATTTTATATCGGTGTCAAATTGAAATCTCGAATGAAAAAATGTATTGAATCTAGTATACTTTTTACAAGTACACATACATAATTGGTAAAAATTTGAATCGAATAGATAATACTTGGTCTTGTCGGATCTTCTTAGCATATTCCATGTCAAATTAAATAGTAATAATAATAATAATAAGCATAAGCTGCAAAGACAAGGACATGATCTATAATTCTGTATAGTAGACCTAGGTGTTTCATGAATTTATAATAAAATAAAAACTTAAAAATCACATGGATAATGAGATTCATGAGTGATGAGTACGAGGCAGCAAGACGTTTTCCGATTTTCGAGACGCCACCACCTGACCACCTATCACCATAAAACGTGGATGTTTTTTTTTTATATATCACATTCAACATTTTCATACTTTACACTTTACAGCCTAAATAAACTTTCTTTTTTTATTATCATACTTTATTTTTTTTAAGTATCTCAATAATTGGTGATACAATTTCAAAGATTGTATCAAATTATTTTATTTCTTATGGTCAATATTTCAATTATTTCTACAAATTTTATTGGATCCACGTGACATAATCTATTCATTTGATGGATTTTGGTTGTGCAAATCGGTCATAACTAAACCGACCATTTACACCTACAGACTACAGTTGTTGCCTGTTGATTTATTTTATTTACTTTTTTTATTTATTTAAATTAATTTTTGAATAGATTGGACTGGTTTCTAACTGCTTAAAATTGAATTTTCTCATCATTGATATACAAAAAACAAATTTTGAGAGAATATGAGGTTAGCTTCTCACACCTACGGGCTACACCACGAGATCATAAGTTCAAGTCTCTTCTTACTCCCAAAATCTGAATTATTATAATATTTCAACAAAAGGAAAATGAAATATTATTTAGGGCATATAAAATAAAAATTAAAACAAAAACTCTAGATGTAAAGAGTTGAATGACTTGAATCCATATTTATAATTGGTATTGTAAATTCTCATTTGTATTAGGCCATCTTCAACCCAAAAAACTCAATTTAGTGTAACTTTTACACTAAAATGGTGCAATTTTCACACTGTTTATTTTTTTCATCTTCAACCCATTGTACCAAATATTACACTAAAAAGAATATTCATTTTATTTTTTTATTATTTCTCAACAATAATTTTAAGAAATTAAAATTTAATTCATTTTTTAAGATAGATAAATTGAATGAGTTTTATTTTTTATTTTTTATTTTTTTATCAAACTTGGGTGAAGGCTTTTGTTTGAGATGTTGGGTTAAATCAAACTTTTAATTTTAGTGTTTTTAAATTAGTGGCTTAAAAGAAATCAGTATAATTTTTGTATTATATACTTAAATTTAGTTAATTATAAATGTTAATATAAATAATAATTAAATTAAAACAAATACAAATTAAACAAAATCATTAAATAATATAAAAGGATACAACTGGAATAAATTTGATTGAATAAGAGTAAAACTGTGATTAAACAAAACCTTTAAATAATAGTTAGGGATACAATTGGAATAGATTTTATTGAATAAGGGTAAATGTGAGATTTAACTAAACTATAGGGATTTAAAAAAAAAACACATTTCTACGTCAAATGAACAGTGTTACGCTAGATCTGGCGCAACACTGTTCATCAACCCATTTTGACGTAGAAAAATAGAGTTTGGTTCAAGAGAGGTTTTTTGTTTCAAATTGGTATTTTGCTTCATTTTAGAGTTGGGTTGGAAACGGTTTAAAAGCAACTCCAAACCACGTCAAAACCAATGCCAAACTTTAAATTTTGTAATTCCCTTTTTTTTTGTTTTTTGTGAACAATTGAGCGCTAGGTTAACCTAGTGCTCGTCTATGCACACACTAATTGTTATTATTTTTTAATTCTTTAATTGTAAAATCAATGTTTTAATTTTTTTCAAATCTCTTATTTAACTCTCTTATACTTAATTCCAATAATATGTATTCTAAGAAAATATACTGTTAGAAAGATCTCGTTGAAATCTTTAAAGTAACACCAATATTGATATACACATTTAATGTATTTAATTTACTTATTAATTATATATTAAATAATGTTAAAACTTTTATAATAATTTAAATATTTACTGGGAGAATATTCTTTAAATATGTTTTTTTGGTGTAAAATTTCGTGTTGAACATTTGAGTGAATTTTTTTTTTTTTTTTGTATAAGCCTATTCCCAAAAGATTCTCGTTTAACTCCAAATTGAAGTAGAGTTTGATGTCCAATATTGGAGTTGCTTTAAAGAGTTGAATCTATATTTATCAATAAATTTGTGAATTCAAGTATAATGTTTTTTCCTCGACTCCCAAATTTATGGTAAAAAAAAAATAAAAATAAACTTTAAACAAATTATCATGCATTGATAAATAGAATTTTGATTCTTTTTTGTATTCATTAAGTTTAAGAATTGAGTTATTTACAGAAAGAGTAACTCATAGTGCACACAAATACACAATACCATGAGTCTAACAAGTTTCAATTCAATTCAGCTGAAATAGAATCAAATGAAAAGTTATACATAACAAATAATATATTAAAATGAATTAAAATTTAGTAACATTTATTGATTTGGATTAACAAACTTGCAATTGAACATTTTTTTTTTTTGGAACCCATCAAGATCAACTACTAGTCAGTAACAAATACAGTATTTATTGATAAAGGTCTACTCGTACTTTATGATTTAATAGACACGAGTGAAACTTGAACCTCTATCACAGAGTTAAAAGGAAAAACGATAAACACCGGTGTCCAAACTTGATATCATTATTTGATTGAATAAAATTTCATTTTCCTTAAAATAAAAATAAAATAAAATAATTTTAAAAATAATAAAAACTATGTTGTCCAAAAAGAGGGGGAAATGATGTTAAGTTAAATTATAAAGAAAGTATAGATGATTGGTTCAATTCAAGAGGATGTGCATATTACTAATATTTTTAGTGGTCATGATCATTATTATAGAAAAAATATATATATTTCAGAATGATATTGTTCCTTGAAAAGATGAAAATGGTTAATAAAATAGAATAATATTTTTTTTTTTCAAAGGATAGAATAATAGATGTTGAAGTAATTAAAATGGATTATTATTTAAAAATAAATAAATAAATTGCATTTCTATTTCTTTACTTCCTTCATCCAATTATATAATTATTATAATTTAAATTAAAGAAACGGGCCCTGAACTTATCGAGCAATTCTATATTGACAAAAATGCCATCTATAATCTATATACATTTTCAGATTTTGTTTAAAATAAAATATATAAATAAAGAGACGATATGAGATTGATCCAATAGTAGACCCCTTAAATTTGCCCCACGAGGTTACGGGCTCGAGTCCCCTCTCCTTAAAAAAAAAACCCAAATTTATGTAATAGTGTAATACTTCGAGTAATGTTATTTTGTCCAAATCTTGTGTCAAAATGATGTGACATCACTATAATTAATTTATTTAAATCACGTAAACCTAATATAATTTAAATTAAACGAATGAATTATAGTGGTTCTATATCATTTGGACATTAAATTTAGACAATGTAGCATTATTGTATATATAAACATGATGATGATGCCATTAAAGTAGTATTATCTTGGTCATAAATCATATCAAGATGAAAATCTTGTGGGACAAGCTAGAAAGGAAGTCTTTTTTGAATATTGTTGACATTCAGTTATCTTACTTACTACTTAGTTCGGATTTTTTATTTATTTATTTATTTATTTATTTTTGATCCTAAACATAAAAATCATTGATTTATGTTAATTTGTCTAAATTCAGTGTCCAAATATAGTGTCAAAATGACGTGGCATCATTATAACTCATTCATTTAAATAATACAAATCTAATATAATTTAAATGAATGAATTATATTGATACCACATCATTTGGACACCCGATTTGGATAAATTAGCATTATTAAAAATAATTATATTATCAAGATTATTTTTTTATTTTATTTTATTTATTTATTTATTTTTTCCCTTCAAACTCAATAATTTGACGTGTTTACTGATAGGTGAAAACAACTTGAAAATGAAGGTACTTGCACCTCACAAACATAAGCCACACGGGGACAAGATCCAAACCCTTTGAATTATGATATTCAATTGTCCTTAAATTCCAATAAGTAAAATTTCTATAATTTACTAAAGGAAATCAAACCCTTTTCCCTTCAACTACTGAAATAAATAAATAAAATCCTGTGAAAATAACGAAAGAATTAAAGAGATGGTAACATATCCAATTAATAAAGGAAAACATTTAAAAGGTCTGTAAATTCTCAGATTTTTTTTTTTTTTTTTGTTCTGTAATTACCTTTAAGATCGATTACAGCTGTTTAATTACATCGAATATCGTCATAAAAACACCAAATCAGTGATTTTTGTGTCAAAACTCAAAAGGAAGATGGTTTTGAGAGTAATCAAGTCTCCACTTTCTATCGTCTTTTTGGTGTTCATGTTCATTCTATTATTGTTTTTACACAACTTTAATAATACAACGACAGAAATTGTCAAGGTTCAACATGTAAGATCCTTTTTAAGTTGTCATTATTTGTTAATGATGATTTTTCTTGATATTTTTTTATAAAGATGGTTGTAATTGCATGTTTCGATTTAGAAGATGTTCTCTCAATTCAAATATGTCTATAATATCAAACTTTATTTTCACACATTCACTGGAGACCAATCTGTTCTATAGTTTTTCATATATGTGAAATGATTAGCTTTATTTGTTCTTATTTGTTTTTTCTTTTCTTTTCTTTTCATTAAATTATCTTATTTTCCCACTATTCTCGATAACGTCGTTTAAATTAAGCATTATAGTCAAATACTCAAAATATAAAATATGTACTATTGAATTAGGTGACCTTGCCCCCAGAGCATAGCTCAATTGGTAGATATACGAGTTTAGAACTTGGGCAACTCGAATCCTACAAATAGTTAGAAGCTTAAAAAAAAAAACAAAAAAAAAACAAAAAAACCAGTCTAGATAGGTAGGCAGATATATACAGTAAAAATAAAAATAAAAATAAATAATAAATAAATGACGTGGTTTTTGGGTTTGTTAACAGGAGATAGGAAGCAAAAAATTGGTGCAATTATTGAGAAAAACAGCAATGCCAGACAGAAGAACAGTGATAGTGAGCATGGTTGGACAAGCATTGGCTAGTAGTCCTGGTTCTGTTCTTGATCTTTTCATAGAGAGCTTTCATGTTGGCCATGGCACCAAACACTTGTTGAATCACCTTCTCATTGTTGCTTTGGATTCCAAAGCTTTTCACTACTGCAAATCCATGCATCCCCATTGTTTCTACTTCACTTCCAAGAAGCCTTCGCTTCTTCCTCATCTCAAGTACAAATTCTTGCAAGAATTGATTGAATTGGGTTACAATTTCATCTTCACGGTTTGATTGAATCCAACTATGTACATTTAATGATGTTTAGAGAGAATATAATCAACTTTTATTGATAGGCGTCGTCTTCTTCTTCTTTTGATTCCAGGATGCCGACGTGATGTGGTTTAGAAATCCAGTTTCACAAATCCACCCTTCGAAAGAATTGACGATTGCTTGTGATTTCAACTCCGGTGATCTGCCAAGCGTAAGCAACAAGGTAGACCAAGGGTTCTTTTCCATGCCATCAAGTGAACTTACAGTGGAGTACTTCAAGTACTGGAACATGGCAAGGTTTTTGTATCCGAATAAACAAAACCAGTCTCTCTGTGAAGCTACTGTAATTGAGGATTTCAAAATACTTGGGTTAGGAGTCGAATATCTGGACGCTGCTCACTTTGGTGGGTTTTGTCAGCAAAGTAAAAACATGGAGGAGATATATACAGTGCGTGCAAACTGCTGTGAGGATATTGAAAACAAGGTCCATGGCCTTAGAATGCTTCTTGATGACTGGAGAAACTTCACAGGACTCTCCGCGGAGCTCGCCGGTTTAAAGGAGTCATCCTTTACATGGAGTGCTCCAGAAAAATGCAAGGGGGCTCAAGGGAAGTTTGTAATGTAAACACAGATATAGGCAGTGTTCAATAAATATGCAGACCAAGAGAATTGATACCATCTTTTTTGTTCATTCTGATGGGAAACAAAATCAGAATTTCGTTGTAAGAATTTTTCATCATATAAAAGAGTAGGTCATCTTTTTAAACAGCTATCTTCTCTATATTTCCATGATACTTAAAACTGAGAAATCGGGATACCTCAAAGAAATTCGATAACCATTACTTCATACAGAAAAAAAAAAAACGAAAGAAAAATTACAAGGCACAAAGTCAGTTAAACAAAGGAATCCACTTGATGCAACTTACAAGAACCAGAAGCCTCTCAAAACCAAATTCACAGGTGAATACTCCTACGAATAAAGGCATAGTGAAATGCAATCAGTAAGGAAGGTCTCCTACGGGAAGCTCCCAGTTATCTTCGTCATCCTCATCCTTCTTGCTTGTAGTCTCTTCTTTGTTGTACGGTGTGAAATTTCTTGATTGTGGACGCCTGGTCGTACAGCGAGACAAAGTGATTAGGAACTAATAATTTTACCAGATAAACAAAATTAAAGATTTCTCATGCCTATTCTACATTAGATGTCTCCTTAACAAAGTATCCTAATTGAGTATTAATACAATCTGACTAATTAAGAATTATTACGGATCAAGAGATTAATACAATCACAAATATTGAATCTAGAATTACGAATTGTAGCAACCATCTGACTAATTTAGTTCATAAATAATAGTCTCGAATACCAAGATTTTCTAATTCAAGTAATTGTAACTATATAGAAATCACAGGACACAAACAAAGGCATTTTTGAATCATAAAAACCAAAACTTTTCTGCTTATCTTTCACTGAATAAATTTTCCTACAAAGCCAAACAGGAAAAATGGAAATTTGCCCACTTGATTGTGCTTAATGTATAACTAAAATATTAACACCAACAATTTTCTCACATTCTAAAACATCCAATTCCTTCAATTTCCTCTTGTCTACCTCAAATATTCACATCAACCAAACAAATACAAAATTGTGTCAAACTAAACAAATTTTTTAACAAAAAAAGAAAGTTTAACATCCAAACCTTCTACGATTACGCTTAGCAGCCTCACGCGTCTTGCGCTTCTTCTCATCTTGTTTGTTTTCAAAGTACCTCCTCCTTTTACACTCTTGAATGACTCCAGCTCTCATGACTTCTCTTCTAAACCTACCCAACAGTCTCTCTTCAGGTTCGTTCTCATCGACAATCACCTGAACATTGTACGCCGAATTGAAGTAAAGGGTATTCGCATATGCGAGAGAAGGGCATATAACGGAGGCCAATTCAGTCGAAAGCGAGCTGTGAGTCTCTTCAGACGCCTTTGAAACCAGAACGTTATTGGGTTTCTGTTGGTTGTGAACAGTTTGAGTAGAGAAAGAGAGATGTTGCGGTGGTGGTGGAGGAGTTTTGGGTAGTGGGGCTGAGGGAAAAAGGAAGGAGAAGAAGTTTGAGAGTGAGGTCGCCATTGATGATTGATTATGTGATTCGGTTGTGGATTTGTGGATTTTGTTGTTGCTGTTTTTTGGTCCTATCTTTGTTTGTTTGGGTTAACTGTAACTGGGTGTGGGTATGGATTAATGGTTTGACCCGGATTTATTGGGTATGGATTCTTATGTTGGGTTTTGGGCTGACCATGTAAAATATATAAATTCAATGAAAAAAAAATGGAAAAAATAAAAAATAAAAAAATAAAAAACTACTATTGGCACCCCTCTTATTTTATATGTGCCCCATATCGATTTTTATTTTTATTACTATTTACAAATTTATATTTTCGTGAGATTATTAAAAAGGAACCATGACTGTGAAAACCTCTCGGGTATTATCAAAATAAAGTAGAAATACGCCATTATGCTATGTCCAATTCTACTGATATTGTGATATGAATATCCAGTCAAATGTAATATTCATATTACGTGGTATGATTCAATGGTTTGATGTATGTCTTCAAATAATAAAGAAAAGTCTCTCAATTCAACAATAATTAAAACAACATGAAAATCAAAGTCCCGTAAAAGAGATGTAAATGTATCATTGAGGTGTGTAAATTGGAACTTTGAGGGATAGAAATATCGAAGCCTAAAGGAACTAGTCATGTAGATTAGTAGATAAGAATATTTCGTTACTAAAAAATAATATGTAACATCTTTAATTAATCATATATTATCTTATATCTTTTTTTTTTTTTTTTTTAGTGAAATTCTACCGTATTATTTAATTTTAGACAATGACTCGTTGCTTAATGAATTAACAGCAATGATTACAAACGGCGAAAGAAACTCGAGAAATTCCCTTAAAAAAACAAGACATAGTTATCATAAACAATCCCGGAACTAGATTAGAACTGTTGACGGTTGAAGTGGAAATGTAGAGTGATGTGGACAGCATATATGCCACTACAAAAACCTGGATTGGATTTGCGCTGCATGCACCGCCACTACTCTCTCATTGGTTTGTCACCTCCCTTCTACCAGATTTCTTGTTCTAATCTTATACTTCCAAAGCACTAATATACTATTAGTTAGATAATGTTGTTTTTGTAAGAATTGGATTATCTCCGGTCAAAAAAAAAAAAAAAACTAATCTATTGGGTGGGATTTTGGTATATAATCGGTAATGTATAATATGAAGTAAGTTAATTATGTTCCGAGAACATTAGAATGATCACTTGATTGCACATCAGAAACGATATATTAAGAAAATCAAACCATACCCATTATAAGGGATATATATTTTAAGTACGAGATAGGCCCATATTGCATATTTTATTTTGAAAGCATGGCCATCCGTGGCTTTTGTCTTTCTCATTTGCCATATTTTTGAAGCATTTAACAGCACATGATCATCCCAAAAGGTGGCCAAGTTTAGGTTAACCGAGTCCTTTCTAAGGTTTGTTTAAATTAAAAACTTCCATCTCTTTAATCGAACAATTAGTGGGTTAATTCTATATTAAAATTAAAATTAATTAGCATGCTCATCTCTTTCCAAATCTATGGGCTAAAAAATTTAATTAGGCTTTTGCCTTTCTCGATAGGTTAGAGCCTTAAAGTAAGGAGAAAATCTCACGGTTGTAATACTGAAAGGTAGATTAGAGCCTTAAAGTAAGGAGAAAATCTCATGGGTATAATGTTGAATGGTGTACTATAATGCACCCAGCCACTAACAACGATTTTAGATGGGCACATGTGCATTTTTTTTTTTGTAATATATTATATTTTTATTGACGGGATGAACTACTTTGCTGTGCATTCGGTGTATAGATCATTTTCCTAAGAGAAAAACACCGGTCTTACACAAAACGCTAAACCTATGCAATTATGACAGTGGGACCTTTAATTTATAATTTTTTAATAAATATTAAACAAAGATTAATGGACAAATCCACCACCACACTAATCAGTGGACACCCAATAAAGAAAATATATATATTATATATATATGCATAGGGAAAAACAAAAAATAAATTAATTAAAAACAAACTGAACACTTGTAAAGAAAGCCTTATCCAATGGATTTCCATTTTCTAGGTTTAGAGCGTGGCATCTTCTCTACAATTGGTCATCATTAAACTAATACATCTTTAATTTTTAATTAATTTAACTCTTATCAAATTCTTGATTTACACAATCTCAATGGAACACGTGTAATGGTGGTCTTAATTATGAATAGTTTTTTATTATTATTAATTTAATTGTTTTTTTTATATTCCAATGTTATTCTTGGGTTGTCAATTGGTCACTATTATAATTTTCCTGCTCTTTGATCTAGAGTCTAGACCAACTCCCCACTTGTTTTGCAACCATTTGTTCTTCCACAAGAATCTCTAACATCAAGAAAAATATGAAGCTGAGAGAATAAAGAAAGTATTGATTATGGACAACACATGATCCAGCTATGATTTTATTTATTTATTTTTATTTATAAAAAAAAATTAAGGGAACGCTATCTACATTTCTCATTTACCTTTCTCACACATTGCTTGATACGTATACACTTTTTCATTTAATAAAAATCTCTCACTTTTTGTTGAAGAGCTTGTTTACGTCTTTAATCAGGGGTAAAGACGTAAACAAGCTCTTCAACAAAAAGTGAGAGATTTTTATTAAATGAAAAAATGTATACATGTCAAACAATTAGTGGGGAAAGTAAATGAGAAAGGTAGATATCATTCCCTAAAAAAATATTACACAATTATATAAATCGGGTTTTTTTTTAGGAAGATGATTCAAACCCGTAATCTCGTAGTACAGATGTGAGGGGTTTACTACCGGACTAATCTCATCTCGTCAATCCAGTTGTGGAACTTTACAGACTTATTTTCTTCATCAATCACATTATAGACCTATATGGCTATATAGCATATACTGTATAGCTTCTAGCTGCTCCATTTTTTTCTTTCTATAATTGAGCTTTGTTTTTTCAAGTGATCATATCAAGATCATTCTAGGGTTTGGCAGGAAAAGAGGAGAAATCTGGTATGCACCCGAGGTAACATATCCGGTCAATGAGTGTATGGCATGTGGTAAGAAAAACCAGTCAAATGAGTTTCCTTGTCACATGGCATACACCTATTGATTATAAAGCATTGCATCGGTTGCATGCAAGTTTTTCTTCTAAAAAAAAAGTTTTCAATCTAGATTGATTTTGAGATTCTTATTTATTTATTTATTATTTATTTTTTTATGTTCGTTAATTTATCAACATTGAAAGGTATCCAAACTCTCTATAATTAGAGATGTGGATTGGCTGGCAATTACCAATATTGAGAATAGAATCCAAAATTGCATCTTTTTATGTCATTATTCTAAAGTTGAACTTTCACATGGGCGATTCTATTTCCATATGAAATTGTCCCCATTAAACCAAATCAATAAGGGATTATCTTATTCACTTTTTTAAAGCGGGACTTAAAAATATATTCACTCCTAAGTGATTGTTCATTTTTCATTGGAGTCTCCCCTTTAATAAGAGTTACTAGGTAACTTTTATAAATTACTTCTTAAAAAAAAAAAAGACACTTTTCTATAAAAACTTCGTAAACTTTCTCATAACATTATCAAAATTTATTAAAAATATCTCTTTATAAAAAGATTTTATATTGTCACATTTGATGATACTAACAAGTGACATCCAAAATTAGTATTTAAATTTTCAATCTTTTTTAATCTTCTCGATTAAATCATTTTGTTAATAGTTTATTTTTATAATATCTATTAATTCGGAATCAGGTATTGATAGGATTCGAGTCGTTAACCTATAAATCATTTACTCAAACATCAAGTTCTTCCATCTACCAGTTAAGCTACGCCCCCATTGGCATCGAGTGCATTACTTAGCATTACACAGGGCTTCATATAAATCTATCAAGATAGATGGAACCTTCATATATTTGATTTTTGTTTTGATTTAAAAGTTGATTGTTTGTATTATATGAATAAAAGGAAACGTAGCATAGTATTCTTTCCCAGAATAAAATAATAATAATAATATCTGTGGAGGGTCAGTTTCTGGAGAAAATCTTGCATATGCTCACTGTTGATTATATTTGGAAAATCAAAAGTCCCATTAACTCAATGCTATACGACAAATTTACTCACCTTCCCCATTAACCTTTCTTTTCAAGTTTACATTTCTAATTTCTTTTTTTTTTTTTTTTAACTACCGTATTTCACCTTCTCTGGTGGCGCGTCCCCAAATACTCTCACCATTATTGGCTTATCAAACTAGATATCTTCACTTCTCTCTGGATATATATACCACTTGCGGAGATGTGACACTTCATCATGAAACATTGACGACCTAAAGATTGTTGTATGTATTTAACCACATTGGACGGTGATATATTTTCATACTATTAATAGTAATTTTTTATTTATAGTATACTAATAAATATCACTATATTTTTTATCATGTAAATAATATAATTTCAATTATAATAATACATATTATAAAAATACGATGATATATATCAGTATACTATAAATATATCTATATTATATGTCTACTAGTTAAAAATTACTATTAGGAGTGTGTAAATAAGTCCAGGTCACACAACATAATTTCTTTTTATTTTGTAGACTATATTAACTTAAAATTAAAATTTTGTGCCTTCAACTTTCATTATTTATTTATAAGGTCCCTTGTTTTAGTGGTTAGAGACTCACAAATGAAGCTCCATCATAAGAGACTCGGGGTTTAAATCTAAACTGTTATTGTAAATATGATTTCACATTTGTCCGTTAAATAGAAGTTGCATTTGACATATCACCTCTTAGTATAATTGGTAGTGCACACCTCCTTTCCAAATAAGTGGTGTGGGATACAAATCTCACTATGTACATTTTATAAGCATGTGTGGGGAGTTTTCTTCACAAGTTATAAGAGTAGTTATCTCCTCCTGTTATAGGAGTAGATATATGTATAGTACGTGTATTGTTTGATCACGATAATCCTATTGTAATAAATGTCATGACTCCGAAGTCTGTACCCAAAGTGACACCGGAGTTTGGACCCAAAGTGATGTCAACTTAAAAAAATAAAAAGAAGAAGGAAAAAACAACAAAATTACAACAATTGGATAATGGATGGAGTGACAGTTGGAAAAAAGTTTGATTTCTTATGAACTGAACAGTGAACACAGACAGACACAGAGATAATAGAGAAACAGCAACTCAACTTCACTAGCACACAGATTCTCTCCCTCACGCAATTTAGATTACAAAAACAAAAAAGGAAAAGTTTTGTGGGTTTTGGTGATGTGATAACATTAACACAGTAATAATTTTTATTTTTATTTTTATTTATAGTAATATTAAAATCAAACTGTAATCCCAAAACAATAATTTGCATACTAAATTAAGCATAAGTCTCCAGCAAATGTGGCGTCTTTGATCTCTCTCTCTCTCTCTTTCACTTCCAACAGAGAATCTCAATCCTCAAATCTCAATTCTCAAATCTCAAATGCCCCCTCTCCTCTCTTCTCTCACTCTTTTTTTTTTCAATTTCCTGTACACATGTATATATAAATAATCCCCTACACAGCAGTTTCATTTCCTTCACTTCTCTCTCTTCCTTTACTTTCCAAGTCTCGGTCTTCTCTCACTGTATAAACAACAACAACAACAACTAGAGACCATAACAGTCCCTCCGCTTTTACTTTTCTTTGACTTGACTTTCTCTGGTATGCCCCTCTCCCTCTCTCTCTCTAATTCACTGTTGTTTCTCCTCTTTGTTTCTTCTTTTTTTTCATTTCTCTGTATTTATTGCTCTACATCCGTATGTGTGTATATATATGTGTGTTTGTGTGTTGTGTTTCTACTCTGTTGTCTGTTTCTTGTGCTCTGTATTCTGTTTACCCTCCTCTGTTCTGTGCATGTATGTATATGTGTTTATATTTTCGTTTTATTTTTTATATTTCGATCAACCCATGTCATAAATATGTAGCATTATAGCTTCTTTTCTCTGTCTCAATATTTTGCAAATGGGTTTTTTTCTTTTTTTTTTTTTCTTTTTTTGAAATCATGGTTAATGTAGTTGTGAGGTTGAAAATGACTTTTAACGAGATTTTGTCTTCAGTTCTCACCTTACTAGTTTTCTCATATATTTTTTGTTTGGTTAAGTATGATCTGAAAATGATTTTCTTAATCTTAATTTACATCTGGGTATATTAATTCATTTTTGTTCAGGATTTGATTCATGCAATCACAGATTAAATGGTTTTTTGATCTGATTCTATTTAACGTTTTTCTAGTAAAGAATTTGATCAACTCATTAAAAAGAAAATTGCTTTTCGGATCTAGCTAAATTTGCAACCTTTAAATCTTTTAACTTGTTGATCTTTGTGTCAAAGAAACGGTCAGTTGGATCCAATTTCTACAGTACTCAATTTTCCCATTGTAAGTAGAGTAGACTGGTTTTTTGATTTCTTATAATGGATTCATTGGATTTTTATTTTATTTTTGGTTCACTTGACAACATGACAGGATTTTGAAGCTCGAAAGGTTTCGGATTGATGTCGAAAGAAAAGAGAGCCGAGGGTGAAGAAGGCGGAGAGGATCACAATCTCTTTAAGGGAAAAGAAGCTGATAGTGAAGCGGAAAGAGATGACTCTTCCATGAATGATCATGATCTCTCTAAGGAATTGGTGCTTGCTGGGAATTGTAGTAGTAACTTTACAGATAGCTCCTCCTACAGTTCACTGCAGCAAAAGAGAAGGCTTAGTCAAGCTCATGAGAAAGTGAATCCAAGCTGTGATGGATTTTCATCTAGTGCGGATAGTTTCAGTGTTTCCTCAATCGAAAAACCTCAGGATGCAGATTATTTCTTTGTTCCCTCTCTCAGTGATGAGTTAGAGGTACTAATTTCAGCGCTGGTTCCGAGATCAGAGTACTGGAAGATTTATTTACTAAACAAACGGTTTTATTCTCTTCTGCATAGCGGTGAGCTCTACAAGATTAGAAGGGAACATGGGTCTAGAGAATCATCTGTGTTTATGTTGGCGAGTGGGGATAAAAGTTGGTGGGCATTCGATAGGCAGTTTCACTCTCGTAGAAAGCTTCCGGAGTTACCATCAGACCATTGTTTTGAATGTGGAGATAAGGAATCACTTTGTGCAGGGACCCATCTAATTGTTTCGGGTAGGGAGTTTGAGGGTCCTGTTGTTTGGAGGTATGAACTCGAAACAAACAAATGGTTTAAGGATTCTCCGATGATAAGCCCTAGGTGTTTGTTTGCGTCCGCCACTTGTGGAACCTTTGCATTTGTAGCTGGTGGTCTCGGGTTGCAAGACGGTGTAGAAGTCCTTAACACTGCTGAGCAATATAATCCAGAGACTAAATCATGGGATCGCCTCCCAGAGATGCGTGAAAAGAGGAAGCTTTGCTCAGGCTGTTACATGGATAACAAGTTCTATGTGATTGGAGGGAGAAACGATAACCATGAAACTCTCACCTGTGGAGAATTCTACGATGAGTCTAAAAAGGATTGGGTATTGATATCAGATATGTTGAAAGATTTTCCAACCGAGACTTTCCAGTCACCACCCCTCATCGCTGTGGTAGACAACGAGCTCTATTCGCTTGAAACTTTTTCAAATGAATTGAGGGTGTACTTGAAGAGCAGCAACACATGGAAGAATTTAGGATTGGTCCCGGTAAGAGCAGAGTCCAACAGAGGATGGGGTGTAGCATTCAAATCGCTGGGCAACGAGCTGCTTGTAATAGGCGCATCTGCAGCTTCTGGTGAAAGTATGTCGATTTACACATGCTGTCCGGATCCTGATGCCAAGGAATTGCAATGGAAACTTCTCGACTGTGGCAGGAACCGGCTTAATCACTTCATTCATAACTGTTCTGTGATGGTAGCATGAACTGTATTTTCTAAGAAACCTTATATATTGTATTTGCATAACTGGAGTTTCTGAATAAATACGCGGTTCTGAAGATAGGGAGTTGTGAGACATTTCAATTATCTTTGTCATGTATTTCATCAAGTGCCCCTCTAAACTTCCTGATGAGAGGGTAATTTATGGAATCAATCTTATCTTCTTCTTCTTCTTCTTCTTCTTTTTCTACTGCAGACAGTTGTGCAGCTTGCTTCTTTTGTTGGAATATTTAACAAAGCACAAGAACTTTTAGCTTACTTTGGCATAGTTTTTAAGATTGGTTTGCCTGGTTTGATATTTAAGGTTGTCCATAACATGTTAGGAGTCTAGACAAGATAGACTCTTCATTCATATTAGTACAGAGATCGATAAGTTGGAGAAAGTTCCTCGAGGTTGAGTTCAAGGGTGACTGCAAAAATATTCAAACTTGTCTATTTGATCTCATTGTAAATGCAAGCTGCTGCATCCCAATGGAGATTACAATAAAAATCAAATTTTATTTCAAAAAAAAAGTAGAATTAATGTCAAAATAATTCTAGAATAAACACAGAAGTTAAAAGCAACAAGCACAAAAAGACCATTGAGAGTTCAACATACATCCTAGCCTACATCAACAGCTTCTCCTCCTTCAGTCCCTCATTGCAGTAGTTTCAGGTTCATTTTGTTCCAAGAAGCTGAGATCAACTCCAGGAAAGTGATTCGACACCCTAACCCGACAATCTTCAAAGCCCTTGGAGTACTCCTCATCTTTGATGATCTCAAATTCACGAGACGTTTGAAAGGAATCTAAAGCATCCTCAACTTGTGCAGGTAGCCTTCGAACCTTCAGCCGTAGGTTAGCATTTGTTTGCATCTCCCCTTCCAACATATCCTCCAGCTCCTGCAATCGTGCATTCTTTCTTGCAAGCTCGATAAATCGAGTGGTCATCAAATCCCTCTCGATAGATAGTTCCTTCTCTAGTTCAACTACTCTCGCCGCTAGTCCTTCCTTCTCAGCCTGAAGCCTCCTCCTTTCCGCATCAAGGAAGTTATTGCCATCTCGAGCTAACATAAATCCAAGTGCCGCCTGAAATAAAAACATTAATTTAATTAAAAACAGGCGTAACGAAAGGGAGGTAAGGGAAAGATGAGCTCTACGGATCCTTACCCGAAAAGTTGAAGTAATAGATGTCTGTATAAGATCCTCCATATCAAGTTGTCTCAATTGCTCTATTTCTGAAGGAGGAACTGCTCTCAACAATTGCTCAGCTATTTCTAAGGCATTCTCGGTAGAGGTAGCTTGAGTTGAGCTGCGAGGAGAGTCGAAGCCCTCCTCATGATCTCCTTGGTCGGAATCTTGGACTGGTGAATCTGATGGAGGAGAATAGTGAGGAGATAAAGGAGATGTGACCGCGCTAATAGGAGATAAAGCTACATCATTCAAAACAGAAGTAGCTCGATACAAAGGAGGAGAATCAGGATTATAAGAAGGAGAAGTGGGATGATATAAAGGAGAATTATCAAGAGACGAAGGAGAAAAATCTGCAGATGCTATAGAATAATCAGGAGACCAGCCATGACGAGAATTGGTAGGAGAATAACGGGGAGAATTAGTAGGAGAAATACGAGGAGGAGGAGGAGGAGGAGGAAGATGACTTGATAATGCTAATAAAGCCTGGTTTCTGCGTGACTGCTCAACTCGAAGTCTCTTCCTTCCTGAATTTGACATAGCTGTTACAGAACAAAATATAGAAAAACAAAAATCAGGCCCTGTACCACTACACAACATAAGATAGTTAGGAAAAAGATAAGCCATGGTATTGGAGAATTACTCAAGCTTGCTTGACAAGGAGCAAACACGAAGAAGGCGGAATCTTATCAATCAATTCAATATGAGCCCTTTGTAGCTGTTCTGTCTCTCTTGTATTCTGCACATTCGATAGCAGCAGATAACACATTTTTTTAGTCTAAAAGCACTACATTAATGATATTGGACAACACAATTTGCACCAAAAAAATATGGAAAAAAAAAAAAAAATTCTCAATATGTATGTACTCTTCGCAAGTTACACAGCAGATTTCATGGATCAATGAACAAGAACCCCTTTGTAATTCTCAAAAAACAAAAACAAAAAAAAAAACCTTCGAGTATCTATCTGTATAAACTAGACGAAAAAAGAGGGTATAATACCAGTACTAAACACCCACAAAGGTAGCATTCATGAGAGACTTGTTCAGATCATAAAACAAAATTACCAGTACTCCAAAGTCACCAAGTTGATATGGTTTGCAAATAAATACAACTTCAGGCACTCAAATCAGAACACCATCTTCATGACATTGTCTTATTCTATTCAAAATATCTACACAAAACAGAGTCTCTATATATATATTTACTACTTGAAAGCACACATATGCAAAGATTATTATGATATTGCAACTTTATATATACAGACATCATCATCATCATATGAAACAACAAGAAAAACTTACGAAATTTTGTTTGATCTCTTGGTGGGTCTTCCTCCAGTCTGTCAAAAGACTGATTTTTCTCTTCTTCTTTTTTTCTTTTTCTCTTTTTGATTGTCCAGAATTCAATGTATATACATATATATATATAAGTCTAGATAACTTGAATTACAAGGAAACCGAACATTAAAAGGAAACAAATGCTAGAGGATATTTATTCCATAAATAAATATAGAAATTTAAAGTTGTTTACTAATTAATGGAGTAAAACATGCAGGGTTTTCGGATGGAAGTTAATGCCTACGAATACGGTTTTTTTTTTTGAAATAGTCCACGAATACATTACGTTTTTTGGTGGGTCGGATCTTGAATACTGATTCGAGATTTCGAGTTTTTGGTATATAAAAATAAAATAAAAAATAAAAAATAAAAAATGAGATATTGTCGACAGATTTTTTTCCTAGATTTTTATTTTATTTTTTTAATTTTAAATATTCTCAGATTGAATGAGATCCTCTGCCATCAATCCACATTGGGTAATGATTATGATAAAGTCTTATAAGATCAATTTTAATTTTGAATTGTAGATGATTATTTACTTTTTATTGTCTTAAATTTCGATTTTTAATAAAGCTTGGAAGATAACAATTCCAACAAATTTCAAAAAAAAATTAAAATGATAGGATATATTTATCGTTTCAGAAAATGATTAGGGTGCAATCCCACAAAATCTTTTTTTTTTTTTAATATTTTAAAATAAATTATATGATTGTATTTGAAAGCTATCTATCTTTTATACCATCCATCAAAAGCTTCTTTTAAAAAATAAAAATAAAAAAAATAAAAAAAATCCCACAAAATATTTTTTTAATATTTTAAAATAAAATGTACTGTAAATTTGTTTTGGATGCTTAAAATTTCTTGCACCTATGACTCTATGGAGTATGGACTATGCATGAATATCTGAAAACAAAAATAAGGTTACTTCAATAAATTAAAGAGGATGTACTGTATTATATTGTATTAAGTTATTCCAATACGATTTTATTATAATCTATTATATTATAAAAATATAATATGAAAAAAGAAGTTAATAATTCATTTTAAATATTCTTACTATGAATAAATCAATAAATATTTTTATATAAAAAATCGATAAATATTTATTTTTATTGATATAAAAATTTAAATAAATAATATTTTTATAAATAAAATAAATATTTTCAATATAATTTTGAAATTATATATATATAAAAAATAAAGAACATAACACATAGTTTCATCAACATTCCATATTTGGTAAGAAGAAAGAGAAAAGAAAAGTTTTTTTTTTTTTTTTTAATACAAACAACCTATTTATTCTTAGACCAATTAAAATGTATTAACTAATAGAACAATACAAAACAAACCAAAAAGTATTATTTTAATATATTTTAAACTTTTAATACGATATAATACAGCCCACCAAACGAACCCTAAATACAAACATGAGGTTTGAAATCTAGCAAAAGCATATTCGGATACCCAAGCCAGCAAAAAAATATAATATATATGACGATAGAGTTCACAGAGAATGTTTAATCTATTTCTCACCGTACCCATGTACTAATGATAAAATCGTTATGAGACCAAGCAGGCATTTGATCGGGAGAGGCATTAATGATATTTCTCTCCAGGAGCGCGCGGCAACATCTAGGTTCTAACCAACAAGACGATAAACATTCAGGTTCTGACCACTGGGACGAATAGCATGTAACAGATAAATGGAGGATTCCAGTACATGTCACGTCAGCCTACTACGAAACAAAACTGGTTAGAGAGGAGATATCATTTCACATGAGTGACATGACTGTAAAAAGTAGTGTTAGGCCAGGGATTTGTTATGGCCCCTACCACCAATAGTAGGAAAAATGGTTGGAACACCCTATTTTGGGGGCTCAAATTTGAGTGAGACTGATTTCATTAAAATAATAGGATAAGACGGATTCGTGTTCTCCTTAGTGAGAACGTTAAATTGAGAAAATAATGAGCCTCACATTGGTCGGAAACAAATACCTTGTCAAGTATATATAAAATCTTTTGTATAAAGCTTGTAAGCAAGTGTAGCATAGATGTTTTCTTTCGCACGCAAGAGGGTGCGAAGAACATATCGCTTTAATATCATAATTAATTTGAGAAGAATTCTCAATTAATTACAATTGACTACAATTGACTTCCTACTCTAAATGCATTCATATTTTGTCTTCCAGTTTCATTCCTCGACACAAAAATTAGGACAACCGAAATCAAGAGAGTATAAATTACTCTCTCCCTCTATTGACCAAAAGTTAATTGTTCTCATTGTGGTAAGTCCACACCTATATTCAGTTCGTTTGTGTAGTAGTGTTGTAAACATGTACTAGTGAAGAATCATTGTATCATAGGAGACAAATGTTGAAAACAGGTTTCGATAGTTTCGACGGTGAAGGATCATTGTATCATGGGAGACAAACGTTCAAAACGGGTTTTGACAGTTTCGACATTCTAAACGCTCTCAATTCAAAACCGAATTTGTCGAAACCCTCAAAACGAGTTCTTATAACCATTTTTTTCTTTTATCAGTTTTGTTGCTTATATTTAGACGAAACTTGTGTTCTTGGTCCAATTTATAGTGTCATTAAACATGAGTTTTGATGGATCCGTCGAAACAACAAAAACAAATTTTTATATGCAAGTATTTTTTGTTCCATTTTTCAATTGATCATTTTTGTTACATGTATTTACATTAAATCTGTGCTCTTAGCCTATTTTATACTTATTTTTTGAAGTATATCAACGAGAACTCAAGTCTCAACACTTTTGCCTCTTTCAATGGATTTGGTTTGAAATCCAATCCGTCGAAAAATTCTAAAAAGGTTCATATATCCATGTATTTAAGCCATTTTGTTTTTCATCTGATCATTTTAGTTGCTTATATTTACATTATTGCTCCAATCTATGCACATTCAACCAACCCTAACTGAAAATTGTAAAGTTTCCAAATTTCGGTTAGATTTAGACTGAAACGAATTTAATTTAACTTATAAATTTTTTATTGTAATATTCGAACTTTATTTCCCATCAATATGCAACTACAGAAAATCAATTTATTGATCGATTATAGTAATCTTCCAACTCCATTATCAATAGTTAAATGCACCTAACAGAGGACTCGAATCTTTTTATTATTATTATTATTATTTGAAAGTATTACATTATTACATAAATTCGGAGTTTTTTGGGGGAGAGAGATAACTCGAACCCGTAACC
The DNA here is from genome assembly GCA_954870605.1 of Acer campestre. Classification (NCBI taxonomy): domain Eukaryota; kingdom Viridiplantae; phylum Streptophyta; class Magnoliopsida; order Sapindales; family Sapindaceae; genus Acer; species Acer campestre. The sequence goes on along the minus strand of OX940803.1, from coordinate 8,968,145 downwards.
TCGTGGCACGAGTGTAAGGTGTTTACCACTGGACCAATCTCATATTTAACTTATAAATAGTGTATGCATTTTTAATAAGTGTAAGGGAAATTTGAACAAAGAATTACGAAGTGAATATTTCATTGCAGAATGCTTTATATATATATATATATTCGTAGATCAAATTCTGGTGTTATTGTAATATGTCAAAAATAGAAAAACTCATGTGTAAGAAACTCGTTTGTATCGATTTTAAAATGGTGTTTTTGAAAACTTCTTTTTAAAATGGAAATCATGTTTTAAAAGTGATGTTTTTAAAAATGTAATGTGTTTAGTAGTATTTTTTAAAAGTGGTTTTTTGAAATGGAAAATGATGTAAAAGTGTTTGGTTGTTGTTTTTAAAATGGGTAAAATAGTTGTTTGGAGGGAAAAATCAATTTGTTTTGTAATGATGTTTTTGAAAATGGTGAGAAACAATAAAAAAGGTTTTTAACTTTTTAGATATACATTTTAAAAAGTTGTTTTTTATTTCCAAAAACAATTTTGTAAAGCATATAAACAAACAATATTAAAGTTATTTTTTATTTTAAAAACAGAACCATTTTTAAAAATGTTTCCAAACAGTATCTAAGAACTCAAGAACAAACAACTTAAGAACAATATGCTTAAAAAAAAAAAAACAAAAAAAAAAAAACAAAAAACAAAAAACAAAAAACTCAGAACAATACGATTGGAGTGGGTTTAGTTAACCCGATCCAGAAAGTTATGGGCCGTCTGACAATTTGGGCGTCTTAAAAAGAAGCTCAAATGCCTAAACCCGAAACTTCGAGGAGAGAAACAGAGCGAGCAGAGAAAAACTACAAAAAAGAAAAAAAAAAAGCGTGTTGCACGCTCCATCGCAGAGTCTGTAACTCAAAGCAGAACAGCGAACTGCAAACAGCAAGGGAATACACTTGGAACTGCTCCGCATACTTCGTAAGAATTTCAATTCCCTTCAAGATACTCAAAACAGTCTCTTTTAGTTCCTTTTGATTTGTTAATTTCTAGCAATTAGGGCATTCTTGAATCCGTAGTAATATACTTCGTTTGCTGTATTATTTGTTTTCTAGGGGGTTCACACTGCTCTAGTTTTTGCTCTGTTACTTGGAATTTGGTCGTTGTTACTGCAATTCAGCTTTTGGAAGTTCAATTTTTGGGGTTTTGATTTGTTTGGTGTCGTCTGTTATTGGGGTTTGGGTTGGAATATAGTTGGGCTTTTTTTGTTTTTTTGTGGGTTTTAGGTTTGGTAGCTGATTTTAGAGGAACGTTTGAATTTTGTTGGTGTTAGATTTTCATTTTGTTGGGTGATAATTTATTAGAAGTAATGTCTGTGAACAACAATAATAATCCACCGAAAAGTCTCGGGTCATCTTCATCGCCCTTTGGCAATGCTGGAATGGCTAGTCCATCCATGCCCACAAATCCTAACTTTCCACAGTCACAAGCTCAGGCACAACTTGGTGCTGGGTTTCAAAACCAGTTTCAGCTGTCCCAAGCCCAAGCTCAGGCTCTAGCGCAGGCTGCACAACATTCCAAAATGCAGGCTCATACTCAAGCAGCACATGCCCAGTTCCAGGCTCATTTACAAGCTCAAGGGATTTCTATTAACCAAATGCAGAATTCCGGAATTACAAACTTAGGTTCGTCTTCGCCTTCTAATATGACTCCTGGAAATGCAAGTCTGAAAAGGATGCCTCAGAAGCCCCCAGTGCGTCCCCCCGGGGTTCCCATGACAAACACCATTTCCCCTCTGAAAGCCATGGAACTTACACCTGCTGCACGTAGGAAGAAGCAGAAGCTTCCAGAAAAACAGTTACAAGATAGAGTGGCAGCGATTCTGCCTGAGTCCGCCTTGTATACTCAGCTCCTTGAGTTTGAGACTCGTGTTGATGCTGCTATGTCTAGAAAGAAGGTTGACATCCAAGAGGCACTTAAGAACCCTCCTTGTGTGCAGAAAACCCTTCGGATTTATATTTTCAATACATTTGCTAATCAGATTAAAACAATCCCAAAGAAGCCGAATGCTGAGCCTCCTACCTGGACACTTAAGATTATTGGGAGGATCTTGGAAGATGGGGTAGATCCAGACCAGCCTGGAGTGGTTCAGAAATCTAATCCCTTGTACCCAAAGTTCTCTTCTTACTTCAAGAGAGTAACAATTTCGTTGGACCAGAGACTGTACCCTGAAAACCCTATTATTACATGGGAGAATGCTCGATCACCTGCACCTCATGAAGGTTTTGAGGTAAAGCGAAAAGGGGATAAAGAGTTTAAAGCAAACGTTAGGTTGGAATTGAATTATGTGCCTGAGAAATTTAAGCTTTCTCAGGCTTTGATGGAGGTTCTTGGTATTGAAGTTGATACTCGCCCTAGAATTATAGCTGCTATCTGGCATTATGTGAAAGCTAGAAAACTACAGAACCCAAATGACCCGTCGTACTTCAATTGTGATCTACCTCTTCAGAAAGTGTTTGGGGAGGAAAAGGTGAAATTCACTATGGTTTCACAGAGGATATCACAACATTTGGCTCCACCTCAGCCCATACTTTTGGAGCATATGATTAAGCTTTCGGGGAATAATCCAGTTGGAACTGCATGCTATGATGTGTTGGTTGATGTGCCCTTTCCCATACAGAGGGAGTTGTCTGCACTCTTGGCCAATGCTGAAAAGAACAAAGAGATTGATCAGTGTGATGAAGCTATATGTGCAGCTGTCAGGAAAATCCATGAGCACCGGAGGAGGCGGGCATTCTTTCTAGGGTTCAGTCAATCTCCTGTAGAATTTATTAATGCTCTGATTGAATCTCAAAGCAGGGATTTGAAACTTGTGGCTGGAGAAGCTAGTAGAAATGCCGAGAAAGAGCGTCGATCAGATTTCTTCAACCAACCATGGTAAGCTCAGTTACTACCTCTCTTTGTTATTTTTTTTCCTGTGCCATTTCGAACCTTACCTTATCATTATACTATTTTAGTTACACAGCTATACACTGAATATCTTCCCAGCAAATATTGAATTGATGGCAAGTAGTTCTGGGATTCACTGTCGAATAATTTCAGCAGTAGCTTGTATCTATATCTAATATGTTTCCGGAATATGTTGGATGAGTCGAATGGAAATCGTCATGCTTTATGGATACACTAACTTATTTCACCTTCTCTATGTAGGATCCAACTCATATATTTATTTCACATGCCTTGTTCATTTGATAGAAAACTCTTTTAGCATTAACTGATCGCACCAGAACTACATGCCATCAATTGTTTTCAGTATCTGAGATAAATTCGTAGATCCTTATTTACCATGTTGTGATAAAGAACGATAAATGAAGAAAGGGAAACAAAAAAGAAAAGAAAAGAATAATAACATTGAAGGTGTCTTCATTTTTTAATTTTGGTTGGTGATTCTAACAGGGTTGAGGATGCTGTTATTCGCTATTTGAACCGCAAACCAGATGCTCCTGGAAGCACATAAGTTAGGGATTCAAGAGCTGATCATCTTAGCTTCCTTCCGTTTACAGAAGTAGCACACAGGCCACATCTATATCAGAAGAAGAATGCTCTTTGCTTGTAGGACCAGAACATTTTATCTGTACCTTGTTTAGGTGTAACTGTTACTGTTTTACTCATCTTGTTTTATGAAGAAGCTTGTAAAAATAGTTATCTCACATTCAGTTATTAATTTACAAAAGAAGGATCCGTTGACTGTTTTTCTGGACTTTGTGCTTGGTCATTTCATGGTTATGATAAGTGTTGAATGTCAAATTGTTTTTTTTTAAAAAAAATTAATTAATTATTTTTTAATTTAATGATTGTTCTCAAAAATCAATAATTCAATATGTGAACGAGCAAATGGCCAAACTCCAAATCTAGTTTTTTTTTTTAATTTTTTTTTAAAATTTTTTTTTAATACTATGTTAGTAACTTAAGTTGTAATGGCACTTAAGTTTTGTTAGGTGTGACGAAATGAGATTGATTTAGTAAAATGTCTCTCACACTTATACTTTAGTGTTGTGGGTTTGAGTTCTATTCTATCCAAATCTTAAATTTATAAACGAGATGAGGTTTGGTGGTAAACTCCTCGTAACTACACCATGAGGGAGTTTGTCTTCTTCCTAAAAAAACCCCGAATTTATATAATAGTGTAATAATTGAAAAAAAAAAGTTTAAATTTATGAATTTAATAAATAAATTAAAGGAGATCACAAATCACAATTCACAATTACGAAAATGGCCATATCGTAATTTGTCTAAACACAAGGGTCATTTCGGCTCAACGAATCCAGGTCACCGAGTCACTGATGTGTTCAAAATTAAAAACACGCGCAGATTGCAATCAAATGTGCCTCCAAAACCAAAATCAGAAATAAAAAACCTATGGCGGGAAAAGTAAACCAGAAAAAGACATTTTCTTCTCCATTGTTGAAGCCACAAGAAATGGAAGAAGAAGAAGAATCTAGAGAGGCAACTGAAGCGACAGTCTGTTGGAGAAAGCAAGTGGACGACAACCTGAAGCGGCTCCACTCGCTGTTCTTCGGCGTCGATCACTTCCTCCAGAAGAGCGATTTCTCCTCGGCTCGGCTACTTGGACTCCGGCTCCTCGGTTTCCTTGAATCTCACTCTCAGTCCGAAACTGACGAGGTCCTCACTCGTCCTATCCGCCGCGAAGCCGTCGCCAAACTCGACGTAGCCCGGCGCGCCCTCGTTCCAGACTCCGATCGGTACATGGCATATATAGATTATTGAATTTGTGAAATGTTAACTTTGATGGACAATTTTTCAATTCGAGCTTGAGTAGTGTTAAATCTAATTAGAGAGTGTTGGCAGCTTTTATAATCTCTGTGTGTGTGTGTGTGTTTAGTAGTATAGGTAGGCTATTTAAGTTATGGTTGAAAATAGTTGAATTTAGAGCTTAATTGATGTTGAATTGTTCGTGGCTAGGACTGTTAGGTTTTCTGTAAGATATTGAGATTCAGTTATTTGAATTTACTATGGAATGTTGAAGTTATAATTTCACTAAAATTCAAGCATAACTTGGTCCTACTTTTCTTTATTTTTTGGATTTTAAAATCTGAACATTTGGCGACATTTATATTTTTCATGTATGTGAAGCTTTTTTTTTTTTTTTTTGTTATATATTGGTTAATGTTGAAGTTAATTATAGTGTTTGTAGCTTTTATCTATCTACTTAACTATCGGCTTGTCCGTTTGTTATAATCAAGTCAAATTAAGCTATTGAATAAATGTGAGTTTGTTTTTACTATAAAAGTTGAAAGTTAGTGGTTGATTAATATCTATTGAAGCTGTTAATTGAAGTGCCAGCGGTAAAGTTTGAGCAGAAATTATGTGAATTCTAGTGAAATTGTTCATTTAGATATTAAATGAATTAGAAGCTTATATTGGAGGTGCTTTCTTTGTTTCTTTTTCATTATTCTATTTTTGGATTTTAAAATCTGAATTTTCGGTGATTATCAGGTTCTAAAATTAACAAAACAGGTTACTAATCTGAACCAAATAATTTTGAAAGAAAACCTAGAAGAATTGCCAGGATTTCAATACAATGACATTTTTGTGGAAAATTTTTAGAGTAGTTGACAGTAGACTCAATTAGTGGACTCCTTGTGATCACAATGGTCACATTTGTTTCCCGTAAGGATGATTTGAAATTCCATGGTGCTAGTGAAAGATGGCATCAAAAGAATAATTTGGGCAAATATTGTGGATATTACCTTATAGAGTGTAGAATATAGATGTTTACGGTGAAGGATGCGTAGTGTTAACAGTCTTGGACAAGCATTCAAAATTAGGGTGTCTTGACAAGGATTTCACAATTTTTTCGAACATCTCTTTTCTATAACATTATATGTAACCCTGATCTTTCATGCTGATGATTCTGTTCAATATATTTTCAGCCGAGCATTTGATCAAGCAGGGAGAGCTCCAGGCCAGATTTTTTGCAAGAAAGGAGATGTTGACATTGAGAAGATCAAGCAGTCAAAACATTTTCGTGCTCTTTTAAAGCAATATAATGAAAAGGCTGCAAATGAACTGGTACTGAATTCAAAAGGGCTTTTTCTTTTTCATGGATTGAATCTTCTTATTACCTGAAGTGGTTGAAAGTAGATCCTTTCTTACATTTTTCTGTTTAATTTTCTTGATTAGCATGCTCCTTAAATTACTTTGTTACAAGTTACCTGCAAGCCTATTCTGATCAAGTTTTATATACCTGGTTCCCACATTCAGTGAAAAACAATGAACTGTCCACAAGGTGATTTGAATTACATTAACTCGTATCTCTAACTGTCTCAGGGTGGAAGATTAGACAAAGAGGGAAAGTTGTTTTACAAGGCATCCAAAAATATGACGCAAGCAAAGTTGGCGTCACTATATGGAGACAACATCACAAAAGTAAATAGGAGTAGGATGAACTCCAAAAGTACCAGCTCTGAAGACTGCCTAATTGTAGAAAAGCCATATTTGTACTCCAGCCTTCCCAAGGATCATGGTGCGTCTGCATCTATAAAAGTTGAAGAGGAAGAAAGAGGTTGTGGAAATACTTTAAGGATGAAACGTGCACATATTGAAATTAGTAGCCCCAAAAATGATAATGTGAAGTCACCATCAAGCACTGAAAAAGCTAATGATGACGTTTCTGGCAATGGATTTGTAACTGCAAGAGCAAAATTGGTATTTTCTTTCTGCCTCTGATTGCTTTTCCTCTGCCTTTTGTTCTAAAAATATTAAGCCTCAAAGGATTTTTGTTTTTCACTTCGTTTATTGTTTTTTCTTTACTGGCTAAAATATATGGCCTGCATGCAGATATTTCTTTTGTTTGTGTCACTTCATTCATCTGTTTTTTAGTTGCACATGACAGAGATGGTGTACAGTTATTACATACTACTGAAGTAGTATCATCACATATTCCCATCAGATCACGTTTCTTAAATATATTTAGGTTTCATGACACAAAAGACAGACAGACAGACACACACACACACACACACATACAGTGGGAGGGGGACATGAATAAGTTATAGCCCAGGAATAATCTTCTAGTCAATTTTTGAATATTTCGTTTGGAAGTTGAACCAATTTTCCTCTAGCTCACTTTGTGTCCGTATATGTTAATGTTGATCAAAGTCTTTTCTATTATAGGAAATGGATGTCAGGCAAAAGCGAGGGCATGTGGGATCACCAAGTGCTTCAGTTTCTCCCCATAGTGATAACAATCCTACCACTAGGGGTTATGGTGTGAAATCCTATGGTATTTCACGCCGTGGAGTCCGTGGAAATTTTGTTCCCCCCATGAGATCCAATGGGGGCAATGTCGGAAACATTACTTCAAGGGTCGCAGGAAAGGGCGACGACGCATTAGAAGACTCAACAAAGACATGGTGAATTATTTAATTAATATCATTGATATATAGGATGTAGCTTGTATTTATTTTAATTCAAAATTGATAGCAGCCAGCATCAGGTTTAAGCTTTCAATGACTGATCTCCTAGAAGCAGCTTTAACTAATTGAGCATGTTTTTATCAATATAAACCAGTGACTGAATTCTGATGGTGCTGCCACTGCACCCCACTTCTTGTACAATCAAGTCTCATCATTCTTCTTGTGCTGATTAAACTAAATGCTGCATTGCTGGAATGTAAACTTGTATGCTTATCTTACCCATTGTTTAACAGAAAAACATTTAATCAATAATTTCAATCATATTTGAAAGAGTTTATTTAAGTTTGCAAGTGTTTTTCTGTTCATTCAGATGTTAATTTTATGTTTTAACGACCCATTTTATTTCCTCTCTCTCTCTCTCACACACACACCCCGTGCACACATACACATATTTTACTAGATGGTACTTTATTTATGATCCGTGTCGGTAAATATTCATGTTCTAATATTTATCTTATGTCTTGGATCTAGTTTGGAAATGCTCTGTGGTCCTGATGGCGAGCTTCCTGAAAAATTAAGGAATTTGGAACCTCGTCTAATTGAGCATGTTAGTAATGAGATTATGGATCGGGATCCCAATGTTCGGTGGGATGATATTGGTACAATGAGATTCTCTAAAGTTTTCATGCTTTGGTTTTTCTTACAGCAATTTGCATTCTGTGAAGTTTTTTGTAAATCACATTCATTTCTTGACAATATTGTAGCTGGTCTGGAGCATGCTAAAAAATGTGTGATGGAGATGGTCATATGGCCTTTACTGCGTCCCGATATATTTAGAGGCTGTCGTTCACCAGGAAAAGGTCTTCTTCTCTTTGGTCCCCCGGTAAGTGCCAGATCCTCTGGTATATAGGAGATTAAAACCTCACCACTCACCAGTTCATAATTTTTTTTCACCAAATTGTATTCAGGGAACCGGAAAAACTATGATTGGTAAAGCTATAGCTGGAGAAGCAAAAGCAACGTTCTTTTATATATCTGCCAGTTCATTGACAAGCAAGTGGGTAAGTTTTATTTATTTGGCTTTAGTTGCAATTGTTCATTGACAGGCTGGTCTGATCTTCAAGAAAAAGTAGTGAAATGTTTGATACTTTTTGAGATTGTAACTTGAGATGAAAATACAAATAAATTGTAATTATATTTTAAAATTTCCTTTGTCTCATATTCAGGACATAAATGTTGATATTATTTTTATCTGCTTACTCCCGAGTCATTTTCCAATCTTCTTCCCAGTGGTATATTAAGATGAAAACTCTGTATTTATGCAACATTTCTATTGTTTATTGTAGATTGGTGAGGGTGAAAAGCTGGTGAGGGCCCTTTTTGGAGTTGCCAGTTGCCGTCAGCCTGCTGTAATTTTTGTGGATGAAATAGACTCACTTCTTTCTCAGGTAAGATTTTTTCTGGCTTTTAAAGATAAATCTGAAATGTTGGTATGTGTAATGAGTTTTGTATCAGTTCCATTGCACAAATTGCTATGACCTAGAAATTCTGTGAAGCTGGTTGATTGCTTTCTTTTTGCTTGTTGATCCACAGGGAAGGGCTTCTCATATTTAAGTGCATCTATCACATGCATAGAACATCAATAAATACAAGGAATATGAGGAATGTGCTTTTGTTAATAGATGGCAAATTACGCATTTTATCCATATTATTGGCTGTCCTTCTGGTGAAGCGAATATTCTTCTGAAAGAGTTTCTATTTGTTGCAGCGTAAGTCAGAAGGTGAACATGAATCAAGTAGAAGATTGAAAACACAGTTCCTCATTGAAATGGAAGGCTTTGACAGTGGCAGTGAGCAAATTCTACTTATAGGTAACTTTTGAATCTCTAGAATTCCATTATTTAGCTTGATTGTGAGTGCCTGAGAGTATGATTGAGATGTGGTATTCTTGTACTCCTTTGATCTTTCATAGTGACAAAGCCAAAGGTTTTGTTTGTGCGTTGACTGTTCATCAAGCCATGAAGGCTTGATGTCGAGGGTTATTTTTCATCACTAATTGTAACCAAATAAACTTCAAAATGTAAACCGCTAAAATACCAAAGTGGGCATATTAATGGTTAGACCTTGAAGAAGCTAAAAAAAAGGAATTCAATGAACCATCAATGAGAGAGCACAAAGAAGCCTTGACTTGCTTTACATAGCCTTTCAAGTGGCTAATAGCTGTGTTGGTGATAATAGATATATCTCTATCAGAATAGGGAGGGAAGTATCTGTCCACAGTAAGTGGATTACATCATCTGCAACACTCAACAGTTTGTTCTTTGACCACAGCAATTTAAAATTAAGTGATGGTTTTTAAAAGAAAGAAATACTTTGTTGTTGAGGATTTTCATCTTTTGCGCTGACTGACTTAGCTTGCTAAATTATCCAATAATTACCACAAGCTCTTTTTGCCACATCCACCGTAGTTGAATTTGTCTCAAACAGAATGTTAAAGGCTACATATAGACTATAAGGTAGTTATACCATTGTTGTTTGCAACTATAGTGATTGCAGCAGCTATAGTTCTGGTAGAAATTCGTGTATCAAATTTTCTTTTAATTGATCTCGCTTAGAGTTTACCTGACTGCAGATTGCATGATCGGAACTGTTTTACATTTACCTTACAGAGTGGTACACTCAGTGAATTGCTCTTTATTTATTCTTTTTATTTTTCTGTTTGGAAAGGCAATGTTGACTGATATTAACAAAAGTCAGTGGGATATTTATTTTGGGTGGAACATCAGTAAACAATGGTCATGATCCATAAAGAGGAACTCATTCGAAATGATGACGGTGTACCCTCACAACGCTATCTCCATATTTAACATGATTTGTGAAAGTGAATATTGTAGAATTAAAATGAAAATAGGTCAATTAGAAGGTGTTTTTTTTTTTTTTTATTTATTTATTATTTTTTTTTTTTAAAGGAGAAATGTGAACATTATTTACCTTACCAGTCTATGTTCCAGTTGACAATGATTTCCTTCTCTCTCTTTATGTTTGATGTTACTGTTGATTTTCTATAATGCAACTTATGTAGCAATTGCACTGTTATCTGAACATTATTCAGGAGCAACAAATAGACCTCAAGAACTTGATGAAGCAGCACGGAGGCGACTTACCAAGAGACTTTATATACCCCTTCCTTCATCAGGTGCAAGCTACATTTCTAATTTGTTTTCTTTCTTAGTTTTATCACAATAAATTTGTCACTAATGCGCTGATATTGGATATAAAGAAGCAAGATCCTGGATCATTCGTAATCTCTTGGAGAAGGATGGACTATTCAAGCTCTCAGAGGAAGATATTAACGGCATATGCAAATTAACTGAAGGTATTTATTCTGTACCATTCAGTGCTGAATTTGTCAGCTCCTGTGCTACTTATGCTTTCATATATTTTATATTGAGTTTCTGTTGCAATTTCCTTGCCTGTTATCTTTCCTTCCAGGGTATTCAGGATCAGACATGAAAAATTTAGTGAAGGATGCATCAATAGGTCCACTCAGAGATGCACTGAAACAGGGCATAGAAATTACAAAGCTGCAAAAGGAGGATATGCGACCGGTTACTCTTAAGGTAATAATAAGCAACACTTATCGAACAGGATTACATCAACTTAAATTTGTGACTATATAATTTTACTTCAACATCTAATAATCCATTTTCTCTTGAACTAATTGTTAAGAATGGATACCAAGTCAACAACCCTTGGATCGAGAGTAAATACAAGGTTGAATGTTGATGTAAAAAAAATTCAAATAACCTGACACTTAATGGATATGTAGCAGCACCATTAGCCTTTTTTATTATATAAATTCTAACACGGTTTTTAATTTATCGGATCAATGGACTTTCAATGGTGAGATGAAATCTGACTTGTATAATTAATGCATATGGGGAAAAGCACCTGTAAGATGCAACACAAAAACCTGGAAAGTTTAATAATTTTATCAGCTTTGATTATTTGAGGTAATTTTGTTCTTTTGATGCAGGACTTTGAGAATTCATTGAAAGAGGTAAGGCCCTCTGTTTCTTTGAATGAACTTGGTGTATATGATGAATGGAATAACCAGTTCGGGAGCTTAGCACTGTAGAGATTGCTTTATCTAGAAGCCTTGTAAAGAAAGTGCAGTCTGTAACTGTAAGCCCATTTTATAATTTCCATAGATATATATAATAAACATTTGACTTTTATTATCCAGAGATGTGTCACTTATCCCCAAGAGCAGATATCTATTTTTCTATTTACAAAATGACTAGGTTTAGTTTTTTTATGAACAATTATAATTAATTTGAAATTTGAGGGGGATACCAACTTACAACCTTTAGATGTAGGGATATATGCTACTTGGTCAATTTTATCCCTTCAAAATATCTTAATCACGTTAACACATATGAAGACTATGGAATTTAATATGATCTAAATTTGTTGGTTATTTTAGTCATGAGGTAAATGCTGTGCCACAATTAATAAGATTCATTATTTTAAAATTATTCCACATGCATGGATTATATTAAATAATCCATGCATGTGGAATTATCATTCCAAGCACGCATGTGCTTTCTGACCCGATTTAATTATTAGACAATGTCAAGTCTAGTGTTCCTCCTCCCCCTCACTTCACCGAATACAATCTAATTTTGAGATGGAAAATGCTACTGTGGGGGGCTCACTTATAGGGGTTGTTATTGGTACCAATTCAAATAAAAACTAAAGTTTTGTTTTTATTTGAATTTGTACACATACGCATTCTTTTTAATTAAATTTGTGTGTTCTAAAGACACTTTAAAAATCATAATTTAGATGATGTTGATGTCCATGATTGATAAATCAAATAATTAGGATTAGCGGTGCTGATTAAGATATGTATTCGGTTTTCATTATACGATTGTTATACAAATCATTTTTCTCCTAACTATAATACATGCGAGGCAATGGCATGTTACACTGCCCAATCAAATTGAAATTAGAATCGTTGACTTTGATTAATTTAATTGGAGGTCTATCTTAATTGTTCTCTGTGACGAACCGAAACCTTTAATCCGCCGGCCATGTGAGCCGTCAGAAGCGGCACAAAGACTGGTTGGTCGGACCTGACTGGTCTGATCTCGAACCGTCTGAGTACGGAAGCCACCACATATTTCATCTGAATAAATGCCATCTCCTTACCAAGACAGACCCTTGGACCGGCCTGAAACACCGGAAATTTAAACGGACATATCTGCTTCGGCTCTCCTCTCTTGTAGTTCGGTTCGGTGAACCACCGGTCCGGTTTGAACTCGAACCAATCTTTGCCCCATAATGCCTCCGTCCTCCCCATCCCGTACGGGAAATACGTGACTCTATCTCCGGCCTGAACTCGAGTGCCGTCCGGCAAAATATCGTCGCTGATTGCATGCTTCGAGTCCCAAGCCACAGGTGGGTAGAGTCTCATGGACTCACAGAGGCATGCCTTCAACAGTTTCAACTCCTTGAGTGATTCGTAATCCAAAACTTTGTCGTTCATGAATTCTGTTTCCTTGTCGAGTTCCTGCTCGATTTCCGGATGCCTTGAGATCAGCCAGAAAAACCATGTCATTGCTGCTGAAGTTGTGTCTCTTCCTGCCATGATCAGGCTTATCATCATGTCTCGAATCACTTCTTCTTCCTGACCAGCCAATATCAATCGAGACAGCAGATCCTGATCCTGCCCATAATTTTCTACTTTCTTCTTCTTTTCATGCATTATCTCCTCAACGTATTCATGAACAACATCAACTGCATTTTTAAGCCTTCTCTCCGATCCAATTCCGAGCCATTTCTTCATCTTCCAAACCAAAAACAAGGGCGCGGCTCCTCGCCTGGCTGATATCAGCGACGCCATGTCGAAAGCCTCCGCGAGAGTCGAATCAGGCGAAGAAGGATCCAAACAACACCGATCTATCCCCAGTGAAACTTTACAAATCATATTGAAAGCAAGTCTTCTCAACAATTCCTGCAAGTCCACCACTTCTGATGTCTTTGCCAGAGACTCCAAAACTGGCAACAGCCGGTTATCAACTTCTTCCTTCAAAGTGTTGATCACAAACTCCCTCATAGAGTTGGCGCTGAACTCGTGGCTAGCTAGCTTCCGCTGGGTGCGCCACAGCTCTCCGTCGACGTTAAATATTCCATAGCCGAGAAAGTCACCCAGAATCTCAGTGAAAGGCTTCCCTTTTGGGAAGTTGTTAAAGTTGGTTTTGAGCATGTACTCGACGTTTTCCGGGTTGGCAGTCACAATGGTCCTTCTTGCACCAATCCGGTCCACCACGATCGTGTTGGTGGCAGATTTAGCCAGGAGTTCAGTGTACCAGTCCAGCAAACGGTGGCGGTTCTTGTAGAATGATATCAAACAACCGATTATAGGGAACGTGGGGGGACCGGAAAGCTTGGAAACTCGCAGGAATTCGCATGTAATCGCGTGGAAAACACAGAGAATCATAGAAAGATAAACCAAGAACCAGGGCTGCAGCGAAAAGAGAGACATGAAAATGGTCATCTTGACATGCAGAAAAACTGAAAAGAATGGATGGAATATGATATGATGATGAAGATGAAGATGACGATGAAGAAGACTATATAACTGCATTAACACTAATAAATCAACTGTTGAATGAGTTAATGCATAAATTGGCACATGATATAAATATATACCTGGTCTATACGGCTTTGTAGGACTTTGTGAGAAATTAGCAATTTATAATAATTTCATATACGTATTTTTTATTATAATTAAAATTAAAATGAAAAATCCTCATTTTTCTAAGGTTTTGCTTTTGTATAATTACTAATATGCACCTCAATAATGAAACAATGTAAAATGGGAATCATGTATAATTGTTTATTTGGTTGGTAGCCTGCAGATTTTATTTTTTTATTTTTTTATGGACATGCATACGCCCATGAATTACAAATTTTGGTTTAAGAAGGGTGGTATGCTCTTCATACTTCCACAGTTGAAGTTGTAGGTTCAAATCATGTCTCGTTCGCTAAACACCGACTTATTTGTAATTGTTTAAAAATAGAGGGCAATTAGGGGAGTGTTCTTGAAATGTTGACTTACAATTCTTGATCCTAGAAGTCTTTCTTTATAACTGTAATTACGCCACTAACAAAAGTTTATTAAAAGAAAGTATTTGTGACCCACCACTATGTTTTGCAGTGATTCGAGCGAAGATATATATATATATATATTACGATATTTATTAATTCGGGATCAGATATTTTTTAAACCGGATATTTTTTTTAGAAGCCTTTATCATACCTGAAAATCATTTACTCAAATCTCAAACTCATCCATCTACTAACTGAGTTATGTTAATGTTGACATTCGAACGAAGATATTATCAGACTAAATTAATGCTTCTAGTCTTACTATTCAACTAAATAGACGGCATTAAACCGCTAGGCCACCACCATGATTTTTTTAACATTAAGTGAAGACTCTAAGGTTATCTCTTAATCAAAAGTATAACTACCATCATCTCTCTTTTTTTTTTCTTTTTCTTTTTTCATGCTTATCAGTAACTATTATTAACAATGACAAGAGAACCTTACGTTTTTTTTCCTTTAATGGTAAAAAAATCTATCCATTCCAAACCCTTATTTGCAACAAAATATTTTCTTTGGACGGCCGTTAATCAATATATTATCATTTATATAATTAATTTCCAGTTCTGCACTTTGATCTACACTAAGCATATAAAATTTTGATGATATAGTACACCTAGATTCTCACTTTTTTGTTATTGTATTGGACTAATGGAATACCCAGTTGGAGAGAGAAAGATTAATTGAAATTTGAATATACAATCGGGAGTAACAATAGACGTCACAACTAATATAACAATTTTTTTATCACAACATATATGGTAAGTGGTAACTGAGGTATCAATTGGATATATGAGTACGTAAGATAAATTATTATTAATGTGTATCTACTCAACAATTGACATTTCAGTTGCCACATATATTGTGATCGAAAAGTTGTGATATTAGATGTGATGAATAGCATTACCCCGTAGTAAAGAAATAGGAATCTAACTTGAGTCATCTCCAAACAAAAACAAAAACAGAAAAAGTTGAAACCCAGATGAAGACTGGTGACTTGGTCAGTACTCTGTACTCAGTAGCCTTTTTTTTTTTCCTTGTATTCTATAGAGTTAATTATAATTTGTATTATAATTATCTTATTATACTATATTGTATTATATTTATAGCATCCATCCAACAATAAGAATATAGCATGTGCGGAAATTGTCCTCCATTAAATTTCAATGATTCTGACGTCCCAACCATCAAAAATTACCCATACTACTATAAATATCTCTATAACAATCAATCAAGACAATCTGACCCAATCAATCCTTCAGCATCTAAATCCAGGGCTAGGGTTATAGCCAACTCTATAAATTCCAAGGCTATATATAAAAGTGAATAATGTTAGATGTCTCAATTTTTTTCCCAAATTATATTCCAAATGATGTGGCACGTGACTACGTGAGGTGTCAACATTACTTCAGTCACCATATAACCTCGAGTGAATTTTCGTTCCAGGTGTTGATATGTGTCCCAAACTTAACACAAAGTCTAAAGTTAACTAATAGTTTGAGACACGTGTCAACACCTAGAGTGAGTGGTAATGGTTCACCCTAGTTAGTGTGAGTGAACAAAAATGCACTTTATAATTACCTCATGATTTAAGATATTGACACTTCACGTGCCATATTATTTGAAACAGAATTTGAGAAAAAAAATTGGGACGCCTAACATTACCCATATAAATTAATCTCGTTTTATATTATTGTTTAGATCATATCTCATTGTCTTGACTATTTAAACTTTTGCAAAATTTGATTTGGTTCCGAATTTTGTATTTATTCTGCAATCCCCTGTCCGTATTTGAGCTACTTTGGTTCGTCTTCGGATCTATTTTTTATATTTATTAGTAATCTATGTCTATATTAAAACTCTTCCGCAGCTTAAACTTTTGAATATGTTGTTTGCCTATAAATCCCGTGTGTATTAACTTCACGACAAAGTTGTAGTGGCTGGCAGATAAAAGAAAATAATTTGTCGGGGGCGGGCCTTCAAATATAATACAACACTTCTACATGTCTACTTCTAGCAAAATTAGCGGACACAGGTAAAAAACTAACATATTTTTTCTTCTTCACTCTTCAGTTTCAGTGTTTTAAATAAAAAAGGGGTAATTATATTAAAGTCCCTACTTTTTAGTGAAATATTACCTATTTAAACATCTTTGTTTTATTAGTAACTTAAGTCCTTTATTTTTTTAATATAAATCACTTTACTACTTTAGTCCTTTGACTAAAATATTAATGGTTAACTCTGTCTCAAACCATATATATAAGTATAATTTTGCTCTTGTCAAAATGATTTATTGAGTTTTAAAAATAAATAATATTAAAATGGTTTATAAAAATAAAAAAACAAAAAAAAAATTCTAAAAAAAGAAACAAATAATTTAAAAAGAAAAAAAAACTAATGGATTATAAAAATATAAAGTTAAAATAAATAATAAATTGAAAGAATTTTCATAAATTAAAAAAAAAAAGTATTTCAAAAAATAAAAATAAAAATAAAGTTTGTTTTTTTAAAACAAATAAATAAATGGATCTCCACCATTGAATTGATCCAAATCCAATGGTGAAGATCCATTTACTTAAAAAAAAAAAAAAAAAACTTTATTTTTATTTTTTGAAATAATTTTAGTTTTTTTTTTTTTAAATACTTTCAATTTATTATTTATTTTAATTTTATATTTTCTATAATTCATTAGTTTTTTTTTTCTTTTTTTTAGAAATTAAATTTTTGTTGTTTATTTATTTTTATAAACCATTTTAATATTATTTATTTTTTAAGCTCAATAAATCATTTTGACAAGGGTAAAATTATACTTATATATATATAGTTAGAGTTGACCATTAGTATTTTAATCAAATAGATTAAAGTGATGTATTTTTAAAAAAAATAAAGGACTTAAGTTGCTAATATAACAAAGATATTTAAATAATTAATATTTCACCAAAAAGTAGGGACTTTAGTGAAATTACCCCTAAATATGTGTTTCCTGTAGCCGACAGCAAATGGTTTTTTTTTTTTTTTTTTTTTTTGATGGAACAGCAAATGGGTTAAACGTGACTGAATTCACGTAAAAAAATTCTAAAATATCGCCACCCACTAAAGCATATATACGTGTGTCAGTGTATGTACTGTGAAGGCATGGTCTAGTGTCAAATAATTGCAGTACGTTGTGTCTCCCATAGTCCCATGGAAAGCATAATACAAATTTCCACGCAAGCCAAACAGAAGAAAAACTTTTTATATATTTTTTTATTTTATTTTTTCCTTCCCAGAGAGGTAATTGTAATTAACTAATTAGTAATTATCCCTTTTAGGTGGATAAGTTGTTACTAATCAGGGGTTAGTGGAAATCCTAATCCAGTTTGATTTAATGGTGATAAATATATAAAAAGCAGAAGGAGACAAGTATAGTAGATTGAAAGTACATTTAAGATGGTGACACAAGATTGTTTCTATCCGCTAAAAAAAAGTAGTGGAAACTTACTACAAGTTGGAGGACAAAACGTCACAGGAGACAAAGAAAGATTAGGATTATTCATTTGTTTTAACTTCAAAATTTTAATGATAATGGTTTATGAAGTCTATAATCTGAGTTTGGAGTATACTATGTTCACACACAAAATGTCATTTCTTAAAACCAACTTGCTCTAATCAGATAAAATCACTTGATTTTTTTTATTTTTATTTAATTTTTCAAATAAATTCATATATATATATACATAAAGTGACATAAACAACCCTTAATATATTTTATTTCCTGATTAACATTGAATTAATTTATTTTATTTTCGGTTTTAGATAACAATGATTCATATTTATTTGTCTATTAAAAGATAAAAATCCGTGACAATGTGAGATTGATTCGATAATGGTATATATCTCACACCGATAAAAATAATAATAATAAAAAAAAGGATTCTAGACCACACAAACAAAATTAATGATGAGTGATTGCCTGATTGGTATCATTTCTTTCTAAAAAGTAGACTAGACTTGGAAATTATGGAATGACAAGATTGAAACAATCCCTCCACCACACAAACAGAAATTGCGGACTGCAATAAGTCTTTGCGAAATGCTCTCTTTCATCCAACAAGCTCTACAGGCCAACAACTACTTGATTGAATGATATAAAGTTTCGGGATTTTGACAAGCGTTGCATTTACCATGTGCCGTTTTTCATCGGCCACACCCAGAAATGACATTATGCAATACGACAATATCACGGGCCCTCACTCAACCCGTGTGCGTGACACTCGAAGACACTCGAACCCTTAATAATGCCAATACCATTACCAGATTGATGGAAATGTAATGAGTGGCCACAGAGATTGAAGTCATCATCATCATCATCATCGAGCTGGAACAGAGATTGAAGTTTTGCTATTCATGTTTAATAAACAAAAGCCAGCAACTTATCCGACCCAGAGAATTCAATTCGGTATGTTTTTGAGTTACATATTTGAGTGACCAACTCGAACATTAACCCGATGCCATGACGTGTTCAGTACCCCTCTCAAGTTCCAGATGGTTTCTACGTTTTCAGGTTGGACATTTGCTGCTGTATCCACCTGCCAATCATAGAAAATATTTAACATTAGTTTTTATTGGAGAAAAGATTCAAAAATTAAATTACTGGACATCGGACTGCAATTGCCAGATATAATCACCCTAAACAAGTGGAGTAGCAACAAAATAAGCGAAAACCTAACAATGGTTCCTCAATCTGCCACGCCACCAAATTTCTCAAGACTAAATAGAAATTCCTAATATGACTATGTTTATGATCCCCGGTGTGAGTTCCAATGAACTTTCTTTGAAATACCCCTCCAAGTGCTATAAAGTAATTTAATTAGAAATTAGAAAAGAACATATTGATAACATATATTCAAAAGAATAGGCTGACTTCTTTGCATGGATAATAATGTCTCATACCAACTTCATACATGTACTTTACATTTATGTTTATTTACTATTTATAGATATTTTAAAATTTAAAGTGCAAATTTCCAAATGAAAATATAAACATGTGGAATGGGTTCACTAGGGCTCAGAGTTCCTTTAGGGTCAACAAGAAGTTGAAATATTATTAAATGGTTTGTCTCCAGGTTGGGGAATGAGTCAACCATATCTTCTTCAAATGCATCCCTTCTTATATTAAAAATCACCATATGGTAGTGAGTGAGTAATTTTGTTATTAAAGATAAAGAAGACATACCGCTTTGGCTACAATTTGTGTGCTCTGTGGAATATCAACCATGACTTCAAAAAGCACCCATGCCCATTTGTCGCTGCTGCTAATGTCATCTGCTACATATGGAGCACCCATCTTCTGGTATCTGGAGGCTTCTACCCAGTTTTTGCCACCATCAATAGACACATCTACCCTCTCAATACCACGCCCACCTCCTGATACTGCATATCCACTAATTTTTACCTGCAAGTGGTATGATAGAAGAGGATCTACATCATTTTATCCAGCTCTTGTATCAAAGAGAAAAATCTTTGTCCAGAGAAATTGAGAATTGGGAATTCTATTTAAATTGTAAATTGACAAACAAATGATTAACCCTTGGTAACAAAAAAGGCCGAGTACAATTCTACATTCTGCATGTCACGTGAAAAATGATTTTAGAAGATGGACTACACTGCACACACACAAAAAAAAAAACATAATTCATACGCATTGTAAATGCAAAGATCACTGACCTTTCCAGGCTTAATCACATTCATGTCCTCCAGAGAACAAATTACGCACTGTCAACCAATAACTTGCAAATGTTAGTCAGGTACTAGCACTAAGACATAATTTATATTGAAAATTTCTCATTGCAAATAATTAAATGCACTAACTAGTCAGGCAACCTTCAATCTACAATTATAATTTACATTAACCTTTTATTTAAATAAATAAAAAAGAATAAATTATTACAATAAATATAAACCAAAGCCCTCCTCAACTAAATGTGAGCAGGATTGAGAACCATAACTTACATTAAGCTGTATATCACAATAAATTAAGAAAGGAACTTCATTCATTTCCCTTTTGAGGTAGGTCAAATTATAAGCAGAACTGTCCAGTTTGAAATGTAGGATGAATATCAGTCAAGCTTCAAGGGAATTTAATAAAATATTTTCCATTCAAGAAATAGCTTAGTTAATATCCTAGAGAATACCAACATAATTTTGCTTCTGGCATTAGTTCAAATGGCCAAGAGGTGAATAGGTTAGGATTTACAATATAGAATAGATCTCAGTACAAATCTTACCAATCAAATATAAAAAAAAAAAAAAAGGCTTTAAAGAAATGGAATCATATGATTTATGCAAGGGCAAAGAATACTCGCTGAGAAGAAGCATGATCAAGTATATACCTGAACAGGGAAATCCATTAATGGCCTCCTGGTGGTCCAGTTTATGTTGTCCCAATTCACAGATGGAGGAAACATTTTGTAGTCCTTTTGCATAAAGAAGCCCTGTAAGGAACGAATGTCATATGGCAGTCTGAACATCTATATAAATGTATATCTTCCTACAATAAAATCAGTTCAGAGCACAGTTAAATTTTGCCAACCTGGCATTCTTCAGCAATGATGTTGATGGCATCCAACCATTTGACTGAACGAGCACCAATAACACCCGGTACAATCCCTCGCAATGGATAGCCATGATCCCTATTAAGAAGCTTTTGACATGATAATAGAGTACTTGATATTAGATATGCCTTGAAATATTATGCTCTCAGAAGGTGACTTAACATTAGGGGAAATAAAATTTGAAAGAATAAATATAAAATCCTAAATAATTGGGATGCCAATTAAAGTAAACAGTGAAAGAAAAAACCCCAACACAAACATGCACCGGAATCTTAATGAAATATACAGATAATGTCTTCAAGCCTACTTTTTTTAATCAATTTGACAGCATGAAAAAAATTTAGAACAATGCTATAGGGTGGCATTTAAATTGCAGTGCAAAAACACCAGCTTAATTGACCTGGAAACATTAAAAGCTAAGCATTCAACCAAAGGTTAACTCAAAAGGCAATGAAATAGAGAGTAAATAGAACACAGGGTTCCAAGAAAAACAGGATTCTCTCATTACAAAAACATGAAGCATAACCCAAAAATTCTTGTTTTTTACTACGAGAAGAAGTACTACCACCAATTCCCAATTGGTTTCAATTGTCAAGATTTCTATACATGGGTGGTGAGGCAAAATATTCCACCCAAACAAGTATAAAACCATAAGGAGTCAAATTTACTAACCTCTCCATTCATCTCATAGGCAAGTAAAACATCAGCTTCAGGGTCTGTGGCTTGACTAAGTGGAATTGATGCCTTGTACGGGCCCCCGTTTTCCTCCTAAGAAATTGAACAAGTTTGCGAGTAAAAATCCTTCGACCGCAGAAGAAAAAAAAATGAAAATTGCATTCAAAGGCCAACATTGTACCTTACACTTGTCAATGCTCACAAATTCAACGTGTTTTCCACCTGACTTAGTGACACTTGTCTGCTTTGGTATCCCAACAAGTTCAAGAACATCAGCCAATTTCGCACCACCCCAGACAGCTGAAGAAACTCAGGAAAATGAGAAACTGGTCTATTTTCCAAATGAAACAAGTTAATTTATACTTCAGGATTATTCAAGTACAGCCCAGAATTCACACAGATTTAAAAAGCAAATTCTAACAAAATTATGCTTCCAGCTATCAATACTATTGCTTTCTTTTACCTTTTGTTATGAAAGGGATCCTTGTATAGGCCTATCTTTGGCTTTTGTGTTTCCTTTTTACAGCTGATCCTAACAGTTTTTTTTTTTTTTTTTTTTTTTTTTTTTTTTTTTTTGTGAGATAGGATTGGCTTATCCTCCCTATACTTGTATTGATTTACTGAAATTATGTTGTTTTTGTTCACAAAAATTAATTATTTCCTTCTGTTTGAATACACTACACTGTGTTATCTTTCTTTTTCTTTTTTCTTTTTTCTTATCATTATTTACATGGAGGCACTGCCTGCGTAAAAAGTACACAACAAGAATAGACATGGTTACCCCTTTAGTAAAGCATCTATAACAGGCTTTAATCAAAATCTAACCATCCTGCATCCTTTTGATTAATTCTATAACCTGTACTTAGCAGACCATCAAAGGGCATATTGCAATTAAACTGGCTAAATCATCTTAAGAAAAGAAAACGGAAAATTGATGGTGGATCCACAATGGAAGAAGCTCACCATTTCCTACAGCAGAGACATCCCATCCAACTCCCTTTACTGTTTTGGATTTGCTCATTGCTGTCCTTCTGTTACCAGCACACTGTTTGTTTGCACACGTGAAATCAACAGTTTAATATTATATGATTATAACGAGCTTAACCAATGCTCTTCATTAAAGTAATATACAGCAGATAATACCTGTAAAGTGGCAGTTACATTGTATTTTGGAAGCATCCTGTTATTCAAACAATGTCAAACCTCTAGTCAAGCAACGACTTCATAATTTTTTTTCCAAAACAACAGATATTTTTACTCGCTCACAAAAGAAGATAAAAACAATCATACATAGAGCTTATAACTTACATAATATCTCTCATAAACAGGTCTTTGGGATTTTCTATTAGACCTGTTATCGAGAAATAATATCTGCAATACAAACAGGCAATAAAATCAATATAGGAAAAAAAAAATGACCATAAATATTTTTTAAGGCTTCATTTTTAAGAAGAGAAATTGGAGGGAAGGAAAATGATAGAAGGGAGAAAATTTCCCCTATGTGGTGTTAGGATGACAATGGAAGGGCGATATATAAATTATCCCTCTAAATCCAGAAACATAACCTATGCCTTTATATTTCTAAATGAAAAAAAAAAAAAAAAAAAACTTCATCATATACAAATATAATGATCAAATTAACATATAATGGTTTTCTCTTCTATTCCCTCTTTGAGAGAGACCAGAGAGTGGAAAGTTACAATCATAGATGATTTTTTTCTCTTCTTCTTGTCCTTCCCTCTAATCAGCACAGTAAAAATTCTAAAACATATTAAGAATAAAACCAGGAGAGAATTCATTACTTTTCAATGTCTTCAACAATTGGGATTGGGCCATGATTTCTCTTGTAAAAGAAATCAACCGGTGTGACATAAGATGAAATCAAGGCCGAGCGTGGTGGCTCTGCATTGAATGGTTGCTGCATCCACAATACCAACCCGCCAAAAATAAAGTTTACACATGCTTCTCAAATAATAAAAGCAGCAGTTAAATGTACTGATAACGAAACACAGATGAAATACATGCCCAGAAAATTATATTTTGACTAAAAATATTTTCATGTAATCTCGTGAACAAATGGAAATCGAATTTAGTCTAAATTAATTGCTAAACTAAAACCTAATCCAATCTAATCAAGTCACAATACTCAATAAGAAATGAAAGATTACTCAAATATTTCATGCAACAAACGGATGAAATGCGAAAATTAATATTAAAAAAAGCAATAAATAAAAAAATTCAAAAAAACAAACCTTGGCATTAATTTGAAGAGAAGGATGACGCGGTGGCTCCAAAGCATAATCAGATGGTGCAGTCAGTCCCGGCATTCTCGTACCTGGTTTTTTTTTTTTTTCCCCTTGTCTTGTTGCGAGGAGGCTCTCAACTGAGCTTATAAATAAGGAAAGAGATATAGGTGATGGAGTGGCGCTGATGTCTAATGATAAGGATGTAAAACGGACCCACTTTGTGGATGTCTGACGAGATTTCAATGTTACGGCCGAAGCCTGACCAGAAAAAACTTAGGTAGTGACGAAGCGGATTGGCGTTTTGCGGGTTTCGTGGTGCTGTGCGGCGTCGTTTTCGGATGTTTGCGGGTATTCTGAGAGGCGCCTGGATTAATTTATTAATTGGATTTCGAGGCTTAAAATAAAGTGGAATCTAGAGAATCCCATTATTTTCCCAAATTCGTTGTTACATAGCTGTACTATACTGTGAAGGACTCAAACCAACAGCCTAAAAATGGAGTTCTTTTTTCTCACCCACCCTTAAGGGGTGAGCATTACCTCCCTCCCATTGGATGCAAACTGTTCAAAGGTTAATCGGGGGTTAACAAATATTGCTCTACCAATTTTACCCTTCTGTTAAAAAAATACCCACAGCCACACCGTGAAATCAACGCCTTAACACAGCCACGGCCCACACCCACCATCAATATATACACAGATCAACACAAAGCATTGTCTTCTTTAGGAAACTTAACTGAAAATTGAAAAAAAAAAAAAAAAGGAATTGAAATAACCATTAATTTGTTCATCACCATCACCCACAACATCATCTAAAAGCATTGTCTTCTCCAGGAAACTAAACCCAAAATTGAAACACAAAAAAAGAAAAACAAAATTGGAATTGGAATCACCATTAATCTGTTCATCACCATCACCCACAACATCATCTAAAAGCATTGTCTTCTTCAGGAAGCTAAACCCAAAATTGAAACACACAAAATAAAAATAAAAATGGAATTGGAATCACCATTAATCTGTTCATCACCATCACCCACAACATCATCTAAAAGCATTGTCTTCTCCAAGAAACTAAACCCAAAATTGAAACACCAAAAAAAAAAAAATTGGAATTGGAATCACCATCGTCTGTTCATCACCATGCATCAACACCCACATCACCATCTCCACCAATCAACGCCCACACCCATTCGAACACCACCACCACACCATCAACAACCCTACCATTACTCAAAACCGCACCAGAAGCCACCCGAACCAACCTTTGGCCGCCGAAGATATCGGCGTCGGTAGAGAGAAGATCGCAACAGCCGAAGAAGAAGAAGATGGTAGTGGTGTGACGACAGAAGATCGCCGCTAGAGGAGACCGCCGGAGTTGGTGCCACCGGAGGAGACCACCGGAGAAAGAAATTGCTAGAGAGAATACGATGAGAATTGAGAAGAGAGTTTTATTTCTGATTTATGTGTGTTTTTTTTTAATATTATTATTATTTTTATTTTAATACTTGTTAAAAAAAAAAAATCAGAAAGTCCTTACGATCCATAAATTAACTATTCACACTGTAAATTGATTTTTTTTTATTAATGACAATTTTAACCTAAACTAAAATTACTAAACAAGACAAAAAAAAATATTAAAAACACTCCAAACTAATTAATTTATTAAAAAAAAATTTATCTCTCCTAAATCATTAGATTAAATATATATATATCTTATTTTTATACTTTCTCTGTCAATCTCCAATTAATAGTTAAAGAAAAAAAAACTTTTATTAAAAAGTCATTTATATATATATATAACCTTTAATTGTATCAATCTCTAATTAATAATTAAAGAAAAAAATAAAACTTATATTAAAAAGTCATTTTTAAATATATATATATATATATATGAAACCTTGAATTGTTTCAATTAGATTTGATTAAATTCAGAATTTCTAAGACTAATGAAAGAATTAAAGTTTTTAATAATTTAATTCAAAAAAGATAGAAGTATAATCTTGTAACAAAATGAAGTGTATTTAAAATTTTTTAAAATTTAAATTTTGAGAATATAGTGTTTTTAGAAAAGAAGTGTAAAAATAAAAAATTGAATTGTAAGAAAAAAAAAGCTCTCAAAAAATTAATTTAAGTTATTTTGAATTTACATATTTACCCTTATTTATTTATTGAAATTTCTAACTGTTGTAGTGTTAGTTAACCCTCGATTAACTTTTGGACACTTGGCATCCATTAGAGATGGGGGTAATGCTCACCCCCTTAAAAATTTGGGAGTGCAACTTTGTTCACTCACCTTAATTAGAGGTAACCATTGCCTCCCTCACAAAATGTTGCCACGTGTCCCAAACTTAACCCAAAGTTCAAAGTTAACTCAAAGTTTTGGACACGTGGCAACATTTGGGGAGGGATGTAATGGTTACCTTTAGTTAAGGTGGGTGAGCAAAGTTGCACTCT